>JAOXNQ010000010.1:245918-423257 GCA_028571165.1 Hypoxylon perforatum
TAACCCTAACCCTAACCCTAACCCTAACCCTAACCCTAACCCTAACCCTAACCCTAACCCTAACCCTAACCCTAACCCGGGAGAAGGACGAACCAACTTGTCCTTTTGAAGCGGGAGACGTATTGTATGTTCTTGACGGAGGGTATGCCGATGTCGAGAGAATAGAGAAATAAATGCGCCATATCTACCTCTTGGCGCGACGGAGAACTCGCAATTTGCATAAAGTAACTAGAAGATGCCAGGATGCCAGTCGAGATCAGGTTAAGAACTAGGTGTAATAAAGTATTCAAACTGGACGATGTCGTACATTCGCCGTCAAATATAATAGTAGCAATGTTTAATGACGATCCGGGCTTTTTGATGCTTATGACAAGGCATATCAAAAGTGCGATTGCGCACGCGAGAGCGCCGATAATGTTGATGAACCCTGCTCGTCGCCATCCCTTCTGGGCAAACAGCTGTGCGGGAGCCATCTTCGCTGCTTTGGATATCTTACAATGCGTCAGATGTAGTAGACCTATACTGACAGTAAAAGCTTACTGAAGCAGACTCTCGTCACCCTTAGGCATAAAATGCGCATCGGCTGCTCCTAAATACACTGACAATACGCCCCTATGCCAGTACCCGCTAGGCGCGTATCATTAACTGACTAAAGTACGAAGACAATTCGTCTGCTAGAATTGACCGTTATCGTGGCTTGTAATGTGTCTCCAATCAGATACTCTATCTGCATCCCGAGCAAATTTGGGGCTACGCAGGTCGTGTCACTTCGTTAATGAATGTGCAGTGCCTGGGGGCTAGAGTACAGGCCTGGCGTCGGAAATGTACAGTGAAATCCCGAATAATAGAATAGAATTACGAAGTAACTTCGAGTATCACAGCATTGAAAACCCGGGTCCGACATGTAACGCCTCGCCACATAATTAATTAAGGGGTAGCATAGCCTCTTGTCTAGGACTCGAGCGCCTCTACATTCCGATAGCTATTTTAGTTAATCGATGCTTGCCCACGTGTATGAGCCAAATTATAATGAGTACCAAGCCGGCTCCTAGGTTTAATTGTCGATGAAAAGTACTATCCCTTGATATCGAGAAGCTAAATCAGAATAATGAAGAGTTTGATTACTCGTTGCGTGGGAGACAAGAGGCCATTCAAAGCCCTCAGGTCATATCCGTACCACCTGAAATGGGGCATTTCGGAAAACTCGAGGAAAGCAAGAAAGGAAACGGAGGCCACGGGCATCTTTTGGGTTTCCAACGCACGTTTCGCTCGGGTAAACCGTCTTCTATTCAGCGGCGCCCGGTTCATCTTCAATATGACTCGGCTTCTTGTATCATATTACTATATTCCCCCTTACGAATTCATTTCTGATATCATTCTTGTACGTGGTTTATCCTATCCTGACCTAGTCTACCGCAAGCCTCTGCTAATGAACACAGACGGTCTGTCTCATGCTCTGGGATTTCGTCGGAAGTATAAACTCAAGGATTGTTATACCTCGTATCATTATTTCCATAGAGGTGATCATATCATTAAGTGTGCTTATTGTGATGTGCCTTGAGCTATCATACCACTCTCCAGGATCGTCGTACGGAGCTAGCGGCGCTCGTGGTGAGGTTCCTATAGCACTGCTCTGGATACATTTCCTGTGAGACAAGCCTTCGCTTTTTCGTATTCGGCTGGATGACTGACATGAAACTTTCTAGAATCTTAAGTTGCATTATCATTTACCAGATATCGGCGGACTACGTACGACAACGACGCAATCCAAAACCACGACCCGTCATCGTCTTCACTGAGATGGGGGATCCAGTTGTCGTCATACCACGAGCTCAATCTTCAGACGACGCAGCGGAATTGTTCTCGATCGACACCTTCATACAAGTGCCGGACAGCCAGAATCCTCCAGGTTAAACTGGATAGGAACCCAGGCGATCAAGCCTGCAGCTGGCTCCTGAAGCTGTGATTTCGCAAGAATTGAAATGCGGCATTGTGCCAACTTTTCAAGCCGGTCACGGGCTTCTCCCGGTCTACTAAACAGTTTCCAAATCTACCTCCCAATGCCGCTTTAGGCCATCATATGAGCCAGTCCGCCTTCGAGCGAATTTTACAAGTCTTAGCTACGGATTGAAGATACTGATGAGGAAAAGCTAGTTGGATTTGGCACAAGAATGTATACGAATTCAACTAGCTTGTGCACTATTTTGATTTCGAATTTGACACTTCTGTTTCTTAACAATCAGTATGTCGAAGCTAGACGCGGCACGTCTCTATATTGGTTCGATACTATGTGAAATCATCAGAAAGCAGTGGGAGGTGGCTCTAATGTGTCTGGTATTTAATTTGGCGTCACTTTTATCTACTGTTTCCACGGCTAGGTAGTTTAACATCATAGTCCACCTACTCAAACTCCGATCACCATTTCCTCAGATTCGACACCGCGGAACTCAAAGTACTTGTTCCACTCCGGGTCATTTATCAAGTCTTCCGCAAGCTGCTTCTCAAAGCCAATGCTAAACTCGTTGCCCTCGTCGTCTCCTGCGGGTGCACCATGCTTCCGTACCGGTAGAACAATTGTCAGGCCTACCGTAACCGTGTCAAAGGGGAACCGAAACCCGTACGGCGTACCAAAGCCAAAGTCCGCTTCGCCCGTTCGTGTGTCGCGCCAATCTGTCGTAAAGTTGCTCATCGGCGGCAAGCTGTCTGTGCGAAGGAACAAGGTGCTTTTATCGCGTACAGGCGCGATAGCCGAGAGTGCCAAGTCGACGCTCTCTTGTGTGACGCTATTGGTAAGTTGGCGTATGTACCTACACGCAGATTAGCTGACGGAAACTTTAACGGCGCGTAAGGAGAGAAGAGATTTCTAAGAAACGCAGAAGTGTGGCAGCTGATAATTCAGGTGAGTCGGATGGAATAAGAAGAAGTTAAATACCAAGCAAGCTTCGATAACGGAGCTTTCCATATGACCTCTTCCGCTGTAAGCTGCGGTGTAGGGTTCTGAGAGCCCAAAGATACAAACAACACATTCCCCTGAATCCGTTCTGGCACTGGTGGATCATGGAAGCGTCTTCGCATGTCGATGGCCTCACCCCATTCTAGCTTATGTGCCTGATCAGGGTTGAAAAGTGCGGCCCTGTGCCTAGACAGTGCACGCCAGATGAACGCCATATAAGCATCGTAGCTCGAGATCCAGTAGCTTCCGTCCTCGGGACTAGCCATCTTCTTCAGCTCGGCCGTCTTGCTTTTGGGGAGATGGAAGAGCAGCCATTGTCCGATCTTGAGGTCAGGATGTCGCAAGGGCGCCGTAGGTCCGTCCACACGCTCATTCTCTGGAGGGTCGGGCTTTGTTACCCTTGAAAGATCGAGGCAGGCCGGATCCCAGGCAGGGAGCGCAGGGTTTTCCGGAGATTTCCAAATGGCGGCGCAATTCTCGGCTAGCTGGTGTAATTCTCCAGCCCATCCCATTATGTCGTTGGCGTAATGGTGGTGATGCATGACAAAGACCATTCCGCCACGGATAAAGCTGGCCTTGAAACCAGACACCTTTGGATGGCTTTTTGGCTCGGCCTCTGGCTTCTCACCGTACGTCATAAGCGGCACGCACCATGTTTCTATGTTACCGAGGGCTTGGGACACGAAATGGCGCTTCTCAAGCTCGTCAAACGAGGGATATACGCCCTCATCCTCGGGGTCGTCGAGCCACTGCACGTGAAACTCGACGGTGCTCTCTCTTTTCTTATGGAAACACAGCCCGCCGTCAGGGTGCTCCTCGAGTATACCGCACAAGGGCCGACACTGACTTAATGTGATCTCGAGCCCGCGCTTAAGTACGGGGATGACCCTGGGTTTGTCCGCGTCCGATAGCTTGAAGAAAAGGGCCCAGTTGGTGTAAACCTGAGCGGTGCAGTAGTCCAACGTGCACAGCTTGAAAAGCTCATCCTGCGGGTCTGATTGCCATCCTATGGGATGCAGTTCGAAAATTTCTTGCCTGGGTATCTTCGTAGTTGCCATGAAATTCCTGCTATGTGTTTTATGTAGATGGGTGGGTAGGTAAACCTCGAAGGTAAACAACGGCGGACGCTTATTCAAGTAACTTGGATCAAAACAAGTGAGTCATGAGACTCTGGGCTTGGGCTCTTTAAAGGAATGGGTTTGGTGTAGTAAGTCGTTGAGGGTTTTCGACCTAGATGCTATGTAAAGGTGGTCAGGCGGTGTACCTGCCTAAGATATGCAGGTGTGTAGCAGGATTGTCAGCTCATCGTAGCAGCAAGGTAAGATTTATCGCAGAATTTACCCATAAGCAGGATGTCCGGATAATGCGTCTCATCCTGCTTGTGTAACACTCCTACAGAATTTAGCGGATGTGCGTGATAATTAGGTGACCTGTCATAGAGTGATCCCCAACGACCGCGATGTGATAGAACCTCTTCTTACCAACATGAATTATGTTAATTAATTTCCAAGTCGTGCTCATAGAACTTTCCTTAATCTTTCATGGTTAGTTGTTGTGTTCCTGTCATTCCCTAACGTAGCTTCGTAGACCTTACTTACACGAGCATTAAGAGTATCATGGTCACCTAAGAGACTGGTAAAGACTTCGATGTTAGGGCAAGTAACTTGCGATATGTAAGACAGGAAACAATACACGAGAAGTGAATACCGCTTAAAACTTATATACAAGGAATTCCGGAATATCCTTCATACTTTCACTCATCATCGAATACGTTAGACATTAAACTTAGCATGTGACCACGGCGGGACCAGGGTTCGTGTAGCTGGTCGGGACGGGCCAGTAAAGTTGGAATAGGATACCTGGATCCGTAGCCTGAGAAGCATTAGAAATTTCTTCACATGATCGGTGTCTCTGATGTGAAATTACCTTGTAAGCACCAGGCAGTGCTACGCCGGAGAAGGTCTTGGACCCTCCGCCAGAAACGTGCAATTGGGCGCATCCTTGGTAGAACTATTGGTTTGTTAGCAATTGCATGTTCTTCTCTAGGTAAAGGGGCTATCCTGTCTTACCTGGGCACCACCTTCACTGCCGGCGCTGTGCAGGGCGATGTGCTCTACACGCAGCAGATAGTATCCTTCCGCGAGGCACGAAGGTATCTCGACCGATACCTCCTTAAGCCCAGACGACGGCCAGGTGATCTCTTCCCCAAAAGTGGGACCGTCCTGGTAGATCTTAAACCATACTGCGCCATCGCCGGTAAAGGTCTCGGCGGTCTGTCCATCGGGCGCTTTCGCCATGTAAAAAGCCAAGGGCCCAGGATGTTGAATTCCGCCGTCGACACGGAAGCCCACCTTGTCTCCCGCCTTGACCGCCATGGTCGTAGCGCCATTGGAGCCTGGTTCTAGCTCATAGCAGCGAATCTGCGAAGACTGCACGTCGGTAACGGGACTGTGCGAGTTGAAGTTTGTAGTTTTCCGAACGTACGACCAGTCTGATTCTGTGACGCTGTTATAAACCAGTCCGGGGAACGTATCTTGAGAGCTGTTAGCATCGACCGAAATGGCAGGAAACACAAGGTGAGCATACAATGTGCCTGAGCAGCCCCCATCAGGGCGAGGATGGCCACAGTCTTCATCATGATAGCAAGCGAACTGTCAAATTGTGAAGTGGAAAGAATCGATTCGTGCTGGAGTTCCTTACACTAGCAGCGATCACTCCCAGGGAGATGTTCTGCTCCTTATATAGACATCCATAGCCGTTCACCCACCATTTTCTCTCAGGATGCGGCCCAACCGGGCTTGCGAGCAGCTATTGTCACGTCGTCCAGGGGCAACGGCAGCTATGGGTTGCGCTCCGCTGGGGTACCTCTGACAAGCAACGAATCATAACATAAGATGGGCGGCAGGGCTCGGGATAGTTAGAATAACACCACCAGTTCATCAAGGAGCAGTGGTGGAGTCGGCAGCTGGTGGTCTAAAGACGACGCATATGTCGGCTCGAAGCTCCCATGCCCCTGTCTGCCCCGTCTCTTGGCCGGGACATGGTCGTGTTGTATTTAAAGTTCTAGTAAAGGGCGTCATAGACCAAGTTGAAAAGCTTGTTTCATTTCAGCTTGGGGCTTAAATGTGTATTTTTAGACATTTTAAACTCAATCGTTGATCTATTCTTTCATATTTGATTTGGGGCTGGTCAATAAAAAGGTCGATCCACCGATTGTATATCTCACATTGAAGCCTCATTCTCACCCTTGATGATCCTTGATGATCCTGCTAGAGAGTCACAATTAATTCGAAATTCATGGGGGACAAGCTAATGCTCGGGTGACATGGAGTATTAAACGGAGAGTGTCATACCGGCAGTGCCCCAAAGGGATGGTTCATTGTAACCTCACTGTCTCCAGTTTAGGAAACAGCGGGAGATGAGCGCGTATGATCGAATAAGGTAGGTGGTAATTTCTAAGACTGCGGGGCCCAGGAACCATCACATGGAGAGAATACAGATGATAATGAAACATATGCGAGCTTATGACCTTAAAATTCTTTGTTCTTTTCCAAGTTACGTTATCCTGTTCGAGTGTCGTATTGCAGTTTTGCCGATACACATTGGTGGAAGATTTGTGCATTGGTCTTGCCAAAGGAAACCGGCGGAGGCAGTATATACCATTGGGAAATCACATGAGAGTATTTTATAACTACGAGCATTCAATTTAACAAGAATTCACTACTTTAATAAGAATAGCTGGTCTGAGGTCTCATTTTGAAAAGGGGGGAATTGGCCGGGATTTCCGGCAGCATCTTTCGCTCGAATGGCCTCGCCGGTAACACTGCGAGTAATGCGTTCAGTAGGCTTCTTACCTCTACTCCGCCATTATTCTGGTATATGGAGGATATCAATTCTTTATCCCGAGTCGAAGGTTAGGAAATATAGTTCTAACTTGGGCGTAAAAAGGGGGTATTAGTGTACGTGCCCATGACCTTTAGAAAACCAAGTAGCTTAAACAAAGGCACCTGACAAAGCAATACTTTGAAAATAAATCTCCATAACTAGGTACTTGCAACAGCTTTCGGTATGTAGTTACACAGATACATTTAAAATGGGGGGAAACTGGAAGAGATAGAGAGTGAAGTCCTCCTGGCATAACCGAATCAGTAAATGTAAATGTTCGAGGAAAACTTGTGCTCAAAGCAATTCCAGCAGACCTTGGCTGGAAGCAGCGTGATTCTTGCACCGTCCCCACCATTTTGGTTGGCTCGTTGGGCTAGGTACGCTGTCACTGCAAGTCTCGCCAACCAATTTCCGTGAACCCTGACTACTGACAGTCCCGATTGGCACTCCCGGAGTTGATTCCAGGTTTCAATAGATCGTAATGACGAATCCAGAGACGGCTTACCCCGCTTATATTCCTTTTGACTGCAATCGCAAGGTTCCTGCGGCGGTGATGCGTAAATATAAGGGCTTCTCAGTGCGGCCATTACATCAAAATCGCCGATCCAGTGACCTGATTCTCGGATGGAAATAACGGACTCCTTTCTAGTAAACTGGACGTCTTGCTTTCCTTGAGAGTTGACCATGTCTAAAGATCTTTCCCACTTTGTAAAACTGAGATGCATTGTTGTTGAGTCGAAATGATTTTCTGGTCGACCATCAAACTGATTCATATCGATGACCCTATAATATGCATCGTCCATGGGTGCAATCATAGGGCTGTCAACAGATGAGAAGATTACCAGCCCTGGCAAGCCGACATTACCCAGAACTCGAGTTATACTGCCATGCTTTCCCTTCATTTCGAGGGGATCACGCAGCAACTATAACATATCTTGTTAGCATGTTCCGGGCACTATGAAGAGATGATTGACCCACCTCAGTAGGCACGTATATAGAGTTACCATAAGATATGCCGGTAGTACTATCGTGCAGTTCAGACGAGCTGATATCACAGCCCCCCAGGAAGTAAACAAGAATGGAGAGTATTTCTGACGTTGTAGGATTCCGAGTCCACGACGTAGAGTAACCCGCAACTGTGCTGGAGTACGACGATTTCAGATCTCTAACCCATTTTGGATCCAGGGAACTCTTTCTCAGAGTCTGAGCACTGATAATCGGCCCGGGCAGCCCACGAAGACATCGCAATGCATACTCAAACTGTGATAGCCAAGGAATCATAGAATCGGTGGCGATGAATCCGTGCCAGTCCCACGTTAGCTTCCGATGCTCTAAAGCCCACCAGACGTCTTCGGGCTCAAAGGAGGGCAGACATGTATCACAGTATCCAACAGGGACACAAATTGATGCTGTGTCGGAACTACCAAAATAGAACTGATATGACTCGCCGTTGAATTCAAAGAGTAGAGTAGTTGGGTCGTAGTGGTCACTCTTCTTCTCTTCGACACCATCATCATTCTCATTATCCTCATCATCTTCGTCATCTGCGTCATCATCCTCATCATCTCCTTCGTCGTCCTCGTTATCTTTGTCATTCCCGTCATCCTCCAGACTCATTGACATTGAGCCGAAAGCAACGCGTAGAAGATTGTCTTCGCAGCCACTCCCATCGTCGTTCCTACTCTTAACTATCCTAGTTATCTCACACTCATCTTCAATGTTTGCATCATGTCTGATGCTAGTTTTGTCGTCACAGCCGTCGGCATTGCCAAACCGCGTCGTCGATTCCGCACGTATAGTCAAATCTGGATCCCTCCATCTCGTGAATCTTAGAGGACTGATTGCCGACCACAGTGTTGAATCACCACCGACATCATCATTCATAGTTGTATACTGGAACTCGTTATTGGCTGTCTTGTATCGAATAATGGCGTGGCAGTCCCGGAGCTTCTCGATGCGGGAGCCGCAGCGCCGCAGCGCACCAACCTTGTCGTCAGGGCTTCTCAGACATTTAAGAAAGGTACTGGAGTTGAGGAGGCCAAAGAATGGCCGACTACCAAATGTACTACCTTTAATAGTATATTCCTTTGGTTTAAACTCCGGGCGGTTCCTGCCGAGATTGATCAACTTGGCCGAGTTCAACTCGTCATGTCGGTGATGGGCTTGAGCCTTTTCGAGCAGAGTAAAAGCGTCAGCATAGTTACAATGCCAAGCGTTCTTCCTCTTCCACGTGTTCTGGAATTCTGGTTCCCTCCATTGGTCCAGAAAAGTAAGCGACAACGCTGCCAGAAGTTTGATTGTGATTGACTCTTGCTTCGGTGCTATGTTCCAAGCACGCAGAATGCATCCAAGCAAAACTACTCGAAATTCTTCCACGGTCAACCTGGAGGATTCCCCTTGCATATGAGCAGTAGTTTGAACAGGATCACCGTAGAATTTTAGATTAGCCAATGAGAGAGACCATGTTATACCCGATTTAGGTGTTGTGGCAGACGGAGAGCACATGAGGGATAGGACGCCGCCCGCTGCAATTAAAGGGTCTTTCATCTCAACCTGAATCGCCTTTTTGCCAAATACATGCATGTCGGGATATAAATGCCAAGCCTTAAGTCCAATCATTGTTCCGGCTTGGACTTCCTGGGCTATGCCCGAGACTAGGTTGTCCATTGTGGTACTGGCCGTCTTCCAAACTTTGACAACGTTCTCATAAACGGTCTGTTGGGAAGCTACTGAGGCTTCGAAATTGTCCAAGATGAGTTCCAGTTGCTTCTGTTCCCACTTTTTTGTTCCATCTGCAGTTTCGAGCCAAGATCGGGCGCTTGCGTCCCATTCGGCAAGCTGGTTACGTGGTATCTCTTGTTGAGCGGCGGCCGAGGCGGTGGCGAAGTCTACTTCCTCGCCTCGTTCTATCCGCTGCGCTATTTCCTTGCGTCGTTCAGCAATAATCTGGACCCAAATGGATATCGCCTCGGGTGCTTCCCAGGTGGACGCGAGTAGGCAAGCCAATAAGTGGACGTGAATTGCACGGCCATCTGCATCGTCTGACGACGTAGCAGCAGCCCACATCGATGTGGCATCGACTCCAGTGTATTGCGAGAAGATCGAGTCAAAATGCTCCTTGGAGGTTTCGTTGGTAGCTTTTGTAGCTATCTCTGATGCTCGTTTTCCGTAAGCCTTTATCAATCCTGGGCATTTTGGACAAACACCAGCAAACAGGGCAGCCAGGCGACGAGCAATAATATGACAACTCCCATCTTCGGCCTCGTATTTCCTTTTCGGGGACAATATTGCTCCAATTGGGTGGAACTCCTTCGGTGCTTCGTACTTCACGATGCTAAAATCGAAATTGAAGTTGGCGGCCGCGACTGTAACCTCGTTTGTCACGGATGCCAGTGCGGCTTGCAGGCGTCCAATAGTAGGATCCATTCCTAGTTGATGTATTTTGCATCTACAACAGAAGCTGAACTCTGGAGTAGAATGCGTGTCGATTTGTCTAGAGATCCAGTGGGTTACATATAATGTTGTACGATGCGATCTCAGTAGATATCCATGAGAAACCCCGTGCTTGGATTTTATTCAACATGGCTGTGTAAAATATGAGCAGCCTTTTCTGGGTTAATGATTCTGTAGAGCCTGCTTCTGGAGGTGACGTAATTACTTCGTTGGCTACCGATAATTGGACATATGTCTACCAATGGGATTGCCTTCGTCGCATCAATGCTTCATCGGCGATCTCTAATATTAATGTCAATGTATACCTAGCATAACCATATTAAGGAGTATCTTTCATCTAAGCCTCGGCCAACGATAACACGTCTCGTAGATAGCAGTCAGGCACAATCTGATTTTGCTTGCTTTTCAATTAAGCTTGTCATTTAATTGAGTCCGCTCGTCGCCCACTCCTTACCTTGCATTCGGGTTTAATATTGGTTTGGTTAGAACTAGTAGGGACGGCGAGGTTCAAGAGACTGCGGTCCTCCTTAGACGAATACGCACCACGATGTCTTCGAGTATTAGCCATGATTAGGTACGCATTGCTACGCCACACTGTCAACACCAAGAGGTAACTATAAACGAAATCATTCGATTAAGACGAGAGTGAAATGGCATGTTGAGGGATGGTATGCTAATAGAGGCACATATGCCTCAGAGGGAAGCAGCATCGTCAGCGCCGACATGGCTCCATAGACGAAAATGTATGTGAATTAAGCCAACAGAAAGTAGAGCATAGTATCAAGATGCGATTTACGCCCAAAAGTCAGCACAAGACTCAACAAGCTGGCAGAAACATTACTTGCTCGTAGACTTAACCTTCCTGACAGATACAAGCGCAAAGACGAGAGCCCTGCAGCTAGATCCTAATCTGGATATGGCTTGGCCCCCATCAGCAAAGTCACGTGTATGATGCTCATATTGAGTCAATAATTTTCATGCTGAGTCAACAAGAGGCCCAATCAACTTAACAACGCTATTCTCGTTTGGCCGTTCGCGTTGATCGAGTCATCGTATAATCCTCCCGCCCCTTCGAGCCGACCGCTTCAAGCTGGTCCAGGAACATAAATACAAGTCGGCATCCGCGATTAAAGAATGATGGCGGATCAACTCAACGATAGCAGCGAGCACTACGCAGTGTTCCCAATTCCCAATTCGTACATAAATTTCCGAGTTGTTGGAACATAATCTTCTAAAAGCATATAAAAACTCCAATCGACGGATGCTACCGGCTGATCTAGGCGCAACCACCAACACCGGGTCTCAAATTCAAGACAAGATGAGCCATTCACCAGACTACCCACTACCTCAGGGGGTACACGTCATTTTCCCGGCGCTCCTGGACACTAGGTCCGATGCCGAAATTGACTACGACCTACTACATCCTAAGCCCGTCTCGGACGACAAGAATGTCTGGTTCTTCTGGCACTCGGGATACTCTACCATGCACGGGTACACCAAGCGCAACGTACGTGCCTGGCACCGTCGACTGTCAAAGCGTGGATGGACCGTTCGCGTGCTCGATCGGGTACAGGGCTCTGCCTTAAACGTAGCCAACTTCCTGGACGTCGCGGATCCGCAAACGTTTCCCCGCGCTTTTATCGAGGGAACCCTTTCCGGCCGCTACGCGGTGCAGCACGTATCAGATCTCGTGCGATTCCCACTGCTGCTACGCTACGGTGGCGTGTATGCCGATGTGGGATTGATGCAGATAGGCGACCTAGACAGAATCTGGCGCGAGACTATTGCAAATCCCGAGTCGCCATACGAGGTGCTCTCTTATAACATGGGTGGCGTCGAAGCGCGCCGTCTAGCCAATTATTTCCTAGTGGCACAACGGAACAATCCGATGTTCGAGCGGTGTCATCGATTGCTGCTCGCGCTGTGGGATGCGGATGGAGGCAAGACGAGCACGGAAGGGATGCACACTAGCCCGTTGCTAAAGGGTGTGCCCCTGATGACGTCGACACTTTCCTATGAGGAAGACGGGAGGACAATCGGGCCTGAGGAGCTGGGGAGGTTGCTGTCAGACTACATCATCCAAGGACAGGCTATAACGCTAGTACTCGGTCTTATCGACGAGGAGGGGGGCTGGAACGGGCCAGAGTACGTTGCCGAGCGTGTATACGCGATCGATTACATGGTCGGATCCCAGCTGGTCAACGAATTCACGAGTTGGGATGGAAAGAAGGCGTTCGATCTGATGTCGCTTCCGCTTCCGAATGAGAATGAGGTGGAGAGCCCGGAGCAAAAGCGGGCGAGGGAGATCGTCGAAGCGTGCCTGCAGCGAAGCTTCGGGTTCAAATTAGCTCACGGGTTGATCATCAGGGTAATGGGATGCACTCTAGGGTCGTTATGGAGAGATAATGATGGCTCGGACGACGTGCCCGGAACGTATGCGCATTGGTTGAGACATGGAACACTATATTGGACCCAAGATAAGCTTCCGCCATCGTTGGAGTTCAAGGTCATCGAACCATTCAAGAAGGGTCCGTTGCTGAAGGAGTCGTAGATTTACCTAATGTTAATGAGAAGTAGTATCTCGGGACTGAGCCCTTCGTGAAAGACGTCGCGATGTAATATGTCCAGCGATCACTTGACCTACAAGACTGCGCGCATAATCCACGCTGACCTAGCAACTTCTGTCTTTGAATGAGATACCAAGTGGTCATTTAGGCGAGTATCTAAGATCAGCGACCAACCTTATTCAACAATGCAAGTTAACAAGGCATCCTCCAGCGTAGAACTTGATGAATGCTGATAGAGTTAGTGGTAATTATAAGATCTATTGCTATGGGAATCATCTCCATACCTAGCCCCTTCACCCAACACCGACTATACACCAACGCCATACCCCGGATAGTGAATCAACCTTACCATCTCATGCATTCGCCCTTTCGTGCATTCGTGATTCTTAAGGGTACGGGGGATTGCCGTAGCCACCTCCCCATTGCTGATTCCCATAAGGTGGATATCCCCCTTGATGGTGCGGTGGCGGACCTCCCTGATGCGGCGGTGGTCCTCCCTGATACGGCGGCGGTCCTCCCTGGTGATGTGGTGGGTATCCTCCTTGGTGATGTTGCGGTGGTCCTCCATATTGCGGGGATCCACCATACCCCTGGCTGGGGTAACCTTGGGGCTGCGGAGGTTGTGATGGCTGTGATGGCTGCGATGCATTGTAATATGACGCAGCCTCCCCCTGAGATTGTGTTCCTCCGTATCCTTGCTGGGGGTAAGTTTGTTGACCGTAGGACTGGTATTGGGCAGCTGCTCCGCCACCATAGCTAGGATACGGTGCAAGGTTATCACCGCCTTGCGATGGAGGCTGGTGTGCCGTGTAACCATAACCAGGACTTGCTGTCGGACGCCCCTGTGAATGGGAAGATGTCGGACGTGGTGATATGTAACCTGAACCCGGACGCTGCTGTCCTCCTGCACCTGCGCCCATAGCATCGAGATCTCTTGTAGCACATTGCGACCAGAGCGATCCCGAAGGTCTGCCGTGACCAAGCTGCTCCATGAGACCGCCGTCGAAGATACCGCCTCCGTGCGAGTGGCCTTTCTGACTCGTTTGGATGTGATTCTTGCCATTTTTAACGGAATCGGAGCCTAGGACGTGGTTGATCTCGTGACGTCGTGGATACTCGTCAGCCCACTTGCGCACCGTATTAAACATGTCACGTTGGATCTCAACGCGTTCATCGCGGAGCGCGGGGTGGTGAAAGGCGTGTAGAGCATCATTGACTACCTCCTCGACGGGGACGCCGGGGTTATCCCATGCATAAAGAACGCGCCTGAGAAGAAACGTTAGCATAGATGGTATGGGAGATAGAAAGATTTATACATACGGTACGACGTATTGGAGGACGGTTGCAGCAACTCTGCCGGCGCATGGGTTTAGGACGTTAGTGAAGTGATCCTTAGATAACATGGAGTGCGTTGGATCCGTGCAATTAGGGTTCTTCCACGGCTCCAGCTGCGAGTTCGCACTGGCGTTGATGACTCCAGAAGAGCCGTCCTTTAGCACTTTCGTGACGGCGTTGATGATAGGCCGGACGAATGGAGCCAACAAGCCCAAAACGAACGCGGTAAGAGTTTCGCTGATATGTTCCAATAGCTTCTCCAAACCCGGGATTTTCGCAATCCCCCTATTAATCGCCTTGACTATCTTGTCGCGGAACTGTAGTATGGGGTAAATCTGCCTCGATACCTTAACGGGATCGAAATTCTCACTCATGCCGGGCACCATGTTCGCGTTCGATCGCGTACCCGAGTAAGATGCCTGCTCGTTTTGCCTCTCTTGCTCCTCGGCCATCCGCTTGAGATCACTGGCTTCAGAAGCCATCCCGCCTCCGATGCCAGGTAATTGGCCGACAAGGGAGATGAAGTCGCTTGCTCCGCCACCAAAGCTTCCTCCGAACCCACGAGTAGCGCCGCCACCCGCCGACCCGTTACCCGCCTCGGAGTTCTTGAGAGCAACATCCAGCTGGTCGACCTCGGACTGCGTGAAGTGGTCATTTGCTTCACCCAGGACGGAGTGGAGGAAATCGACTCCGCCAAAGGTTCCCGTCACGAGGGGAAAGACTCTCTTGCCGCGCAGATTAATCTGTGAATTCGATCCGCAGTGAGGGAAGACCTCGTGGTAACCTAGTTCGCGCAGAGCAAGTTCGCAGTAGTTGCTATGAGCGCTGAAGTCTTCCATGCAGTGGAGCGACTGGCCCAGACATCTTAAGGCCTCGCATAGATCTTCCTCCTTCCCTTTTCCTGACGAACCGTGGCAGTAGAGCCTGCCGTAGTGCACGCTTCGCCCGATACTGAAGCGGAGATAGCCGGCGCTGGTCGCCCAGCTACCTTGCTCATTGGCGATGTAATTCTTCATTCCCGTTCGCATATCGATCTCTGTTTCGACAGACGCGACTGGGCCCCGAAGACGTTTGTCAAAGGTCCTGGCATCCATGCCATCAGCGTAACCGAGGGGGTTGTCAATGTGCTCTTCCGGTCGGTAAACACCTAGGCGCTCTTCGGTAACTTCAAATTCCTCGGTAGCATATCCGTTGGCGAGGAAGGAAAGAACCCAGACCAGAATACGGATGGTAGCTGCGTTGACTCCCTTCAAACTACCCACGTCGACGGCTTGAGAGTAGTCGCGAAGCCAATTCCCAAAATACGTACGCTGCACCATCAACGTAGTCCATTTCTTGCCGTGCAAGAAAGCGATCGTCTTCAACATATCCTCAATGTCTCCATGGCGCCAATTGTGACCCTCGACCTGAGCGATAGAGGGAATGTTGCCGGCACCGAAAGCTGCAGCCTTATGGGGCATAACAACTAAGATGATGACCGCGATCAGCAGCAAGCTGCCAGGACCAAAGCTAGAGGACGCCATCGTGTATACCCGGCCTAGCGGTAGACCCTCTCAATCTCTCGTAGCAATTAGCAGACGCGACCTAATGATTTTTCTTTTCCTCCCCAGTTGTTCACTCCGTTTATGGGTATTTGTGAGGTGGTGCGATGTTGGGATGATGTACGAGACAAAAATTCTGAGGGAGCGGCTGGCAGGTCACTGGATGGCGGGGTAGTTGTACAAATGTAGACGTAAGAATTTAGTACCTCTGCCAGCAAAAACTGCTGACGCGATACAGCTTTAAAAAGGTGGCAAGTAGATGGAACTTGGAATTTGGTTAATCTGAAAAGTCAGAAAAGATGAAAATTGAATCATGAATGGTCAGATTCCGAAGTGTTCGAGGGGGATTGAAAATTTACAAAAATGAGAAATCGTTACTGATTGTAACTTACTGCTGCGCCGAATCGTTAAATCATCATCGCCAGCAAGGCAAGTCCATACTGAGCTGAAAGAAACTTTACTTCGAGGGCTAAGCTAGGCTTGGCAATAAATTCGCAACAAGCTCACATCCACATGCTATATTTTAACGAGTTGACTCTTTCATTATCATCCAATCAAGCACCTCAAATGGGATGCCCTACAGGTTCTTTGCCGCGTGGATTGCGCCACTACTGCGGGATTCCGGGTACCAGCCACACAATGAAGTCATCTGCTATCCGAAATTCATAAAGTACGTACCTGTAGCTAGTCAAGTCTTCGGGTACCGGCACACGAATATATCATAGGGTACACCCGTTACCTAAAAGAGTCAAGGATGCATGCAGATGCAGCCTCAAAGACCCCAATGTAGATTAAGCTTATGTAGGCTTAACAGCTAGCCACTTGAGGTTCCCAGAGTACAGGCAGAAAGACACCGCTTCAATGTGCCCCAATGTCCGAGCTAAATCAAAAAAGCCGAGGGAGAGGAGAAGAAAATGACAAGTCCAATTCTGCCAACATCTTCATCATATATACCATCCCCCACTTATGACTTGAACCTCATACACCAAACCATCTGACCACCAAATCGAGACGCGAAAGCACCTATAATTAGGTAAGATCTTGGGTTTGTCACCACATGGGTTCTATTCATGGAATACAGATGTCCACGTTTTCAAGCTGCTGACTGATGGCGTGGGGACGGTAAAGAAGATAGCTCTGACGAGAGACAGGCGGGACTACTTCATCGAACTGTATATCTCCGCTGACTAGAATCCAAGTTCAGCAGCAAGACCCGAGTAATAGTCCCGTAGATGCCTATCTATATGCATGTACCTATCTAGGTACGTGGCGATTTCACGGATTGCATTTGCGAAGATGAGATATCTAGATAGGGAATAGGCATTTAAACTCCGAGTAAATATCATAGCAGATCAAAATACGAACGGGCTCTTGCTTTCAGATCTCCTTTCAAATCTCCTTAACCGGCAATTACCACGATGACGCTCTGCGGTTATGCAATGAGGCGGCCGAGTATCTCAGCTTCATTGGATCAGCCCTAGAGCTGTCTAGAACATACCACGATACACATAGGCTATTGAAATGCCGACTAGAACATAATTCCCGGGGAAACGTTGCCCATACCCCTGAACTAGCAAATGCAGGCCTTTTCCAGATCCTGCAGGAGATAACGCGTCTAGATTCCTACTGCATAACACTCACACGCGGTGGCAATTTTCTCACTCGGGTATTTTCGCTTGATAGAAGTGATTTACCAATCTAGACCTAGTCAGAATAGGAGTTGAGCTCGTCCAGTCAAGGCATTGCGCCAGTATCAGATAGTCTATCAAGGACCCCAAATCAAGTAGGCCGGTTCTTTAAAGTTTCTTATGCTGTATACCTAAATCGGCATTTAATCAGGTCGCGTACTACTTCGCATATATCCTCGGCATATGAGTTTCGGTGGCACGCTGCTAAAGGAAATCATTGAATGTCCAGCGAACGAAAGCGGAGATAAGTCCCAACTCCGACTACACACTCAGGGGAAAGGGGGCGCAGAGTGATACAGTTCCAGTTACACTAACATAGATGAAATGAAATTCAACCTGTCGCTCACCGATAGCCGATACCAAGACAATTGTGATCCTTTCACCTCGGGGAACGTAGTTCTCGGTGAAGTGTTATGTCGCATCGGATGACTCCGTACTTTCTGCAGGGAATCGTATTGCATCCAGTTGTTGATAGGCTAGCTCGGTAGTCCGCCAGTCAGTCGGTATTCAACGCGGCTGTGTTTGCGGGGGAATCGTTTTTATTGGGCTCGTAACTCCAAACCTGTGTTACACCAACGAAAAGGCGGAAGGATAACCATTCGGAAACCATTCGGACCGAGGAACACATCTGAACCGTAGTGTTGGGACCCAATCAGCCGAGTAGCGAACGCCTCATTTGTTGGAAACTAATCCAGGCAGCCTCGTACGATAACGACATCGACCGGAGCCGTCCGGGGGTTCTCGTGTGAGTCAAGGTAAAGCTTTCGCCGACGAACTACGTCTACCTTGGCTGTTTTGGCTTCGACCTCGTGGTTAGAAAGAATCTACCTTCGTCGTGATCCCGATACAGTGACATTAGTCACCCGCTGGGGTAGCGTCGGTAGTGGGAAGAGGTAAGCTATATTGTTATCTGATCTGGAAACATCACACAGCGGGTCGGGCCACGCATCACTCACCTGCCCCGTTCCTTCTGGAAGGGCGGAAAAGCGGTACCTGGCAGTTAACTATCACTCTGCAAGCGAGCTTACCATATGCAGTACCCACCAGTCGGGTAGTAGCCCCATAAGGCTACTATGACTGGCAGCTTGATCAAACCCGCCACTTCGGGAGATATGGGGGTTGCGGCGGGTGATCCTCCTGTTGTGTAAAGTTGATTCACCGCTTCGGGGCAGTGCTCTTTTGCTTGCATATAGGATGATACGATTGTCAAGGGATGGTGGAGGGTTTGAAGATACAGCGTATCCTACGCAAGACACCGACGATCATACGAGAAAGTACCGATGACAAAGAGTGATGGCGCCAAATTACCAACATTAAATAATACTGAGGGGGGGTGACTAGAGTGATTAGAGGGCCGGAACCGGCAAGTGAACGCCCTGTGACATGTCATTGCCATGTATGTCGACTAACTGGGGAACAACTTGTCCCAACAGCCTGGGCTAAGGAACATTGCCAGAATCCTCTGAACAGGATCTATGGATCAAGATGTTTAGATGACACTGGCTTGTAAACGAGGAAGGGAGAGAGGGGGAGAGGGAGAGAGGGGGAGAGGAGGAGAGGGAGAGAGAAAGCCTGTTTGAAGCAGTGTATGCCTAGCTTTCCTACAGTGACTATCTTGACAGAGCAGACGAGGAAAGGAAACGCGGCGTTTCGGTCAGCAATGAATGAAACCAAGGTAAGATAATTAGGCAAGCGAAAACGGCAATACGAAAAGGGGCTTATGATTCATGAGAGAGGCTCTTAAGGGGCGGACGTTACATTGTATGACGAACTAGTCGAGTCCACTTGAACAGCCCACAGCCCTATAAGGCGAACGCTGCATGTTGTGCTGATATTACCCAGTTACCGCTCGCTAGGCTGAGACGCCGCACGATGCGGTGAGTTTTGACCCTCGTGACGTGATCTAGGTACACGGCATGTCGTCAGCACCTTGAATGTAAGGGGCGGCGCGGCCGTCTGCCCTCTTCGTACTCCGCCGGAAAGAGACAGGTCAGACTGCGAAGTAGGCATCTAGGCAGAGACCCGAAGACGCACAGGCCAACCCAACAGCGGATGCCAACATCTCGGCGGTGCACTCGAGTATGACAACGTTGACCGAAGAGGGATGCTAAAGAGGCTCAAGGTTAGACATATATGAATCGGGAGAGTCGCTCGAGTTCAGATAAATATTTGACCAGAACAGACACTTCAACTTCACACCATCAAGCTACTCTCCTTCTAGACATTTGTCTTGCGCTGAATCACTTAATCGCTTGATTAAAGATCTGAATACTCATTCAAACCCTCATCCCTAACAGAACAATTGCTTCTCATAAAGCTTTCGCAGACCAAATACTTCTTGATAAAATGTCTCCCCTCACGCTTTGGAGAGATATCTCGCCTCTCGGCCAGCCCCTTCGATCGCCATCAAGAGGATCTCCACACGTTTTGGTAGTTGGCGGCGGCGTCACTGGACTGATATCGTAAGTCAAGAAAGGAGAACCAATAGGGGGCTTTTCTTTCACGGCCCGAACCTAAATCGTAAAGCAAATGTTAACTCCTCGTCCCTCAGGTCATGGGTGCTCTTGGATCGGGGCTACCGCGTCACTATCGTCAGTAGCGCATGGGCCAACGATGAGCAACGTTTAACGTCCCAGATTGCCGGTGCCCTCTGGGAGTTCCCGCCAGCTGTATGCGGCCAACACACAGACAAGATCTCTCTTGCACACTCTAAGCACTGGTCGATGACATCGTACCACATCTGGGACGGTATCGCGTCCATCCCGGCGCTTAGCGAGGCGTCGGGTGTGCGCATGATGCCATCTGATTTCTTCTTCCCCGAACCGATAGAGAGTGATAAGGCACAAGTCTCCAAGATGACCGAGATCATGGCCAGCGGCGTAAGAGGCTTCTACCGGGGAGCTGACATAATCGACGAGAGAGGAGTTGACCTGTCTTACGGTGCTGTTGACGCGTATGAGCTACTGGCACCGATTATCGACACCGATAAAGCTATGGGCTGGTTAATGGAGCTCGTCGAGAGCAAAGGAGCAAACCTCGTCACCGAAGCCATTAACGACGACCTCGTTGAGATTGAGGACTCGCTACTGGCACGATTCGGAGCCGACGTTATCGTCAACGCTACTGGTCTGCAAGCACAGGTTCTTGCTGGCGACGAGAGCGTCTACCCGATCAGGGGTGGGCTTATTCGAGTCATCAACGATGGGTCAGATTTCCCGAAGGTCGACGCGGCTCTGACCATTACGGCAGACGCGGCCGGCTCTTCTAACGAGATCATCTTCCTGGTACCCAGAAATGACAATATTCTGCGTAAGTGTCTCACCATGGCTGTCCCCCGCCTTTTCCTTCTTCGTTTCTCGGCTTTCCTTTTTTGTACAAGCCGGTCATTTAAACAATCTACCAATTGGTTATAAATTGCGAGTCGACCCACGAGTTGAAGATGGAGTTCAATTCGGCTTCCTTTCTAGAAAAAAAAACTTTTCCCCCAAAACGATGTGAGAAGTTGGAGTTGCTGACTCTTTATTTGGCAGTGATTGGCGGGATTACCGAGCCGCATGAGTGGAATCTAGACCTTACGATGAATACTCCCATCATCCGCAGAATGCGAGAAAGATGTGAAAAATTCTTGCCAGGTTTGGAGAACGCTCGCGTCGACCCTGAATATCCATTTGCCCAAGGCCTACGACCCTTTCGAGGTCAGAACGTAAGAGTAGAGCGCGAGCTCCGAAGAACGGGAAGCCGCATCGTTCACTCTTACGGACACGGAGGTGCCGGCTGGAGTTTGTCTTTCGGTTGCGCCCAAGACGTTGCGATGCTAGTGGATGAAGCCCTAGATGGTATCGCCGCTAGACCAATGAGCGAGACCGTGTTCGAACGGAAAGCGGCGGGGTTCCGAAGACCCCAAGCAGAACGTTACTAGGGACATGGGAGGTTTCACTTGATTTGCCAATTGGGGTACTTCTGAATTTCTTTCTTTTTTTCCCTTTCCATACCAATTTCAATATGGCGTTGGGAGCACGGAGAAAACTGGCATAGCTCGGCGTGCACTCGATAGACGGGGGAATCTTTTGTTCTGCTTTCGTCTCAGTGTAAGCAAGGGATGCATGAGGCATAATGACTAGATCTTACAGTACAGATAGACAAGACAGACTTTAGAAATACAACACACGTTGCAGGCAGATCTGATCTAGCGGTGACTGTAGACAGTACACACGTTATCTGACCACCACTTTTGGACAAGACAAATGGGGGGTTAAGAATAGCTTACAGCGAGCGTGACTAATAAGAGTGACTAATGAGAGTGAGTGGTATAATATTGGCACGTTATTATTACACAATCGCAACATGGTAGCACGGGTAAGGCTGATCATCCCTGTGCCGAACCGGCGTATGGGGATGGAAGTGAGTGAGTGAGCGGCAGGGAGCGGCGGCGAGGCTACCAACCGGCTCGCCGATATGATGAGCACAGTACCTGCATAATTACGCACACGTGAGGATCATCTTTCTTACTTGCAGATCGTACCAGGAAGAAGGAATCGAAGCAGGAGAACGCGTGTCAACATAGTCAGTGTAGAGACATACAGGCATCCTTCTAGTTAGGTACCTGTCTACCCCCATAGCCAGAGTGAATCTGCAGTAATGAACACTTGAACGCATACCTGCGAAGGACACATATCGGCATCCCTTGGAAGACTCGAACACGAAGGCGTCGTTGGTTCTCATGTACACCTAGGAAAGGACTCAAGAATTTGAATCAAAGTGTAAACAGCTCCAGTCGCGGTACTTTGGGGTGCGCCTCGCAAAAGCATCAGCATAGGAAGGTGAGACGAATTGGCTAATTCAAAGTCAGCTTTGCGGTGAGAGTAACACTTCTCTGGTGAGAAATGATGCGATGTTTGATGCAGATGGGCGTTTTCGCATGTCCGATCCAACCGTAAAGCATCATATAGCCTCAAAAGGCGTAGCTTTTGACATTTTCAACATATCCGAAGTCGCATACTTTACATCGGTAGGGGTAATTTAAACACTGAGCAAAATGTTAAATACCACCATCGTCCCGAGAGTTTTGGATAGAAAGGAAGCGGAAAGCATCGGCAGCGCCATATCCGATTCTGATACGAGGCCAATCTAAGAGGGCAGGAGGGTAGGATGGGTGTTACGAGATCGATCGTTCGTCTTGGACGCCTCTTATCCTACCTACCTAAGGTAAGGTAGGATAGGTATGTAGGGCGATGTTATGTTGTGTTCGAGATCTGCAGGCTGCTGCTACACAGTGAAGCAAGTTGGTTGGGATGCTTTTGAGCCTCTCAGTGACTTAACTGACTTGGATAGGAATTTACCTGAGCAGCTAAAAAGTTCACACTGCTCATAATACGAGGCAATATTGAATTACCTAACTTACACGGAAAGATTCGCACGATAATTTCTAGGTGATCAGCTGGCTATGATAATGGGGACATGATTTTTCCCCGAGGTGGAGGTGGCCGTCGACCCGGAAACTCAAGACGCTGAAGACGAATCCCGATGTTAAAGCCGCTAAAGGCGAGATTAAAAATAGCGAGACAGCGGGGGCCCCCTTTCAGGGAGGCTAGGTACCTACGATTGACTATGGTAGATGCAGCTTAGCGTTCATTACAGGGCCATTACAGGGTGATGTAGCTTGAATCTCTCGCCAATAGCCAACATCTGCGTCATTCCGGCTTACATTTCCCCCTGGAGCTCCCTTTCACCGCCTTCCTATTGCGAACGAATCGAACGCGACAGCCTGTGATCTCATATTACCGACCACCGCGCTAGGGCAAAATCAGGACTACCTTGATATATCATCGTACGGTGGCATGGGCTTAGAAAGCAATGGAACCGACGCTATTGCCATTTTAGATTTCCCATACATCTCGCATCTCCTTGAAAGTGTGTTCGTCCCCATACTCCATGTCCGATTTCGATTCAAGATTGACTTTCCAAGTGGCACCGGAGCAGCCAACCATTTACCCAACCAGTTTCGCAATTCATGCGTATTTTCATGTACCGGATCTGCCCCCGGTACTCCATCCAATGCCTGTAAAAGCAGGTCAAATTACCCTATGTATGCTCAGTCTGGGTCTAGACATAAACTTAGGAATATGGATATAATAGAGGCTGCAGAGGCAAGAGAGGTATGTAACTTAAAGGGTAATTGAAAGTTGAAGAATGGAGACCTACGTTACAACTGTGCACCTACAAACTGTACACCTAAGGCTACTACGGCTACTACTTCGTACCTAAGGTTAAAAGGTTAGTGGGGCAGTACAGGGACCATCAAAGCTAGAGCTAGAACTTAACCCCACTAAAGATGACCCGGAAAAGACCCCTAAAAGGGCGAGCCGTCGAGTACAATAGCGCGGTTCGCTTTCGCCAATGCGCCAACAAATCCTTTCTCCGTCCGACTTATAATTCACTTTGACTTCCATTCCAAGACCCATTACATTCACTTTTCCAGTTTTACCTGACTACGACTACAATAAATCTTGGCCCTTTCAACCACCACGTTGACTTGACCACTCTCCAATATTCTGTCAAACAACAACACACGATGGTATTGTTACAACCTGCCAAGATGACGGTCTTTCTCGATTCCCTTTGATCCAGCACCTTGCCGGGCCAGCCACATCTCGTCTAGCACTCCCCTTACACCACACATATCCGCCAGCTTTACCTGCATACACATACTTTCTCTCCCTCTTCATAAGCCGACACGTTTCTTGACCGTCATTCCAGTCGAAGAAGCAGAGACTCATACTTAAAACAACCCCGGATCACCTTGTTGCTGTCTCTCACATCCGCTGTATACGTCACCACATACCGTAAGGATGGCAAGGATGTTACCCTGGCAGTCTCAGCACGGCGGCTGGTCTCGTGCGTCTACACAAGACCACAGCGTTGCCTCAAAGGAAGAGGCACAACACGATGGATCCCATGAAGTGATGGACGCCAGACCCGAATCTCCCGACGTTGTGCTCCAGAAAGCATATGTTTCGGCCATGGACATCGCCGTTGAGAGACCTCTACCCTTGGCCAGCAAACCACCTACAAATTTCGCCGTGGTGCTTCCTGGCTTGTTCCGAAGTGCCTACCCGGAGGCGGCAGACTTCCCATTCATGCAAACTCTCAACCTCAAGACCATTGTGACTTTGGTAGGAAAAGAGCTACCTAAGGAATTCCAAGATTTCATCCACGCCAACGGCATCACGCACAACGTCTTCGACATGGTCGGCACCAAGAAGGCTACGATCCCAATCAAAACTATGCAGTCCATCCTTTCCATCGTCAATGACCGGAAGAACTATCCGCTGCTCATCCACTGCAACCACGGCAGACACCGAACTGGCTGCGTAATTGGTGCTCTCCGCAAAATCCATGAGTGGGATACGACTAGCATTATTCTGGAGTACACGAAATTCGCCGAACCCAAGGCTAGGGAGGCCGACGTGAAGTACCTCACGGATTTCAAACCATCGGATCTCCCAAACTCGACGCGATTATCTAGCCGTATCCTGTACGTTCAGTACGCTTGGCAAGCAATCTCGATGCTGCTGTCTGTCAGTCTATACGTCTGGGTCTACAGATACACTAGGATCCTGCTTACCATAGTCTAAGGAGCGGGAGCATCGCTCTTCTCCCTCGACACGCTACCACTAGCATATGGACAACACTCATTCACCACGTTTCACGCAATCCAGATTGGAAATTGAAGAGGGAAGCTCAGAGTTGAAGAGGGTTGGCTAAGATCTGGGGAGTCTACTATGTTTATTGCATCAATCCTACAAGAAACGGAAAGGAGCACATGTCTAAAAGTCACTGCGTGTGTGACACCGAAAGAATGGGGTTGGCGTCTCATCTCATCTCATCTCACGGTATACACAGGACACGCGGGATACACGGAAACCACACAGGCGGTCGGTTAGGAGACTATCAAGTGCTGAGGAGTCTCTTTGGCGTTCATTTGGTTTTCAGTTTGGGCGGGTTTGGGATGGTTTTCAGTTTGGGATGGCTGTTTTTCAGTTTGGGATGTCTCTCGACAGCGCCGAATAATCATAATCACCAGGTACGGACCAAAAATCATTGCTTGAGATGGGTTAGGTTGGACCTTTTGGTGTTTTGGGACGGTCTAGGTAGCACATTAAGGATGCTGCATTCAATAGACGACCTTCCCAAAGTTATGATTGATATAATGGAACGCCTAGCATAGCGCTGACCATTTTGATTTTGATATACATGTACAGTTCCAGTTGCCTTCCTTGTGCATAGCGCCTTGCCATATCACATACGTATATGCCCTTTACTCTTCACTCGTTAAAACTCGTGGTGGCATTATCTACTCAGCCCATCGGGGGTTATCCTGTCTTTCTGCCTTTTCCCTCTCACGGTTACCCGTAGCATATACCCAGCCGCCGGCTGCGGCATTGATGAGACCTAAACCGACGGCGGAGCCTCTGACTATGCCTCTGATTGAGAAACGGTTCATAAAAGCACCCGGCCGCCTCCTCATGGCCAGCAGAGCGTAGGTGCCGCTAGCCGCAGCCGTGATGCCCGCACTATCAATCTTGAACCCCTGCAAGTTCGCGTAGCTGGAGAAGAGCAGGATTGGGACGAAGAGCATAGGCCGGACTTGCAGCGGGCGAAAGTGAAGGGCCGTAACCAAAGTTGCGAGACCCGTGGGGGCGAAGGAGGATTCTGCGATGTGTCAGTCAGTCTCTCCTGGTGAGTTTGCTTTTGATGTTCAGGAAGGCTTCAATAGCTTTCGGTAGGGCTTAGAGAGGAACACTTACTACCCCATGCATCAAGACGCGTCTTTACGGACATTGGCGGTTCTGGTGTCGCCATGGTTGAGCTGTTGCAGTTCTTGTCTTGGGAATAGGTCGTCGGCGGTCGATATTCTCTTATATCTCACGTGATGAGAACCAATACTCTTTGACTCAGGTATTTTATACCTTCTCAACTTCAAAGAAAGAATGAATTTGACGAGACGAAAGCTGAAGATAAGCTGTGAGTCAGCTCTATCACAATTTAAAAGTTTTTGCGTCAATGGCTAGATGTTCGCTTCAATGTCGAATTGATTGATCAAAATTCAAGGTCAGGGAATGATGAGGCAATAGACATGCATGTATCCATCAATCCATATGTGGAGCCATGGGTATCTGGCTACGCTTAATCTCATATGCCCATTATCGAATCCTTATCAACTATCGGATAACATCAGCCACGAAAACTCTAGGCCTAAAACATCCCCGTGCGACCCACGTATGGGGGACTTGAAGCCACTTTGCAGCAGGAAACCGACTTACTAAAAAAGAAGTTACGATTATCATCTTCGACCTTCGCCTTCAGCCTCGACTCCAACTCAACGACCACCAATCCGGGCTGGCTAAATCTCACGTCTCGGAGCCCCTGCACGATAAGACTAACCGAGTTTCCGTCCTTCCTCCTTCGTTTCGTAACGAATTGACAGCGTATACGACTTCACATAGCTTATCTATACAACCTACTTGTTAAACCCATTCAACACGTTCATCCCGCACGGCCCACGCATTCGAGTCGATAATTCCAAGTAATCAAAGACCACTCCTAGCAAGGTCTTACGACCATGCCTAGTGCAACTACGGGCTCCGACGCCAACGGTGGCTCGGCGCGATCGCGAGATCACAACCAGGGGAACCAAGACCGCAAGTACACGACCGAGCAGAAGGCCGCCGTGCTGCGGATCCGCCGGTGTAAGGCGACTGCCTTCTACGACATCCTAGACCTCGAGACCGTGCGATCTACCTGCTCCGAAGGCGACATCAAAAAGGCATACCGCAAGCAGTCCCTGCTTACACATCCGGACAAGAACGGGCACGAACATGCCGACGAGGCCTTCAAGATGGTGAGCCGCGCCTTCGGGGTGCTCGGCGATAAGGAAAAGCGCGACAAGTACGACCGCTTTGGCACGGATCCCGATAGCAGGTTCGAGAGTGCGAGAGCCCAAGCTGGCAACCCCTTTAGCGGGTTTGGCGGCGCGAGGGCTGGCGGAGGAGGTCCGGGTGCAGGGTTCGGCGGCGGAGGCATGTGGGAGGAGGAAATGAGTCCCGAAGAGATGTTCCAGCGGTTCTTTGGAGGAGGTTTTGGAGGACCTTTTGGAGGTAAGATGAATGTTAACCTTGTGCCTTACGTCAAAAGACCTAAAGGGGGGGACGGGGACAAAGGCAGACAAGAGAAAGAAGAGCTAACATGGCTGCCTAGGTTTCGATACGGGGCCGCAATTCGTGTTCAACCTCGGCGGTAACAGGGGCTTCCGCGTACACCAGATGGGAGGTGCCGGCCCGCGGAGGAGGCCACGAGAAGCCAACGGCCAAGAACGGCCGCCGCAGACGGGTTGGGATACCCTTATAAGTCTCTTGCCTATCCTCTTCCTCTTTATTTTCCCGTTACTTTCGTCCATATTTTCCGGCGGCGACACTCAGCCGTCCGTACCCCCGATGGTGTTCGATGCGGCACAGCCACCCCTGACGCTCCACCGCGTTACCCCTAAACTCGACATCGACTATTTTATCGACCCTGCCATGGTGGCTGACTGGACCGACTACAAGCTACGCCAACTGGATAAGGAGGCCGAGGTGATGTTTTCGCGTGCGCTGAGGCGCCACTGCGAGGCCGAGGCGCGGACCAAGCGGGATCTGATCGAAAAGGCTCAGGGATGGTTTTTCCCGGACCCCGAAAAGATGAAGATAGCCGACTCGTTCGAGTTGAAGTCTTGTCAGCGCATGGAATCCCTGGGTATCTCGCGGTAGTTTGGTATAGACATAATGAAATAGCCGTGGTGTTCATAATAATAGCGGTGTCCAAGGGTGTGAGGAGACCAGCATGTGACAATATTTGAGTTAGCCTAGAGAAATATAGAGCAAAGCGGACAAAACACAGTAGTTGGGGCAGGCGAGCAAACCACACAGGCAGTCGACAAAAAAAACCTAGCCAAAATGAGTTCCACGGCTGTTGAGGGAAGCACTTTTTGAATGGTATGCCAGGCGTTAGGGATTGGTTAAGGATTCATAGCATTTCTGGTATGGGGAGATGAACGGCCGTAGTGAAAGCTCCTATATTCGCATCCATCATTTACATCTGTAAGCATAAAGTAGGACCCTTGCACAGGTCAGTCCCGCGTACCACGTTTTGAATACTCTAAGAATGTCTCTCATTTGACATCGACACTTCATATTAATATTGTAATCTAAAGTGATGAAAAACTTTACACAACTCTTAGATATACTAACCATCACACTACACAAAGTTGGCAAAAATGAAATGAAAATCTATAAGATATCTTGGTTGGTATAATACTTCGCGCCCTCTATTGCTGGTTATGCGCTAATCTAAAATGCCGAATATTGATCCCGAAACAAAGCTCTTTTTTCTCGGGTCAACGCCTACGCCATATGCATTTGATGCGGAAAAAAAAAAAAAAAAAAGGTCTACCATCCGCCCCTATCTGATTCCCCGTCTTGGATCCAGGGCTTCGTTCCGTCTGAAATCACGTATCTCTTTGGTCCCTAAACTACCTAGTCCGCCTTCACTCCGACGCTCCCACCCGCCGAGTCGAACCACGAGGCACGTAGCATTGTCGCCATCGCTGCTGACCTCCGTAGCGTACGATACGACGTCCCTGGCACCTTGCTCAGGAGTTTTCGCTTCCTTGACCACGTCCACAATCTCCTGGTCGCTCAACGTACCCGACACACCGTCAGACATGAGAACCAAAAAGCTGTATTGGGCTGGTCCCAGCTCGGTGCGCGTGATCTCGGGTTCGGCGGACACGCCTAAACGCTTAGACGCCATATCCCCAAAGGCCCGCGAGTTGGCCAGACCTTGAATTCGCTCCTCACCAAAAGAGTCTGTTATGAAAGATGCAGTAAATCGGCGGAGTCGGTGGGACTCGCTTGGTGAGCTCGGGTGGTGGTCCGAGGTTAGGGGGTGGGAAAGTCCGGTGGCAGTTTCGCATAACAGCATACGTGTGTCTCCTACGTGTCCGACTAGTAAGGTCGAACTCGCTGCAGGATGCCAGAAGGGAGCGGGTGTCGGTGTCGAGATGAGGGCAACCGAGGCTGTCGAGCCTCCCTTGAACCGCGTTCGCCCACCAATGCCTTGGCCAGATGGAGGGAGATGGTGGGGTTTGCCTAGTATTTCATCCGTGTTCAGAGCAGCATCAGATACGTACGGGTCGTCCGGGTCAGGCTTCCGGGCCTGAGCTGTGATAAAGTCCAAGTCGGCGCGGAGAAAGGCGTAGGTAAGAACTGACTCGATGCTGACTAGCGATTTTGAAGAGTCGGTGTCCTGTTCCAAGCGAAAATGCGGAGGGTTAAAGCGTCGGAAATATCCACCTATGGTGCTTCTGTATTCCTGCACCAGCTCTTTCTGCAGTCGAAGGGCCTTGCACTGCGAGGCCTCAGCTGGCACAGGTTCGGCGCCTTCAGCAGCATCGGCATTTTTTATTTCTTGAACTGCGCCGCGTTTGCTTATTTCGGGAATCTCTGCCTTGGCCGCAACAGCCTCCGATCCTTTCATGTCCAATTCATCAAGCTTCTTCCGCCCGCCAGCCTCGGAGTCGGACAAGATCTGGGTCGCTGGTCCGGTAGAAGCGGAATCTGCCTCCTGGCTTTTCGGCGCTGATCGAAGGCTACTACTCAGCTCGAACTCCTGGGCCGTCTCCTCAATATAGCCATGGAGCTCGTCTCTTAGAAAGTTGCTACATTGAGTTCCTCCGTGCCCGTCGAAAACTCCAAAGTAGAAAATCTGAGGGTCCCCATACGCACTATCGGCCGAAGTTCCTTCTCCAGTCTTCTTCATGGAATTTCGGACGAGGCTGATAGGAGCGCGCTTAGCGAAGGCAGGAATATCGATGGTACCCGCCTGGTTGGTGTCTTCGTTGTAAGGCCGAGAACCTCTCGAGTCAGCAGCTCCGAAATGATGCTTAGCGCTCCGCAAGGGTATACGAACGACGGTCAAATCGCGATTGGCTGGCAGGTGAGGCGGGGAGACGGGTGCGGCACCAGAAATCGAGTTATGAGGCGCGGCGGCCGAACGCGGCAGCTTGTGGTGGGGACCAGTTGTGATTCGCGAGTCCGGGTGAAGCGACGAGGAGGGGAGATGTGTGACGAAGTAGGTGTGAAAACCGCGCTGTACGTGGTGTTTCGGAGGCTGGGCCTGGGTATTCTGCGATTCGCTATGAGACGGAGTCGTATTCGTGTCTCGGGCTACCGACAACGACCTGGACGGAGGATGAGTTGCTCCGCGCCTGGCGGTCGTTCGAAAAGCGTAGGGTCGCGCATATCGTGGCTCGAAGAAGGTTGCGATAAAACCTGTAGAGAAGCGAGATCTCGTTAGCCAAGTCCCGCAAGACGCAACAGCGGGCGTCTATAGGTCCCAAACATGTTGTGCACATCCAGTTCTAGACCAGGACCGACTTACCGTAGGTGTCGTTCAAGGACCACCGTTTTGGGGGACCACGACTAAAACCCATCGCCACGTAAAAGTATTCCTAAGGAATTGTTTATGGTAGACTTCACAAGACACACACTGTATCCATCCGATATCCGAGCCGAGGCGAAGAATAGTCAAGATTTTGACAGTTAGGCTAGGTCGGGAGATTCGGTAGGTTGGCTCGTTGAAAGTGAAAGAGGTATATCTAGTTCCCGCGCCAGATTTTCAATTGGGTGCTGGGTAGTGCAGAAGGCGGCGGCGATGCGGCAGACACGGGATGACCAAGATTGCGATTTAAAAAGTCTAGACAAGTAAGAAACGCTAAGTGAGTGAGGATGAAGTGAATGTGGGGATTATATGTCACTGATAAGTGCCACCGACATCTATTTAGGAGAGGGGATTTTTATATTCTCATATACAGCCGACAGAAGTATTAGGCAGTCCTATATATAGACTTAAGGTAGACATAGAAACGTATGAGAAGCATAGAAACGTGCGCAAAGTTGTTGGGACGAAACGTGAGATTGCGAAATGCAGAGACGCAAAAGATGCAGGGTATAAAGATGGTCACTGGCTTGGGTCAGGTATAGGGAAAGTCAATTGCTGGTGACAGCCTAACCTTAGTGGATCAGTGGATAGAAAGTTCCCTGTCTGACATCTATCTGTCACTCTCTGCAATTGTTGTTCCCCCAATGCCAACCCGATGCTTTGGGCCACTGCACGGCGGAAAACCCCACCACGGTCCTGCGCTGTATTACATAAATTATACGCCTAAGAGATGGCCAACAATAGATCCCAAGATCGCTGGGTGGTGGCGCATTAGTTGATTTTCCAGTGTACTCCGGCGGCGTTTAGCACACACGCCTGGCCTCTATTTGCCGACACATCACCGTCGCACGAGAACGAGAAAGTCTTCGGATGCTAGGTAGTGGCGTATTGAATGACGTGCCGCCAAATATAGCTAAGAAATAATAAGATGAAGCTGGCTCATTCAAGTGAGGTTTAGAAATCAAATTAGAATAGGTATAAGATATACAGAAGATACAGGACTTCTAGGGGACTGTAGGGTACAAAGGGTCCAGACAATATGCGATATGTCGTCATACCCGGGTCCCTAATTTGAGAACCTCAAAGAATATATGCGGGGCTTTTTGTGAGGGGTGAGTTGCGATTTTAGTATATCATTAGCGATAAGATAGGGCACTTATACCGAGGACATGTAGGGGAAGAAAGAGACTAGGAGAAATTCATGTACCTCCACCTCCTACCAACTACCAACTACCGCTGCTATTATTACCACCACCTCGCCAACTGACTTACTCACACAAACACATTGAGTCGTGTGCCTAGTTCCTCCCACGTCCCACCTCAAATCTCCTACGTACATGACCCAAGTTGACCCTAAGTCAGGTCAAAGTTGCATTCGAGAAGGCGACGACGCCGATCTAAAAGTCTTGGAGCACCTAGCATTATATATCCCCCCCTCTACCTAACGTAGGATCCACGAAAGCACGACGCATACACTACATACACTAACGCACCCTTGACAGCTTTGGGCTACTCCGTCACATTCTACCTCCACGTTGATCTACGTGACTTAAATATCTCCTCTCTTGGCGATATCCTCACACACGCCTTTTTACTTGTTCTTCTTCCTTCTAGACCTTCACGGTAGGACCCGTGGCCGGACTATGTCGATTTCCAACGTCGGCTCTGTCGTGTTACACATCGTGGTATTTGTCACCACTCTCGTCAACTTTCACTCGGCCCTGTCCCACGTTGAACCTGTTCTTCTCATCGGCATTTACATAGCTTCCAAGCTCCTGAGTCGCGGCCCCGACGACTTCTGTATGTTGAAATGTCAAGAGCTCTAACCACCCAGCTCGACATCGAGGTCGCTATCAATGGCTACGTAACACCGGGGGAGGACCACTTCCGTCGGGGTGGTGCTGCTTCGCCGGCACTCTCAATATCACATCGAGAACAGCGGGAGAAGTTACCGTCTACCGCTCCTTTACCTGGTCTTCCTGGCCCAGTCAATCCCGAAAGTCTAGCCAGGATGATATCCAACGCAAGAAGATCCAAGGGAGGGAAAGTTGGAATTCGTGATCGTATATGTTGCCATCAATGGACTTGGTTTACGATGGTAAGCTTTGAAATGCCAGCACGTTTTGGTACACTTCTGTATAATCTAAGTTGCCTGCTTGCTAATTATCCTCTAGACTATGGTAAGCTGAGCCATCGACGAATGAGGTCGCTTCCGTCCATTTTTCACACATGTCCAACCACGTAACTACCTATACAGGCAACCGGTGGTGTCGCCAATGTCCTCCACTCCAGTGAGTCCTCATTATCGAAGAGATAATGGAGTTGGAAGATCTAACCGCAAGCAACAGTTTGGACCCCGTATCGAGCTGACTGGCTCTGGTATATTGGCCTCGTCTTCTTCTTATTCAATGTCTGCCTGTTCCTTATGAACTGCGTCTTGATCACCATGAGATTCGTCATGGTTCCTGGTAGCTTCATGAGTTCGTTCCTAGACCAAATGGAATCTCTCTTTATCCCGGCCGTGGTAAGCTAGCCTCCCTCATGCGTTTACATGTTGATATAAAACTTACAACTCCATAATAGGTAGTGTCGTAAGTCGTGCTTCAAGTCTGTTGGCTGTCTCATACCATTGACCAAAAGACCAGTTTGGCAACTATCCTCATCAATACATGCGAATACGGAATCCCTATGACGGGTCCATGGCTTCGCCATACGATGGAGTGGTTGTTCTGGATCTATATCATCGTCAGCGTGGTGGCGAGCGCCGGCATGTATTTGGTTCTCTGGTCCACCCAGTAAGCAAGCTCGTCAAGATCAATTCTAATGTCCGTCGAGCTCTAATGAACACCTGCTCTACAGGATCTTTCCCATCCACACGATGACGCCGGTCTGGGTATTTCCGGGTTATCCCTTACTCCTAACCGCACCTTTCGCCAGCACTCTCATAGCTGCAGATGATGCAACTTCAAGCAGTTCACCGGTAAACAGGTTGGCGATAGCTATGTGCGCTATCACGGTGCAAGGAACGGGCTTTCTCATAAGCTTTATGATATGTGCGGCATTCATATATCGCCTCATGACTCAGAAGTTACCTAGAGATATGCAACGGCCGGGTGTGGTAAGCTGCAGATGATATCTCCATCTGGACACGAGAATGGGGCTGACTTGTTCCTATCAGTTCATCTCCATCGGACCCAGTGGATTCACTGTTGCTGGAATAGGTAAGATGATCTGTCCATTATTTTTATTTGTGGCATTAGACTCCTATTTAGACTCAATGATTTCTAGCTCATTGCTAATATTCATCGCATCAGTCTCCCTTGGCCAGCAAACCCAAGTTGTCATCCCAGACACATTTCAGGGATCGACGCACAGCATCATCATCCTGCGGCTACTCTCAACTATGATAGGACTATGGCTATGGGGTCTCAGCGTCTGGTTTTTTCTCGTCTCGGTTGGCTCGCTGTGGAAATACGTGCGACCCGAGTGTAAGATGCCATTCCAGATGACCTGGTGGTCTTTCGTGTTCCCCAATACGGCCCTCGTTACCGCTACCCTAGCTCTAGCCACCGCGGTTGGTAGTAATGGTCTGCGCATCGTCGGCTGCGTCATGGCTGGGTTACTTATTGTTGTTTGGATCCTCGTTCTCGTGAAAATGTTACGCTGTCTCTGGAATAGAGAATTGCTGTGGCCTAAAGAGTTAGGAACTGAATAGGAGAACGTGAAAGCACTGACATAAGCTAAAAACGAAGTCACGAAGGATTGAGGATGAGTAAGGTTTGCTAAGTGAGCACATGCGTCAAGCACACAAGTAGAGTCATGATACCCCTTAGAGGAAAGATGAAAAGACGTAGAGATACCTATCAGAGGTCTTGATCGAGTTCCATGTATTCTCATAAATGCCTGACCCTGAATGGGATGAAGAATAAAGCTAAGCTTTAGTTCTTTAAGCATAGCAGTGATTACGGTGCAGGTCTTGTTTTTAAACTTATTCCAGTCATTGATCAGCTACAACTACTCTATCTCTTCAATTCTAGGCCGAACCCCGGGCTCTAACGGAGGCAAAGTCGGTTTCGAATCAATCCCAATGTCCAACCCGGCTAACCTCGTCAACGGTGTTGAACCACTACTTTGCAATGCTTCCGGGGGCACGAGCGTGCTCAGTTGCCAGTTCTGCAGGCTTTCCACCACATCGTTCGCATGCTCCCGCACAAGCCCATCATTATCTGTGTGCGCTACGTACTCAAGCACCCTTGCGATATCTTCTCGACTGGAGTCGGGCAGCCCAAAACCAAGGCGTTTTCCTTGCTCGCGGGCATCCGCAAGCGCCCGCACGAAGTGTAAGACTAAGATGATGGCTGCACGGCGCAATATACCCATCTCCGGGCCGGATTCGAGCGTCAGCACATTAAGACATAGGTCGACGGCGGGCTCAACAAGGGTAGCACCCAATCCAGCGACGTTGGTCTCGATGCCAACGGAAAATATAGACAGGGCGGAGGCGCGCATGCGTGCGTCTTCGGCACCGCGCTTGCTTTCCCAGCCCGACACGATCTGAGCGATGATTTCGTTCCGCGCCTTCTCTTCCTCGGTTTGGTCCTCGTCGAGCTCGCTGAGGTCGGGCAACTCGCCCTGCCAAACGTCTTGAGCAGCCTTGTTCTTCCTCTTCTCGAGCATCTCCGCGCGCTCCTGTCTGGCCTTTGTCTTGGGACGGTGCCCGCGCCGGCCGGCGATGGAGAGGAGCGCTTCGCCTACTTGCTTGGCCGTGTCTCCCGAAAACGTCTCGCCTAGGCGCTGGATCACCTGGAGCAGTGCTTCGCCGAATCGTAGACGCACGTCGGTTGTTTCTCGCTCGTTGGCGTCGACGTAATGCTCTAGAATCTCCTTCGTCGTTGATCGGGGATGCTTGCTCGACAGTAGCGTGAACATCCTCACTACTGTCAAGTTGACATAATCGTCGTCTTCGTTTAGCAGAGACGAGAGCAGAACTAGCGTAGCCTGGACGTCGATGATCGGGCTGCTAGCTCGTATTAACCCCGATAAGAGGTTAAGGCCTTCCGTACGTACTGGCGGGGGCGAATCCGGCTGAGTAATGTAGGAGATAGCCAGGTTATAGGTCTTGCGGTCTTCTACTTGGCGGTCTGTTGGTGCTGAGGTTTGTTCGGACGGGTCATCTATGGCATCTTTGTACTTGAGAAGAAGGGATAGGTTATGAGCCGTTTTCGACACGTTAGCATCCTGAATCTTACTTATCCTTTCTAGGGAGCCCTCAATAGATTCGAGTATATCGGCGGGGGCGTTGGGTCTTTGAAATCCTGGTGCCATGACTACGAGGTTCAGCAGGCTGAGCGCCACTGGTATGGCATCATCATTCGTGGGCGACGTCTGCGATCTGCCCAATATCTGGCTAACCAGTTCAAGCATTTGCTTCCAGCTCGATACCAACTTGTCGGACAGTTTCTCCATCATCTTCTGCAGCACCTTCGCCTCAATTAGCTGTACTACCGAATCTGTTTGCAGTTCGCTCTCGAAGTTTATTTTGATTTCATGAACAGACTCCGCGGGTTTTAGCGAGCTCTTGAGTAAATTTAAGAAAAGCGTAGAGATGTCCAAATCAGTCCCAACCGATTGCAGGAGCTGAATGAAAGCATCTGACTTTGGTTCCAAGAGACCCAGATTCAAGTCTTGATCTGCAGCGTTCGTGCTTCTACGCAGGTGCTTCACTTGGAGATTGGACTCTCCCACCTGGTCGTAGGTCCATCTAACGTTGGAAGCCCCGGTGTTGCCATTATTAAGTAATTGTCCAAGAAGTATACGGAACTTGTCTACTGATCCCGACAACTTGAGATATATCTGCAAGAGAGTATTCGCGGGACGTCGGTATCGCTCATCGAACCCTTGAGCGTCGGATGTCCACGTAGATATCGTCCATAATGGCAACATCAAAGGGGCGAGAAGCCTTTTAGTTAGACCCGGATTCGGGTGTGAGTTCAGCAAGGAGGAAAGACGCTTCAGCGCAATATGCAACTCATCCGCCCCGACGAGGACGGTTTCTCTCCGCAAGTCAACGACGCCGTCCACATCGGCGATAGGCGCGATAGAAGCGTGTGCCTCTCCCTGCCCTAGTAAAGTAGGGTTTATCTTGGTTAGCATCGGTTCGGCAAACGCTTTCCAACCGGGCGTGCCTAGTTACGCGAATCAGCAGAGCAACACTTCATCGTTCTTTTCCAAGATATGTAATACCGGGTGCGCCAAACTGCTTTCTCCCCAGTACACCAAACCCGATGACGTACGCAGCAGCTTTCACCAGGTCCGGGCCATCTTTCCCGTCGAGAAGGGCTAGAAGCTGCGGCGCGATACCAGGGAACCACTGCTCTGGTGGAACGGTGGCGGGCGGGGCAGCGAGCAAATTTGTGGCCATCTTCAACGCTTCCATGGTGATATTTGCGCCCTGCTTCTGGGGCGCCCTGGCTTCGGACGAGTTCACGGCACTTGACGGGTGGACGGAAAAGACGAATTCTAGTGTAGCCCGAACGCCGTCCGGACGCTGGGGAAGCAAGGTGAGTATATCCATCAGGTGAACTTGAAGCCATCGTGGGACTTGATCTGGCTGTGTCAAGTTGCTCAAGGCAGACATCAACGCCATGGTGTTGGCCCTACAGCCAGAGTTTAGAAGATGAAATTGCTTCCGCGTTTATCCTACCTACCTCGACAAGAGAGACCCCAACTCCCGCTGGCCTTCCGAGCGAGATGCATCGTCTCCCGAAGGTTGAAATGCCTTGGTTGCAGCTTTTTCTATAGCTGATATAAGAGTTTCCCTTTTTCCATTGGCTGGGTGGTCACCCATCGTGGCGTGGCGTGACGTATGATTTACGAGGTTTTTCAACTTGAGGTAAAATATCTTAAGTTCACAGGGTTAATGAATTCGAATAGTAGAATTGTATCAAGCTCTCGTCAATTAATAGCTATATTCAGCGAAATTACCTATCGCGTGGCAATTTACATGCCTCATACCGTTAGGATGGAAATGAGTTGGTCGATTTGTAATGCATCATGGCTATGTACTTATCGGGGCTGCGGGGCACTTGTGGAGGGGCAACTGTGGCGGGGCAACTTCGTCCCACCAGCTGTCAAATGTTAGTGTCAGCTGACCAGACGCGGTCTCTAAATTCAACGCGACATGCACTTTTATTTACTTCCATCTCTTTCACCAATCATCTTACTCTAGCAGACATCCATCACCAACTTCCTAGTTTCTTGCCGGAGACGAGTCTGTCATCGATATTACATCCGAGATACGAATTGGATCATCTTCCTTCACTCTATCCCCCAAGTCAGATCTCTTTCGCTCGTCTTGTCACTACCCAGATAGCTGAGCAAGATCGAGCTCCTACATAACTCGCACGTCGCCTCCCATACAGTCCTCCGATTCTCGTTTTCCGAAAGGAATGTCTTTATGGCCCCTCTATCGTGCCTGATCCAACCTCGCTCAACACGTCGCTGCTCGGGGTCGAAGAAGATCTAATGAGTTATTGCCGCGTGAGGATAGTTGTGCGAAGGTAGCCAGCTACGTCTGGCTAGCGGGCCGCCTACGAGGGAACGGTGTTTCGGAACTTAACCCTAAGTATCTTCTTGGTTCTCAGTCTTGCGCTCATTGTCGTCCACCGCCCACCTTATAAGTTTCATGTCGCTTCCGTAACGCCTCCTGCTGAAAAGCAGGTCGGCCGACCGGTGCTTCGTGGGGTGGAAGGGTGGCAGTTGGACAATCCAGTCACCTTTAGGTGTGCAAGGGCCTTTGCTATGAGCCAATTTGATAAGAACTCCTGGCCTGGGGTCGCTCGTCAGCTCTGCGCCGCTGGAACTTGTACTCTGGTCGTTTCCCTGCCCTACTGGTGATGTTTGCTAGCCCAAATAAGGTGGAAGATGGCATTCCAGATAGCTTGCTGTCGATAGCTGGACATGGTATTGGCCTACCTAGGTCATATCCGTGCATATGCGAAATGGCGAGGGAAGAGCGTGATGTTGGCTACACACAGTCAGGGCTCTAGGCGAATTTACCCAAGTTATCGCTGGTCTAGTTCGCAATAATCACTTATGCTTCGGCTAGGTGGGCGACAGTCATGCGGTTACGACAGGTATTCGCCTCCGAGTTCTTGATCCATACCTATTACCACATCATATGCTCTCGGTACCCCAGTCATCTCCGGTCACAATTTGGCTATCTGCAGCTGTCGGTCTCAACCCCGGCTTATTCCCATGAGCTATCTCGGGTCCATCCACTTCACCTTTAAGGGCTACCCAACTCCCAGTACCACATCTCGGCACCAGCCATCGATGTGTCACGTCATGTGAGGCTAGACCAGGCGCATTAGCTTCCTCTCGTGGGTTTTGTCCCACGATGACGGAAGACGCCAAACTCTTCGTCGGATGCTCTCGTGGCAGCCGATGAAATTCCCTCCCTCTTCCCGACATGGGCTGAGGAGAGATGATAGTGCGACTTTTATGGACGTCTTTTGGTCGTACGGAAATGCCCCCCTTGTTGCTCACTCGAGCTCGACGGGGAGGAATCAAAAACTAGTCCACGTTGGCAGTGCGTTCAACAGAAAGAGCTTCTCCCTTGGGATCAGGATCGATGTGATGGTTGTGGTACGATTCGCCGGTTTCGATGACAGACTTTGTTGAAGATGGCTTGAAACACATTTGGAAGTAGGTTGCGTGGGGTTTCGCTAGAGTTGGATGCGGCTGGGCGATCTGTGAGATGTCATTCTTCGCAGAGGATCAGAGTTGGGACCCATCTAGAGTTGGAGTCAAAGCCTAGTGCTTGTCCGATTCTGGTCGCTGCGAACCGAGTAGCATCGAAACGGGGAGCCTTGCCTGTGGGAACTATTTTTGGGAATGCACTTGAGGGACAGGCCGTTTGGTGGGTAGTCCCAGGCTGTCCTACGCTCATGACTGAGTGAAGGACAGCCCCTCCTTGCGGGGATAAGTCTCCTTCTCCTTGTACTTTGATATACTTGCTAACTCGTTGATCAGGATCTCCCTTCGCTGGCTCGCCAGCTGGCTAGTAAGTCTCCTGATATCCCTTGTCCATCTACTTCTTGGACTTACTACCCTTACCTTTCTCGGCATCTTGATCATCAGCGGGACTTCGACGTCTGTCTCTACCCCTATGACTTCAGCTTTGTGGGCTACTCTAACGTGCGATATCCTCTCGAAGCCGCCCACATGCTCGTAAAACAACACTCCGGTCTTGTAACCTCGAGGTACAATGGAAGCTCGAGCCTGTCAGCGATGTCGGCTTTTCACTCCAGCAGCAAACGCCCAACACCGCGATGCTAGTGGCGTGTGAGTACAACCCGAATTCGATCCGTGGGGCAGGCATATTCATGAACTTGTATACATCCCCCGAACAGTTAGTCACGTTCCTTAGGTATGCACCCGATCGATGCCTCCCGGTGATAGGAACCTCAGCGCCGGCGGATCCTTGATGCTGCGAAGAAGACGTCGTTTACCGCCTGGACATCGGACAGTAACACGGGTAGTACGGTGGGAGCATTCTAAAGACGTTTGTTCAACAGGCTTCCGAGATATTACGATTGCTGCTTGCTATGTAGGCTTATATTCGGTTTCCCAATACTTATAACTGATGTAGACCAATGACGCATGGTGCTATAGTTGGGAGCCTGATAGGTAGACCTATTTATTACAATTAAATGTCGCTATTCCGTAAGGTTCCTGATCTCCCTATAGCCGGCCTAGATGCCTGAGACTTATTTCCAAATCAGGCAGATGTTACGGATTGTGAGGCGATTGATTGGATGATGGTCAGGCCGAGAGCTGTAACCTAGCTGTGAAACCTCCCCAAAGAATGCCTAATGCCCTATTCCCTAGGTACCTCCAGCTACAATGTTTGATATTCACGATAGACAAGAGACAAACACAATTGCGAGCCACCAATCACTTAAATCAATCGCCTTCGACATGTACGACGCTTCGGCTAATCGGCTCCTAGTGGATATAACAAACAATTGTAGGATCTTGGGATGCTAAGTATTCTGTAGATCCAGTGTAGATCTGTGTTGCCAAGCCAGCTGAATGCGTGTAACAGTGCCTCTTTATCAAACGCGCCGAGTACTTGTCGCAATTTTTTTATCCAATCCATTTGCTCAACCCGCAACAATGCGACGGTGGGGCTGTGTCGAGATGCCAACGATGATGGCAATTACTTGTAGGAAACTACCTCGCCTTTTCTTTCTTTTCTCTCTAATCAATCCTCCTACATGAGCTGCTTCTAGGCATTATCCTGTAGCCCATCATGTCTACCGAGAATGTTGACGAGAAGCGGTCGTGGTCATCGCGCTTCTCTTTCCTACGCACCAAGAGAGCAATAGCCACCTTGACCTTCTTGGTTGTCGTATCAGTCGTGTTGATTGGTAAGTTGGATTTATCACCTAGGCATCAACATGACAGCGCAGTTACTGACAACTCTTGATTTCTAGCACTTGGTGCGACTCACGTACTTCAACCAAACACTGGCGACAGCGCTAGCGGCGGCGGCAACGATGGCGACAGCGAAAGCAACGGCGATACCCTAGATTCGAACGAGCAATCAAGCGATACAAATACCACGGCCGATGGCATCACGACGGCGTCTGGTAATTGGAAGCCTGCAAATTCGAGCAGCATCGCAGACGGCACGCCGCTGCGCATCATGTCTTTAGGCGCATCTCTAGTCCGAGGCGAATTCTCGACCGGCGATATTGGGTTTCGCAAGACGATGCGCGACGAACTCGTTGCTCTTCACGCCCCTGTCAATATGGTTGGCTCCCAGCGATTCGGCGATATGCTCGACAACGATCTCGAGGCCTATGGCGGTAATCGCGTCGATCAGATTCACGAGCATGCTACCCGCATCGTACCGCAGCTACAGCCGAACGTGTTCTTAATCCAAGTGGGAACGAACAATGTCCTCCAAAATCGGGACGTCGACAAGGCCGGTGAACACATGGAAGCCTTCATCGACTATCTGCTAGCAACCTCGAATCGGTCTACAGTGATATTCAGTACCTGTCTGACCAACACCGTTCCCAACTGCGAACCCAGAATCCTAGATGTCAATCGGCAGTATCGGGAGCTCATCAAGAAGTACGACTCGAAACCCGTCCTGTTGGCCGAGATGCATCCTAGCGAAGGCTTTCCCGACCGACCGCACGCTGTAGATATAGGACCAGACGGCACGCATCCGACGGATTTCGGGTATGGCTTGATGGGGCACATCTTCACGAAGAGCATTCAAGAAGCAGATAGAAAAGGGTACCTGCGATGGCCAGTCGAAAACGGACTTGAGAGGGATGGAGAGGTTGGTCGCGCGGAAGAGACGGCGACGACATCAGAACTACCGCCTTCAACAAGTGCTGTCAGTTCTCGTACGCCAACAAAAGCCGCTATCACGACGGGATCTACCCGCTGAAAATGCCAAGTCTAGGTGCGCAGGCAGGATTCAGAACCTTACCATGGCAGCATAACATCGCGGCAGTTCCCTACGACAGGGTATGGTATTTAGCTTAGCTAAGGTAGTATCGTGCGTAGTTTCAATTGCGACGCGTAGAAACATTTTTTGCCCAGAGATCCATGGTAAGATCCACGAGATCGTCTCTCGCCTCTTGACTTCCAAACCCCAACTAGCCCAGCATCCCAGCACCCAGCTATGTAGCCTGTCCGCTAACTTAGGTCGGTTCGACTTACCCCAGAAAGGAGGTCAATTCTCAAACGAGTTTTACAGACTACAATGTCTTTGCTGCGGCGTAGCACCGTGGAGACTGGGATCTTGAAACATCCTTCCCCAGACGCGCGCAAATGAGTTGTCGAGATAGGCAACATGCCTAAAGAACCATGATTGGAAACCATTATTCTACACGTCGCCATGGCACCTTTTCACGTCAAATCAAGTTGTAATTAGATTCTCTACACCAGTAACGCGAATAACTTGTAAATCTGTGTTCATTTTCTTATTTCCAGCTGAAATACCCCAAGTATCGTGATCATCCGATGACTTAGGTAAGCGGTTCCTTCCCGCATGTCTTCTAAGTGGAGGGCGCTAACTAGCCCCTGTCCGGCCGAGATGGCCAAAAGAAGCTATCTGAAGCCGCCTCAGACTTGAGTTGAAACAACCATGGTCACAGTTCAAACTGTGCCATATAGAACATATCATGGAATTTCTGTAATAGGCACCTTGCCGTAAAAGAATATGTCATTGAGTTCCCCTAGTCAACCATTCGCAGCATATGCGTCTTAGCCCCTTAATCGTGTTTTGCAGCATCTCTCCCATATAACGTAGCCTTCACCCTGATCACCATGATTTTCAACTTCCGATCCTCTTATTCATTTCTTGCTTGACGCTCACCAATCATTTATTTTTATTTTTATCTAACTCCCCTGTGTTGATCACGATGGAGTCCCAGAAAGCCAAGTACGCCAACCTGCAGCACGTCGATGACCGCGACGACTCAAGATCCAGTACCGAGGTCGAAGACTCCTTAATGGGCGACGAGAAGCAATGGCACGATGTAGAACTAAACAGACCAACCAAGCGGACGAGAAGAAATAGAGTAGTCGCTGCCATCAAGTCAACAAGATGGTTCATCGACACTATCCTACTTTTGATTATCCTGGGGTTACTGGTCCGAGACCAATGGCGCAAGCCTGAAGCCGAAGACAAGGACGTCAACCCGTGGCAGTTTGGCCAAGATATGACTGGAGTCGGCCCTAGATGTAAGTTCAATATTGCGAAACTGGCGTTGTATCACACCTAATACTAACGAACGAATCTAGTTTCTCAAAGCATCAAAAGATTTCAGCCCGACTCCTCCTACGCACCGAATAACACAGCCGACTTCTTTACGGACGAGGTGCTAGAGAAGTGGAATGATCTGATGCCAAGTAAGTCTTCATGCATCTTGGCTTGCCTAGGGTAAAGAATCTAACAATCGAGCAGAGGGTATGGGATTCGTGTGGGTAAATGATACGCACAAGTATCATGACCTCCCTACGCCCATCATGTGGCCGGAGAAGACTGTCTTCACAACGTCGGCAACTCACCAGCTCCATTGTCTCGTAAGACCAACTATTTCCTTGTATACAATCTAAGGTGATGAAGCTAACAATGATAACAGTTCGCCGTCGTCCAAACCTACTCGGGTATGACTTCTGGCCACGAGATTCCGGACGATCACCACTGGCATATGATCCACTGCTTCGATTACATGAGGCAAGCGATCATGTGCAGTGCCGACATGGCTTTGGAAGGCCTCGAGACAACGTTCCCAGACCACAATGGAGGTTCGGATGGCTGGGACTCCAAGCACGGTAAGCGTCTGCATCCACGTAAATAAGAAATCGAAATACTAAATCATTCATACAGTGTGTCGCGACTGGAGCGATGTCAAGTCGTACTTGGAGGGTGTGCGGGCTTATGATGACCAACTGATTTACTGATACCATTACTTTGTTTGAAATGCATGAGCGACAGGAGTTTGGCGTAAAGCGATCTACTTTATTTGTCTATTACGTACTTGAAGTACGAAAAAAACCGTCAGCTAATCTTGACGTACATAAAATCATCCTTTTGGATATGAAACGATATCTACTTAGTCTACTAGGCTTAAAATGATGCGTGATACAAGCAGATCCATGAGTAGCAGTTAGCTAGAACGCGTGGAGTATCGTTCCAGGGGTCTGGGATTCGAATTGTTTCACGTATTTCTCTTCATAATCACCGCCTTCGGATTAATTGTGGCCCAAAGTTTGAAACGCGGTAAATCCTGGGGTATGGATATCATTCTTATTTACGTCTCTGGCACTGGTTCTTTAGACACCCCGTGCCCACCTAACCCACCGGATTATCTATGACAGCAAGTAACTAAACGGATCCAAGCACTCGGACAAATCCGGTGTAGCAGCTGCTGACCTCTCTGCGTCCTCTTCAGCCAACTTCTTTTCCCTGGCTACTCTCTTTTCCTCTCGTTGTCTTCGCTGCTCCTGTTCCGCGAGAGCCTCTTCTGGGTAGCAGGTAGGGCAGGTCTCGTTGACTTGGGCGCGGACCAAATCACCCGACTTGGTCGTGATGCAGTTGGCAATAAGAATGGGATGGTAGGCATTGCCGTTTAAGCCAGCTCTTGCTTTGAAACAGCGCTTGACTTCGACCTTCATGTGACTGGAATTAGATGCTGATTGCTTGCATCGCCTGTAATCCCACGTGTGAGACGTGCACATTTTGGAAACTTAGTAAGTGTTCTGTTCAACAGGAATGCTTGCTAAGCTATTGAAATATGTGAGGACCGGCCAGTGTTAGTTGCTGCAGACGAGTCCAGAGGTTACCTAGGAATATAGGAAATCTACGTTTGATTTTCTAATCTTATAGCTTTGTTCTTTTCGTCAATCAGCAGCAACAATGCATGAGACATCCATTCAATAATATTGTTGGTCACTAGTGATTACATGAAGCTTTGTCTCAGGGTTTGATAATTTGTCTGGCAACCAATAAGACTTACTTGTCAACCTTTCTTAATCTATGTCATTGTTTGGTTATTTTGGCTTGAATGAATTCTTAGCTCATTCTCTGCAACTCTTGTAGGTTGGCGGACGACAATGCACAGCATGATACACAGCCTACTTTTGAATGATACTCACGGGTCCTAGGAGTGCATGGAGAACATGGTGGGCAACTGAGGGGGGCATATCAACATGGCGGATACGTACCTGTTTCTGAAGCATGTATATAGTAGTACTGATCCAGCCGTAAGATGTGTATCGCTTAGGAACCGGTTTATATCAACTTGTGCTCATTGATTATTGATCATGAACCCCTGGTTATGACCTTTTCAAGCTTGATTTTTAGGTAGAACATCAGCTTGACTTATGGCCGAGTTTCGACGTTTTCGGTGTAACTAGTGGCACAGCTATTAGTTTCTGTCTCGAGTCAGCCCCTATAGAAATGACTGACATGAACTTCACTTAGTATCGTGTAAACGATAAGTACTAAGACCTCGCCTGAATCTTAACGCTATATAGTCCCCCCTCGAGGAATTTCGAGCAGGTTATAACCTTGGCAACTGGGTGCTTGAGTTACTTAGGTACATGTAAGCCGTAAATAAGTATCGGCGTTTTTTATCTCGTCATACCCTTCGGAACCGAGTGGGTCCCGGTGCAGCCGAGCTGCCGTTAGCCGCGGTACCATTGTGCATCTTCAATTCCATATGCAAAGTACCTACCCAGGTTGGTAGACAAAAGAGAATCCATTGACAAGCTGATAATGTTACAATTCTTAGCAACTCGTGGGCTCCTATGATATAAAAGGCTGAGGTAGAGGAACCTTCAGGATTCCTGTGTTTTTAAGGCATGCAGCGTCACGAATTAAAGGTTGGAATTTTGCCTTACTCGAAATAGGACTCGCTCTGGTAGACTGACCTTTATGCCAGAGGCTATACACCTAGCCGCGATGAACTTAATCGAGTGAATTCTTATATATACCTAAGTAATCAGGGGTACATCTCATATATTTCAATCTCAAGACGAATACCTATTCTTTAGTCCGAACCGATGAATTGGCTTGATATGTCATAAAAATTTGTCGGAGCTTAAAGGACGGCGCTAGCGGGGTGAGAGAAGTGGAAGCCCGAGCCCCTGAACGCCACTGATGATGGTGCGCTACTAGTAGCCGATTGCCGAATACAAAACAGGGTGCATCTTTCACCCAAGTAGCCCCTAGCTATACCCAGTTAGTCGTTATCGTATACGGCAAGTACGTTAGGTAGATATTGCATTGTACATAGCTCCCTACCAACCTAGGTAGGTACCTACCCAAGACAAGTTAGGGCACCTAACAGGCCCCAGGTCCCCTAACTACTGGTACCTAACTTAACTACAGGCGCTGTACCCTCCGGCCCCGCAAGGATTGCTGATTACACTATCAGACGCGTTATTCCCCCCCGGTTCATGCGCCACAGTTGAGAGACGCGGAATTTGGCCGATCTAAACGTCAAGAATTTCTGGCCTGAACCCTGGACTACCAAGAATAAACTGACCTAATAACCTCAACTACCGACATCACCAAAGGAAAAAGGGTCTAGCTTTTTTTCCCTGCCTTTTCTTATTAGCGTTCATAGATGATGAATAGCATCTACTAACCTACCTACTTAAATTCATCCCATCATTACGTATTCTGCGCCACTGGGGCTGCTATCGTATCTTGCCCTTGCCCTTACCTTGCCCCCTTCCTCTCCGTTTCCCCGGGCCTCATTGTGCGAGAGGAAGACAATACTCAAAAAAGGTGGGAGAGGCCAAGGTAAAGATGCAATGTCGTACCCACCGGCCAAGCGACAGCGATCCAACACATCGCGTGAGTCTGCGAACGGCACCCCGCAGACGGCACCTCCCTCCCTGCGGCATTCACACCTTGCCGCGGGCCTCAGCCTGTACCCGTCACCGGGCTACGAGAATGGAGGCTACCCTCTGCAAGCAGCCGCCCGCCAGCAAATTAGCTATAATCCCTACTCGCCCAGTGCGGTGACCACCCCGACCGGCGGATATGGCGGACCGTACCAAACCTCCACCACCGGATACGGCCCCGGCCCGTACAGCCCTCAGCAGCAGGCCAACAACTTCGCTGCTCAGTATGCCGCTCAGTCTCCCCCGAATGGGCATATGACGTACCACAATACGAATTTTCAACAACAACCGCGCCCTAACCCTGCTACGACTACCATGCAACACCAGCACCAACCTACGTTGGCAGACTACGCAGAATCGTATACCCCTCAACCGACCGCACACGCCCCGCCCTATCATCCAAACACCAACTCATATCCAGACGCTACCGTCCTAAACTCGCACTTTAGTCCAGCTCAAATGTCAAGCCCTGCTCCCATACCGAGTCCTGCCCACTTACCGACTCCGGCGCCCCAGAACGGATATCGGCATACACCGGAGGAGGAATTTGGAGAGATGGACGAGGAAGAGGATGCGCAGGGCGAGATGGCGGACGAGTCAACAGAGGTTCGTGGCTGTAGAAGTCGACAAGAACGGGGCAAAATGGAATACAAGGTTGCTAATATTTGTCCTCGACGCAGGTCTACGCAAACCCCGAACCGCCGAGAATTTCTGCACCTACGTCTATGCCTACACCGTCGGTCGAGTCTTCGTGCAAAGGCGGACAAGAGAATAATAGATGCTCGTGCAAGACGGGCCGCGGCAATAAGAAACCATGCAAATCCTGCGTGTGTAGCAAGTATGGGCTTGGCTGTACTTCGTCTTGCTCGTGCGGTGACGCGTGCGGCAACATCTTCGCCGACCTAACACAGTTCTTTGGCCCGAAAGCCGTATTCCCTAAACCCTGCGGCGCCAACGCCTGCTTTGCTACCTGGCTTTGTAACCAGCCCTGCATCGAGGATCTGGAGATGGACTTGATGATAGACATAATGCTCAACGACGATAAGTCTTGGGCAACTATTCGCGAAGACACGGAACCATTTAAGAAGTGGGAGGACAGCTGGAAGAAAGCACGGGGCGGAAAACGCAAGAAGGCAAAAGAGGAACGCGAGCGCCTTGAGTTCGAACTGCTCCGGGGCGGGCTGGGCAATTGTAACCAGAACGACTTTTACGGATACTGGTACAGCTTTTGCAAAGGTTGCTGGGTGCCTACGGACTCGTGGTATCATTGCCAGGAGTGCCGTGCCTGTGAACCCAGCTCGGAATGGCACTGCGACAAACACAACCGTTGCACGCAAGACCATGTTTGCCCTGATTGCGCCTCCGCGCCGTACGCAGACATGATGCAGTCGTATCCGGATCCCGGCAGCTAACCTAGAAGGTTCCGATACAATACTTGAGATGAAATGAAACGAAACGGAATGGAACGGCACGGAATGGAATTGCATGGCATCGCATGTTTCTTCGAACCTATAGATAACGGACAGGACAGGATTTCATATAGACGGCGTAACGTCAAGGAAAGGATTAGGGATATACATACGATAATGATGGCTTTGGTTGACGGGCCTCACTCCTATATACCTTGCATTTACGGCGAGAAAGCGTGTGCTAGCGTGGAGGGTTTGGGATATACATGGTGCCCCCAGAGAACGGACAGATCGATCAAGGGGGTACGTATGCGAAAATAGCGATGATTAAACATAGGTCTAGGGGCTTGGGGCTAGGGGTTCAGCCTTCTACACACCTCGTCATCTACTAAATGGACCACATACAAAAGTACCCTGATTGCGAAGAAAATATTTCACTGATAGACACCAACCACGACGAACCGTCTCTTACTACTTGTGATCGATCTTGGAATTTAGTAAGAGAAGATAGCGTAGACCAAGTCAGCGTAGGTAGTGAGACTTTGGAGAATTTAGTAGATAGTCGCCGAACGCACTCCCCAGACGCCAGCATGCACCAGCACGGATCTGCAATCGCCATAGCTAGCAAGATGTGTATTGAGGTAAGTGTAATCCGTTTTATGTGTTCGTCCTTCCATCTCTAACACTAATGTATATTTATCGAAGAAAAACACGGGGCTTCATTCCTAACTTGGAATCAGCGCGCTGCCATGCACATGAAAGCCACGTTCGAAGTGCGTCTATAGCAATCAGATCTGCTGTACCACAGCCCGACAGTCTAAATCGAAACGAGAATATGGCACACCAAACTCTTCGTCGCTCGAGTGTTGGTGTGTCTGTCCGTGGTTATTTCTGTCTACGCGACCAGAGCGAGATGTCTGATTTTGGTTGAGCGTTGCCGCAATTTTTAGAAACTAGCGAAAACAGAACTGTTGGGAATATTCTTCATGATGCTCATTATGATGATAGGGGAAGGGGAAGTGTTGCCGCAGGGAAGACTGATCTAACACGTATGCTCCTTAAAAACCGAGTGTCGCCAACACGGCTCAGTCTGAGCCTATCCTCGACCGGTTCATTCTTCGTATATATTATCATCGCTGAAACAGTCAGTAAATGCCTGATTGACGGTGATGGTTCTTGTTCTGGGGATCACTTACAATTTTTCGGCAAACTTCTCTCTTCCATCAGCGTCTTGGTTTACAAACACACTGACGCTTGTCTGGCCGCAAACGAAGACGCCGAATCCGTCCTGATCAATCGTAACTTGGCGGTCGCTCCACCCCAGGACGTCCGTCCATACCTCGCCAGCGTGCATCTCACCAACGTGCATGCGTTTCTCGCCGGGGCCGGCATTGCTCATGACGACGGCGCAGCCGTACCCTCTATCCCACGTGCCATATCGCACCCATCCCAGACACGTCGCATAGTCGAAATAATCGGCTTGTTTTCCGTAGGCGTAAAGCTTACGAGCGAGTGCGAGCTTGGGCAACGCTCCGCCGCAAGATGGCGGGAACGGGTGCTCTCCCTTGATGCCGTACAGGTCGCCGTACCAAATGCAAGGATAACCTTCGCCACGCAGGAGTATCAAGGCATGGGCTAGAGGTTTGAACCATCCTTCTACTGGGGCCTCGAGCGCCTGGTAAGGTTGGGTGTCGTGGTTCATTACCAAAGTCTGGTCGGGGCTATCAGTACGTACCGCCATAGACTTAAAGCGCGCGAATAACTTACCACGGCGTTTACTGGCATGACTGACACCAAGGTATCATCAAACACTTTCCGAAGATCGCCACCGGAAGCCTTGCTTATCTGGCTGAAGTTGTACACCAACGGCGCGTCGAAGAGTGAGAATTTCCTACCCATGCGCTCGAGATACCTCGTCATGTCGTCAAGGCTGTCCTTCCAAAACTCGCCGACGAAGAACCAACCCTGGCCGTAGGTTTCGTCGAGCATAGTGATGAATTTGCGGAGGAAATCCTCGCTGTAGTGCTTGATGGCGTCGAACCGAATACCCTTGAGGGGGACGTTTTCCGCCAACCAGTTCCCCCATGCGAGAACGTCTTTTTCGACCTCGGGATGCGAGTAATCTAGATCTGACCCCATGAGAAAGTCGCTATTTTTCCGTGTCAGCTAATTGGGATCTTACTTGATCGAAGATAGGCATGAGTACTAGTTGCCCTTCTCGCTGTCCACGTCGCCATCCTCGGCCCAGCCCTGCGACTTGTCACCCACAATCTTGTAGATGGCCGTCTTATCATTTCTGGCATTGAAATCGACGCCGCTGAAGTGGTACCAATGGTATTTCAATGCGCTATACTTGCCACCGCGTCCGGGGAAATCATAGCCGACCCAGGCCTCGATTTCGTACTGCTCGCTGACTTCTTTGTTGCGGTTATCGGGGTCGACCTCTATAGCCTGACATTTTTCCTTGCGGTCGGCCGCGAACTTATGATTAAGTACGGCATCGAAATACAGGCCGACGGAATTTTTCTTGGCCGTGTCGCAGAGCTTCATCAGTTCATCTTTGGTGCCCCATTTGGTCCCTACCGACCCCTTCTGATCGAACTCGCCCAAGTCATACAAGTCGTAGACGTCATAGCCGTTGCCTTGGTTAGATGAGGCCTTGCAGCTACGCCTCGAAGTATTAGATTGAACGGGTATGCGCGATCAGTCGCGGCGAGACTGGGAGATACTAACGCAGGAGGAATCCAGATATTATCTATTCCCCATGCCTTGAGTTGCGGTACATGCTTCTCCAGCCGATTCCAGTGGCGTCCGTCTGCAGGAACATACCACTCAAACCCCTGCAACATGGTCATATTCTCCGCGGTGGGCTTCTGCTCGTCCGCCATGGTGACTGCGTAGAACTTATGATAATGAGAAAAATCTGCGAAATTGAGAAGAAGGCAGATAGAGAAGCTAGGTCGTCAAGTATTTATGACAAGATAAGAAAATAAGAAACGACGCCATAAGCGCTAGACGGGGTAACAGGTAACATGATGTAGCATCGTCTACGTACACGATATCAGGCTGGGTTACAGGGCACATCTTGATCTAATCTCTAGCAGAATGATTAAAATGTTCCGATTGACGGGAATGAACCGAAAACCGGGAAAGCTTGTGTCTTGGTAACATGCAGGACCATATCTAAACCATGTGCGTGGTTGTCTTCAGCGCAAGGGTGTATCCTAGGCGTATTGTACTTGTGCCTAGTAAGTGGCTTACCTCAAAGATGGTTGGCAGCCAAGCCACTTACGCTTCATACCCTAAATAGCGCAACAGGTTTGGTCAGCACATGTTCACCGACTTGATAAATAATTGCGTCTAGATAGGGGCTAAGAAGAGGAGCATATAGAGAGGCTAAAATACGAGAGGGTTAAGCATAGGACTTATAACATAGGCATGAGCAAGCTATCTACATATATACTTGTTGCTTGCCTAGGCGCCTAGACGTATATGATGTCCGATATAATATGTTGGTAGGCAAAGACAAGAAAAAAGCGGTGACGTCAACCCACTTACGCCCTACGTGTGTGTGGCTAACCTCATGTAGATAGAAAGTAGACACTAGCAACAACTACGATACCAACACCCCCTGTTACCATGTCATATCTGAGAAATGGACATCTATACGAATGGTATTATACAAGTAATTTAGCCAATTCTACCGCTCACTTCGTAAGGTCGTACTTCAAGGTGGGTTGTCTCGCTTTCCGCCCCATTTCGGCTGTCAGTGTTGGTTTGCATTGCATCTCTCGGTGACCAATCAGGGGCAGTTCCTTTCTGAAGGTTGGTCTTAGATGTGCTCCGAACGACATGGTCTAGACAACGGCTAGATGCACTACTTATGAAAAAAACGCAAGAATTCATACACATAATAGGCAGCTTTGCCAAAGTAAAATATCTAGACGAAATTACAGTTATGAGATAATCTGGTCTAGAAGTCTAGGCTGTACAAGTTGCTGTTAGAACTTAACATGCTAGTTATACGATAGGTGAGATTAGGTGCCCGTGGTAGGTCAGGTGAGAATAACACCTAATGAATGTACGTATGGTCTGTTATATGTCCGGCCGCAGAATGGGACATCTAGTAGCCCCCAAGTAGACCCCAAGGGAAACTCCAAGTCGAATCATATAAATGAATGTTGCACTGCATCTCCTTATAATAAGGGCGATGTCTGCCTTGCCTTTTACTTACTGGTCTTCAGCTTTCATAGTAACAATAAAGCATTGGTTGCAGATATAGCAACCTCAAGAGATGAACGGGTCGGAACCAACACCTACTATATAATTCCTTAGCTTCGGTACCTTAGTTGACCTGTTAAGGCGTACAGCTGAGTAGGAGGAGAGAGAAAAAAAGTGGCTAAACTGCAAACCAACACCAAAGACTGGGGCTTGGTAGGGAGATGAAAAGAAGGGGAGATGTCTAACTTATAAATTACTAGCCGTTACGTCTCCATCGCTGTGATGTTTGCTGTTGTTGTACTACGGTTGCCCTTGTTTCATGAATCTTGCTTCCTTTTCTTCCTTTGAATTTTCCGATCTATACTTGCTCCCAACCCATCCCATCCCAGCTGGCCCAGGCATGGCAGATCACGTCAAGGCTACTGCACATCCCGACAGGTCGGCACGATCCGGGGTGTCCAAGGATTTGGATAATACGCATGATATGCACGTTGCACCCAAAATATACGCATCTCCGCTTTTGTGGCTTCCTTGCGAGCTGCTCGTACATACGGCATCATATCTCTCTCCGGACGACTTATTCGGGCTACGCTTGACATGTCGTCGCATCGAGACCTTCTTATTTGCTAGCTTTTCAGAAGAATTCTTCTCGGATAGACGTTTTATGATTACTGAATGGTATGTCATCATCTAGATAGTCCTGTTCCGTTGTTTAATGAGCGCTTTTGATACAGATGCTGACTACCTTGACTGCAGCACGTACACCTGCTTATACGTTACTTGATACCTACAATGTTGCCTTCGATTCCTTGCCTTCTATTTGGCCTCAAAGATCCATCGCTAACAGATATGTACGCGTTGAAGATAGTTTGCGATGCCTTCTTAATATATCAAAGCACCCCCATCTATCGAAATGTTTATCGAAACTCACTATCGGACTCGATCGACTACTCAGCAGCCATGCCTTAAATAACCTTGGGCTTCGGAACGGAGATGTGAACCGCCCTCAAGTAAAGAGCGGAGTCGAGCTTCGCAAGCTGGACCAATTTGCCGACGAACAAAACTGGTTGCTTAGTACTGGACAGATACAACTGCTACTTGGCGAGGCACTGGATAACTTGCCAAATGTGGTCGAGATAAGTTTGCGGGACACCAACGTAGAGAGGAAACTAGGTCGACCCGAGTCACGCAAGCTGCTTGTGAGCTATGGTATCACTGCTGTTTGCCATCAGACGGGTATCAACCTCCTTGGAGACGAAGCTCATTTTCACTCGCTAGATCGTTTCGCCGACATCGTCTTCTCGGCGACTCTGCTGGCTGCGGTGAGAACCGGCAAGCAACTGAAAGCCATCACCGTAAACATACAGAAACAGAACATGGGTCTCTCCAGCTCGGCCTTCGTCCTCCCGCAGTCCTACATCGAGTCTTTCAGGCCTGTTCTGCAGACATTGCGCTCACTCGACCTTTCCGTCAGCTTTACCCATAGCGCAGCCGGCAGCCCCGTAAACGGCTCTCTGGGGTTTTTGCCCTGGCAGCACCATCACCTATTCTCGCTTCTCGAGTGTACGCCAAACCTCGTCAGTCTTCGAGTAAGATCCAAGGGCCAAAGCTTCCTGGAAGACGGAATAATAGGGTGGCTTGCTTGTTTGTCGGACCTATCAAACGGGAAAAAACTCTCACGTCTAATTGGGCCCTTACGCAGCGGTATGCCACTGCTTCAAAGATTGCGAGCCCTTCGCGAACTGGAGCTCGGAAATATGACAGCGCCAACCGCATCTATATCCAAGGCCTTGCTGCATTTTGCAGGATCTCTGCGACAGTTATACCTACACACGGTGGTGGTATCGGTGGCCGAAGACGATGATGAGCTTGACAATAACCCCCGAAGCCCCAACGCTTGGGCATCTATTTTCCGGCAGATGTCGGAATTCCTCAATTTGGAAGAATTCAAAGTCTGTTCCCTGGGACATCAAACCCCGACCTGCTCATCTAGTCGCAACAGTCATCAGGTTGCCTTCCTAAAGTCGAAAGTTGGTGCGCAGTCCGGTCCTCGCAATGGATTGCTGAATGCCTGGTCGTACACTGGTGGCGTTTTAGCCATGAAGAGTTTCCTTCTCGAAGCTGCGGACAAGACAGTTATTATATGTACTAGCTGCAGGCAGAGGAATCCCGGGTACCGATCTTTTGAGGATATAATCGATGAGTAGCGAATAACATAAGATAGGGGTTCAGGTAGAAATGCGATTGCTGCGAAACCAAGCCACATGTCTAACAGTCGCTGAGTTTTTTAAGAGATTTATTGACATGTTCTCAAGGTACCTGTCAGCCGGCAGTCAGAGCCCCCTAACGAAAAGAATAACACACATCATCACCTGCATGATACGACATAGATATTTCCGAATACATGGGTTATTCAGCGGACCAATTAGCAATTTTGTTTGGTAGACATCCATCCTCCTCACCTTATCTTGTGGCGCGGGTACCTAATGTATTACAATGACATGGTGACATCGTCAAAACAGCTCAGCGATGCTTATCTTTTTTCGGAGATATTGGTACGACTGGCTGTGACGCCTCACTGCAGATCGGCAGGGGTCCAGATAACTGAATGCCGGTTTCCCTTGTTCCTTGTCTTACTTATGAATGGCTGCTTGAGCAAATATTGGGAAATCCCCACGTTTTACGGCCGGCGTGCCTATGAAGTACGGCCGCTACCACAACTGTAAATACGGCCGCTACCACACCTGTGTGTAAGGTTTGGTAAGAAAGATATGCGTGCGGGGGGCCGAATCGCGAAAACCATAAACTCTCTTTTTTCCCCTCTCCTTTAGAAACTATCTCTGAGACATAATCTAAAGTCCAGCAACATTCTTCGAGACGGTTGTGTCAGGTCAGTTCTAGGTACAGCACGTAGATTCATCGTTATGAGATCAAGATGGCGCTACTTGTAGCTTCAAGCCATGGTGATATTGACGAGTCGCTGGTGCCGGGGACCGTCCACCTGGTCGACCTCGAGCACACGATGGCGACGCGACATGCCAAAGACCAGACGGACATCGTGCTTGTGCCGACTCCTTCGGCAGACCCAAATGATCCGTTAAATTGGACTCCCAGACGAAAGTATATGGCTTTGACTTGCGCTCTCCTTTACACTTGGTTCAATGGCATGGCCTTGTCGGTCGTCTACTCGGTGCTCGTGCCGCTCTCCGACGCCCTATCCGTGACGGAAGCAGACCTCAACGCTGGGACCGGCTACATGTTCCTGCTGCTCGGATGGGGTCTGCTGTTCTGGCAGCCCTTTGCCCTACAGTACGGCAAGCGGTTGACGTACTTGGCCTCGCTGCTCGGCCTCATGGCCGTCACAGTCTGGGGGCCGTACGCGCGCGGTAACGGGCAGTGGATCGCCAATCGCGTCCTGACTGGTTTCTTCGGGGCGCCCATCGAGGCGCTACCTGAGACTTCGGTCGCGGACTTGTTCTTCGCCCACGAGCGGGCGACGTACATGGGCTGGTACGCGTTTGCACTGGCGGGGAGCAACTATGTCGCGCCGGTGATCAGCGGGTTCATCAACGACGGCGTAGGTTACGGGTGGGTTTTTTACTTCCAGGCCATCTTCTGCGCGGCGACTTGGATCTTCCTATTTTTATTCATGGAAGAAACCAATTACGACCGCCGCACGGTGGGTATCGTCGCCGAGTCGACTAGCGACGGAGTAATCGAGACGAGTCCGGACGCAGACAAGAAGGATGTCTCATCCGATCCCGCCGCTCGCTCCCCCTCTCCGGAACGTCCGTCAACGGCCCCGACCAAGACATTCTGGCAGAAGATGTCCATCATGGACACTCCGCGGCCGTTCATGATGCACTACCGCGCATGGCAGTCGCTGAAGCTGCTCTCGTGGCCCGTCGTATTCTACTCGGGCTTCAGCTACGGCACGTACCTGATCTACTTCAACATCCTCAACGCCACGGCCTCCGTCACCCTGGGCGCGCCTCCGTACAACTTCCGCCCTTCCCTCGTCGGCCTAAGCTATATCTCGTGCATGATCGGCGTGGCCGGGGCGTCGGCCTTCACGGGCGTGTTCTCGGACCGCTTTGTGATCCGGCTCGCGCGCAAGAACAACGGGGTCTCGGAGCCGGAGCACCGGCTCTGGCTCTTCACCGTGTCGACGCTGGTGATCCCCGCGTCGCTGCTCTTGTGGGGCGTCGGCGCTGCCCACGAGGTCCACTGGTTCGGTCTCATCGTCGCCATGGGCACCATGGCATTTGCCAACGCGATGGGTGTTACCCTCAGCATCTCGTACCTGATCGACTCGTACCGAGATATATCGGGCGACGCGCTGACCACGTGTATCATTATTCGCAATACCATGAGCTTCGCCATCGGCTACGGCATCACTCCCTGGCTGGAAAACTTGGGATATCAAAATTGCTTCATCAGCGTCGCTTTTGTGGGGTTAGGTATATGTTCCGTCTACTTGGTGATGATTAAATGGGGTAAGACGTTCAGGGAGATGAAACGTGTTAGTTATTGGCGAGAAGTTAAGAAGAGGATCGATCTTGGATTAGTGCATTGAAAAGCTACCTAGGTCAGGTATTTAGACTAGGCTAGATTGAATTTTGACGGAGTCGGCAAGGAGTCATACAATACGGAAGTCTGGATATTAATACTAGATACCTTGAATATCGATCATTAGAACTTAAAGTTTTAATGAATCATTAGGTTTGGACACAATCACAACATAATAAGAACACAAATCATCAAGGGAAGATCCCCAATCATATGCTATATTGGTATCGTCGATCTATTACAATCTTGTGACTGGCGAGGGCTATGTGCATCCCGCCACCACGGAGAACAATAGTTCAAAATAACTGAAAAAGAGTGAAAGAAGCATTGCCATCATACGCCCCGTCGCATTACATATGTATTCGTTGAAAGTTGAAGATCCCTCATCATGCCCGACATTAGCTTCCCAATCTACCCTATTGAGAAACTTCTTCCTCGGTACCTTGGGTATTCGGTAATTCTGCGAGTTCCGGTACAGCTGGACTCGACTCCTCGGCAAAAGGTTGAGGAAGCTCTTCCGCAGCCATCGATGGTGCGGATTGATTCGTAGCTTCTGCGGCAGTGACCTTGACGGTCTCGGTCGCCGTCTCCACCTCTGTTTGGGTAACTGTGTGGACTACTCTGACAACTTTCTTCTCCGTGATGGTTTCGGTTTCGGTTTCCTCTGATTGACAGGCAGCAGAACCTTGTTGCTTGCCTTCCGAGGCCATGGGTGTGTTGCAAGGCTCGTACACAGTAGAGCAGCTGGCCGCCGTGGAGCTCTCGTGAGCGACGCTAGGATGAAGCAGCGATTCCATGGCGCCCTCGAGGTTTACCGAAGCCGCCACCAATTTGCTTTCGGCCGTATCAAGCTCTGGTGTAACTTCGATGGATTCTTCGTGATTGGGCTCGGAATACGTAAAGTCTGACTCCGTCGGACCTTGCTGCGACGTCGCAGTTTGAGGCTCCTGTGATGCCCACGATTCAGCATCGGGTGTATTACTCTCGCGCGAATGTTGATAGTGGTCTCGGGTAGATTCTTCAGGCGAGCGTTCGTCTTGAATTGGCCTTTGGGGTTCTTGGAAATCTGGAGTGGCCGCAATAGGTTCGGCTGACAGAGTATAATGCTCAGACATCTCGTCCGTGGAGTGACTGTAGCTCGATGCCATCACCAAAGGCTCTACAGGTGGTTGTTTTACCTGAACGGGAGGGGCCTGGGGAGCCTCAACAGGTTGAGCGCGTCGTACGACGGGGACGTCTCTCATCCTATGAATAACGGGTTCGTATACCGGCTCGTTAGGAGTAGGTGCGCTACGCATAGCAAGCAGGAGAACGAAGACGCCTAGAGTAAATATGATAACATTTTTACGGTCTTGCATCAGAACACGCACAGATTGCATCAACAGCTCTGGGAACGAGGCGTTCTGGTAGGGCTGTCTGTGCGGCTCCTGCTCGTATACTTTCTCGGGAGGAGCTTGTTGAGGCGGAGGCGGGGACGGCGGCGGCGCATACGTGTTCTGTTGTGGATGGACCGATGGCTCCCTAGACGGAGGCTGCTGCGGAGATGGTGGAGGCGGCGATTCTCCGTAGATCTCGCGGAGTCGTTCCTCGTCACGCCAACGACGCTCTTCCTCAGATATAGGTGATCTGGGTGATCTAGGCGATCTAGGAGATCTGACAGACTCGTGGTCCGGTTGGAACGAGGCACTCATAAAATCAGCCTGTTCCTTCTGGTGTTCTTCTTCCAGTTTCTGTGCAACCTCCTTAGCGATTTCCGCCTCCTCATGATGCGTAAATTCTCGCTCCTGTTGGCCTGCAGCAAGGCGGACCAACTCTTCCTGAACTTCGGGCTCGACAATGGGTTCGAGTTCGACATCTACACGTTCCATCTCTTTCCAGCAAGCTTCCCAAGCGCCGGCCCTCATCAGTCCATTACTAGCATAGACCTTGACTCGGAAGATCTTGCCCGTACCAAGAGAATCATATCGAATCTCGTTCTTGCAAGTCCCGCACCAGTGGCGGTTCGTAGTCCGAGATCGTACCGAACCCCACTCGTCCTCGCTCTCCTCGTCTTCGGTTACTCCTCCCTCGTTGGCCGGCCCAATATAGTGACCACACTCTAAGATGCGAGCACGTCGACGGAGGGGTAGCTCCAGCGCTTCCAGCAGGCGCTCCTCTAGAATCTCATAGTCATTCTGAGGATGGCCTAGCAATATGCCTCGTTCGACAACGGTATCACCGATACGATCTTGCAGGATTCTCCAAGATTTTCGGAGCGTCTTTGCTTGCTCACTCAGTTCGTCCGCCTCCAAATTGTTGAGCAAGTCACCCCACACCCATCGTAAAGGTAGCAGGGTAACGTGAAGTAGCACAAGAGGTGCTTCCTTGCGCGACTTGAAGCGCGGCGGCGTAGACATCCTCTTAGGGGAGTATTGCGCAGATGCATTCGGCGTGCCTAAGCGAGAAACAGTAGGGAAGTGTTTCTTTATAGATCGGGGAGAGCCGAGGACGGAAGAGGGCGGTGAAGACATCTGCATTGCGCGAACATCTGAAGGAGTTCGGAAGGGCGGGCGCGGTGTGCCTCTAGCAGTAGGAATGAACTCTTCTTTCTCGTATTCCTTCTCATATTGGGAAATGTCTGAGATGCGAGGCGACCTAGTGATGGTCGTCATGTTATCCAGGTCCCTATGCGCTTTGCCAGACTCGGGGATGCCATCGTATGACCCCATCGAGCTTCGCGGGCTCTTGTCGCTGAATACATCTTCGTCTGTAGCTTCGTGGTGGGAGCTACTATCCCCACCATCATCTGCCTGAGACTCGAAGTCGGGTTGTTGGTAATACGAATGCTCTTCTTGGGCATGATCGTGGGAATCGGTCGTGCCCTCGCTCAGTATCGAGTTATCTCCTACATCATCGCCCTTGTCGTCATTATGTTCTTCGCCGCCGTTCGTCCCGTTCAAGTGGTCGTCTTCTATGCTGGGACGTACGGCCGGCTCCTGGTTGTTGCCTTCCGCCATGTTTACTGCGTCACTCCCAGTCTCTATTCCCGTGTTTGCTTGATCAATAGGATCGGATCCTTGTTCCGTCAAGATCCCAGCGTCGGTCGATTCGGTGTTCTGGGATTGAGAATGTTCTTCGCCTAATGGGGTACTTAGGCAAGACTGGTCAACGTAGATATCGAAGTCGGAGTTGGGTTTTTGTCGAGGCATTCGAAAAGAAGAGGGTTGGCAGAATGTACCCAAGTCCCTAATTAATTGGGTGCCCAAAAGGTTTGTTTTGAACAAAAAGGGTTACGTTGGCGGTTGGCTGGTTGGCAATGTCACTGGTGATTAGATCTGCAGGTCCAAATATTGCAATTGGATGGATTGGACGAATTGGTTGGGCAAGTTTGGAAAGGGATGCGGGTCGGTGAGTTCTGGTCCCAAAAACTTGTTGATGGCCGTTGCTAGGCCAACCTGGACATTGGAAGCCCACCATCTACGTCAACCACCAACATTATCACTCGTACTGCCATCTCAGCGAAAGACAAATTGCCAGTAGATAAGGCTAGACAATGTTTCCTTTTTCTCTTCTAAAACATGGACTTTGATCAATTAGACCATTGATATATTCATGTATCGATAAACTCTCTTTTTCCACAGTTTGGTTGTTCTACGTCACTGACGTCATTTCTAGCTTCCTAGGTATCTACCCCTAAAATCAAAGCATCAACAGGCATCGCTCAGTTTTCTTAGCATTTTCCTGTGCCTGCCATAGCTCCCTGCAGAACACTTCATCCACGTACGATTATCTCCTCTTGCCCTGGCGTCCCTAGACCTAGGTACATAGTGAAACTTGACTTTAGTATAAGAAGCATCGAGCATCCGTATCAAACGAGCATCGGGGTCAAGAAGTTGGATGTGAATATCAAATTGGGTCAAGCTCAAGTTACCTACTTCGTTAGGGGCTACGAGCTACAGTGCATTCAATTCCACCCATACTACCAAATATACCTTTGCAGCAAGAATTAGGTAGGTAAGATTGTACTCAATTGCTTTAAATTCGGTACCTAATTGCTGTGCTCGTTGACGACTTCATCGATTTCATTCAGCAGCTGGGTCTTCCTCTCCTCGGAACACCAGCTCCCCAAGATCGATCCCTTTGCGATCGTCTCCCATTCTCCGACACTCAGGTCAAACGATTCCTGAAGCGCGCAATAATTCTCCTGTATATAACCTCCAAAATAAGCCGGGTCGTCGCTATTGATACTGAACCTAACACCAGCCGCAATGAGCTTCTTCAATGGGAACGCCGCTATCGAGGGAATGCATTGCAATTTGACATTGGATATGGGACACGTAGTAAGTAGGGTCTTCGAGGAAGCAAGGCGCGAGATCAGTTCGTCGTCTCCTTCCATCAAAGCCCTGATGCCGTGGTCTATACGTTGCGCATCTAGTATGTCGAGAGCTTGGGTAACGTAGTGCGCAGGGCCTTCTTCGCCGGCATGAATAGTCCTTCGGATTCCTGATTCCTTTGCGGCTGCGTAGACGTCTTTCCACATGGGCGGCGGGAACGGAAGCTCAGAAGAGTCCATGCCTATGGCGGCGAGGCTACCGTCCGCAAAGAAACCTTCGTCTTTCGCCTGCGCAAAGGTCTCTAATGCTCCGGAAAGGGGCAGATGCTTTAAGAAACACATGATCAATTGCGTCGTCATGCCGAAGTCGGTCTCTGCTCTCGCCTGTGCTCTCTTGAAGCTCTCTACGATCGTAGAGAGCTCCACGCCGCGGCTCGTATGGGCCTGGGGGTCGAAAAACACCTCGGCATGTCGAACGTTCTGCGATGCGGCCTTGGTGAAGTAGGCGTAGGCCAAAGCTTCGAAATCCGACCCCTCGATCAAGACCGACATGCCGATGTAGTAGTAGCCAAGAAAGTCATCCAGATTCTGAAAGTTGTCGTAGCGCTGGCGCAGCGCTGCCGGCGATGCGAAGGCCGGATCAGTGGAGGGAAGGGTCACATCGTGCTTGGCCGCGAGCTCGAACAGGAGTTCCGGCTCAAGTGACCCCTCAAGGTGCATGTGGTGTTCGGCTTTGGGCAGAGCCGCGAGGAACGTGTGTAGCGACGTGTTGCACATATCTGACGCTGTCGAGTGTGATTGAGAAAAAATGCTACCTTTTGAGAAACGATTGAAACCTCCACTTTGGATAGAGATTTACTTGGGACTTGGGACTTGGGACCTGTATATTCTCTATGTAAGTAGATTCTCCCAGTCGCTTGCACGTAGCTGCGCCAGAAGAACTTTGGATCTGCGAAAATTCTTCAATTGATCTAGATCTTAGATCGAAAATTTAGCTACCTCATCATCGAGAAGCCGATAAACTCTCCATCTCGTTACAGTTGAACAAATCCCCGAAAAAATGCCACTAAAGAGCAACTAGCCTACGCCATACTCCATGGTCGGCGAGTGCCGCGGAGAAAAATGTCGGGGCTCAGCGAAATGTTACTGGCGTCTAGTAGGTTGCAGTAAGAGAAACGAGCGTAACGAGCGGTAACAAGCCTCGCGATAGGTTCTCAGATATCCTTGACGCCTATCGAAACGATCACGTTCGAAGATGGCTGCTTAAACTCTTCAAAAGTCTCAATCCGTTAAGTCGAGGCGACCAGCCGCAGCCTTTGATTGCCGGGAGTCCGGTGATCATCGTTCACGAGGGCAAGAGGAAAAAGCTTCATTCGGCTTCGGCTCCGTTCCGACGGGAATGAGAAGAGGTAAGAAAGTGGGGAAGGGGGATATAAATAGCCACTTGGGCCGTCGATCAGGACGAAGGTAAAACTGGACCCTGGTGCTGGCTGGAACGCTGGGAAAGATCGCAGCAAACCAACGATGACAGGCAGGAGATCAGCGGTTACGGTCCGGCCTGTAACAACACGCGTACCATGTTGCCATGCTGCGATGGCTCGCCTTTTAAAACTGGGATTGCTCGGCTGCGATACCCAAGGATGGTCCCAGCTGATAGCAAATTTCCCTTCGGTTGTGCTGCAAGGGGAACGCCGGCGATTGGGGACGACTGCTGGACTAGAAGGGGACTACTTGTCTAGGGATCCCGAACCGCATTACGCATTGCGCAGTCCCCGCCCCGTTCAGAAGAAAAAACAACAACTTCGGGACACCCCGGCCGCGAGAGGCTTGTCATGTAACAGAGACCAAGCCAATTGCAGCAGGTTATACAGTTGGCCAAGGAGAAAGAGGTCACCGATTACTTGACCCCATGTGTCAGGGGCGGAAGTTAGCGAAGTCCCCATAACCTTGAATGATCTGTGGGAATCTATCTGCTCTTTCGGCTAATCAGCGACGAGGATTCGGGACGAAAAGTGCAATTATTCGCTGTGGCTAGAGCATAATGAAGCTGATCGCCCTCCCTGTGTCCCGAGCCCCTTTTTTTCTAAGAGAAATTAAAATATTGGAATTTCGAAATAATATCTGATAAAATAGACCTAAAGAAAAGAACTCATATCTATAGGTACCTAGTGATTGCTATTCACTTGTTGAAATTCAGATAACATTAGCCCATACGAGCGCCTATGCGTGTATGAGCGCGGTATTGTATGATAGGCGGTAAGGATTACTTGCGCGGAACAACATTCAGAGATGGACTGCAAAGGACTTTTTTCTATCTCCAGGGCCACGTTTCTTGGTGGTCCATCCAGCCATCCAAATCGGAGTTTATCAGCCACGAGCCCTGTATGTTATTAGGGCGTTAGAGAAACCTCGTGGCATGCCTGCGTTGCTTGCCCATCTACATGATGATCCCCCCCTCGTACCCCTGGACCGAATCCTAGCACACGTGCACCCATCAGCCGCAACGGATGTAGAAGTACCCAGCCGGGCTAGCAAGGAAAATCGAAATGTAAATCTCGAGCAATCTAGGTCGTTTGCGGCTTTTTGCTGTCCTTCAACTTCCCTACCTCGTTCCCTACCGCACGTTTGATGACACTGCGGGTCTCCCAGTTTTATTACCTACCCGCGCCGGATAAGGGGGTCCGGCAGAGCGCATCGGCAGCATTCCCTGTAGGTAAAGCCATTTAGGGAAAGCTACAGCATGGGAGGCTGCCTCTTGGGCTGATTAGAAGGTTGGGATAGGGAGAGAAGGAGGAAAAGGATGGAGAGCGCGATAATGCAAGTAACAAATACTGTTGGATTGTCGGTCGTCGCGATGGTGGTACAAGGTCGTTCGTTCCACCGCATGTCTCGTCTTGGTCTGTACTACTTCCATCTCCGAGACCGTATGCTGTCTCGCGTAGCTTGCACACGCATGGGTGAGAACGGCCTTGGTATCACGTCGACGCATGCGATTGTAAAAGCGTATCTAAGCTCGGTTGCGTACAGCGCCAATTGGTTGGTAGATGGAATCATGTGGTCTCTTCCTCTCTCTTCCTTCGGGGTCCCGTCGCCTTCCAAGTCCCGACGTAGACCATCTTCTTTCTCGAGGCCATGCCGGTGCGGGGGTAAGTGGACTTGAAGTGCCGCGGTGGTATTTGCATCTCTTGGCTTGGAAACCGGAAACCCAGAAAAGCTGCCCAGTTTTCGATTCTCACCTTGGGTAGACCAGAGACGGACTTCTTTCTTCTTTTGCGAAGGCCGCCCCGATGACATACGTTACGTGCTGTATCTGGGTAGGTAAGTAAAATGGTCCAGGATGCCATGTAATCGCACAGCACGTCAATGCTTCGGAGGGTGATAGTCTCGGTCGAGATCTTAACGTTGCTGGCGTGCTAGCCCACTTAGACCCGTAATGCGTTACACGGGCGGCATGTTTTCCACGTCGCACGGGATGGGATGCTACTTCAAGAAACGTCCAGAGAATCGATTTTGGCCGCGTACCTCCACCCCAAGTCCACCCAAGTCTACCCAGGAGAGCGAGTGGCAGGGTAGAACGAATCAGGGTAGTGGCAGCAAGCAAAGATGCCTCGCTGGGACGATTTCGCATGTACACAGGTAGAAAACAACCAGTAGGCAAGCTAGGATACGCGTCCGTCAACCTCCAACCACCACCACGGAATTCCTACCCTCCCCCTCACCCTTCACCCTTAGGAATCTCCCACGGACTGACGGGGAAGACCCTTGGTTGTCAAAAAAGGCAACGTCCGTGTTTCGAGTGAGTGCGGAGCCGATCTCGTCTCGTGGATTCGTCCCGCAAGTTCGGCAATCGGCCGCTACCTAACTGGCACGCGGCCTCTTAGCTCCATTGGGCAACTTTCCCCTTATGTCCTTCTACCTACAATCGTGCGGTCTCGGTACCAGAGTTCCTTAGCATGCATGGAGAAAAGTGCCGGCCGGCATCGACAGGAACTATTCTCATTGATGGAACGTGTGCACGTACGTCCGGCAGGGCAGGCTAGGCAGGCTGGTAAGCTAGCAAGGAACGGTGTCGGCGAGAAGGCAATCGTTCGATGCCCTCCATCCTCCATCCTCGTCCGTGTGCTTGCTTGCTTGATAGGTACTCGCACTCGATAGATCGTGTCCACTTACGGTCAAACTAAACATCATCTGCTGGATCCATGTCTCGTGACACCGACACCGCCGATATAACCTGGTAGACAACTGCTGGTAGCCCTCAGCTGTAAGTACATGGTCACCTTGTAATTGGGGCAACCGATCAACTGTTCGACGAGCCGTTGTCGCCTACGAGCATGGATCCTTGGACCTGGGAATTCTGGTGGCGTGTTCCTCGGCGTGGGGAAATTGTTGGTGTAATCCATCTTGTTCATCCACGGGGGAGGAAATACCTAATGCAGGCGGGCGAACCGTTTGCCGTAGCCGTAGTCGTAGTCGTATAGGTAGCAGTTCATGCTGAGAAGGCCACCTACCTTAGTGCAGCCGATGGTCGATGGTAATTATCTCCCTGAAGTAGATACCTATGCCTATGCCTACCTCCCATGGTGGCTGCTGTGCGCTCTCGTCTCCAGGCCAAAGAATGTAGCGGCCAAGACTTAAAAATGGAGAAGACACGGCTTGCTGCGGTATCGTGGCTTTCAATCCTACCAGTTCCTTTACTCGAAACACTCTTGTTCTGCTTGCTTACTAGAACGACTGGTAGACGCCAATCTAATTTCACACGTTTTGAAATTATTGTAAGAAAGATTGTCCCCGTATAGCTGCCGTGTTGTAGGTGACGGCCCTGCAGATGGGTCGCATTGCGGACCCGGTGCGTGAGAGCAGGTCCCCTAGTTGGAGGTGTTAGAAATGGACGGCATGGACAAGTGCAGAGATGATGCAAATGGCCGCCCGCGACGAGTTGAGATTCTCTAGCTTCCAGCCTGGATACCGGGCGCGTCCTCTTGCAATATTGGTCCCGGCCCTGGGCTTTTTGATAACCTTGATAATTTAGCTATTCGGTTCCGGGCATAGTGAAACCGGGGAGAAGGGTCATGTTTGACTGCGGTGGAACGGACCAGCCATGACCTGTCACAATTTCAAGGTATGCGGGATGGTAACCAGCAGAAGCGGCTCGCAATGGAAATCGACGTGGAAATTGAAGTTTGGTAGATGGTATAGTACCTACATGCATACACGCCTCCTGACTGCTACTTACCTGGGTATAGTAGTATGAGATACCTAATATCTTGCCCTGTTTTTAGACCCATTTATACCTGCACTACGTAGGTAGGGTCGGACGTGTACCCTACGGCTCGGTGCACGATGAGGCAAACCAACGATAACAAGATCTTCATCCATCGTGGGACCGACGCGCGTCCAAAAGGAACCGCTTGTTCGAGGCGTCCGGAGGAAGCCGAAAAATGGTTATGGTTAACGCGCCAGCCGCACGCGAACCCAGGGATGGGGGACGCTAGATTTTAGTTCCTCTGCGAGATTTAACGTGCTCCATTGCATACATACACACATCCCATACCGACATATTCTCTTACATATCTACATACCCTTAGTAGCACCCTGAGCGATACATCGTGACATCCCAACGAATTTAGCCTAGTATCAGCGTCGTGGTCCGAGGGGACGGCGTCTCGGCGGGTGACGCTGTAGTCCTAGCAGTCTGGAGCTAGTTACCGGCCTAGGGGAAATCTAGGAGAATCTAGGGGAATCTAGGTTAGATCGTAGGCTGAATAGCCGCTAGCTCCAGATAGTAGTTGATGCCCGATCTATCTTGTTCATCCTACCAGCCTACCCGCTCTGTCTCCATCGGTCCCCTCTTCCCATACGGGATGGCATCCGCGAGCAACGTCGCCTCAGTCTTGGGATCGGAACTAGATGTTACCATCAAGATGTCGAACGATTAACAATGTCGTCTCTACTACTGGATCGCTGAATATCCCAGGTCGGAGCTATGTGCGGAAACATGGGTGGAAGGGCCTTGACGGTGCTATTTTTTCTTCTAATACACATGCTACATCTCAAAGTACACGGGATGAATGCAGCCTCTCGCAGCTAGATTAGATGAATGAGGCTTACGTAAATTCGAGGTCCATAAACATGGTGAGACATGTCATGCAGGTTGTCAGCTTATGTATCTTCCCTATCTTGAGCTTGTAGCAGATAGATTAAAAATGCACGCCTTGTTTAAGAAGGTCAGAATTGAAGAAGCCTTCTAGAATACTGGGCTGATGAATAAATGATTTCATCACGGCATCTTCGTCCGGTCGGATGCATTCCACTCCTCAATTCATTTCGAGCCGTCCTAAAAATCTCATGGGAATTACAAGCATTAGTTTCCTCATGTACTTGTTACAAATTTCCTCGTGTACTGTAGGCGAGGTAACAATAGGTCACTTACCACACGTGCCAAGTTACCATATCATGACTTAAACCTCTTTCTTATAGGTCAGTTTATTACGGAATCTTCTCCTTGCATTGAAAGAGTCAACCTCTAATTCCATGTCCCAGACCATTTCTTCGGGCCTTCCCTTCCTACCAATAGCTAGCGGATAGCGGTTGGTTGGCGTTTTCGTGGGTGAGCGTGTGCGAGAATTTGTATCAAGTACCTATAACAGAAGCTTCTATTACATGGGTTCACAGCAGAGAATGAGTGCGGCGTAAGGATGAAACCGAGAACCCCAGAATTCATAATCCCGCTAAAAGGGCCAAGATAGCTTCCTTCCCAATGGATTGCCTATGCCACAGCGCCTGAGAAGGAGTTCCCTATTACGTCCACACCGCCGTCCCGTGAAAAAGACTCCTTACCTCAGGTAGGTAATTGTAAATACTTCTTACTCTTTGTACTGTGCATGCTAATGCCTGTACAGAATCACCGAGCCGGCGAGCCTGCCGCTTTGTAGGTGCTTCTGGCTGTTAGAATCCGGGAGTCGGTGAAATGAGCAAAGATTTATCCCTGTGTTTTGGGCCACGAGAAGGGCTAAAAGCCTCAGGTCCCCTGACGATCTCGATATTCCATATGCAGCTGTCTGCTGATTCTCGCTCAAGCTTGAGCCTCGACAACCAAGACTGCTGTCACCCGGCTCAGATTGGTGTTGGCAGTTGCCAATCATTTCATGATTGACTGTAAAGTTTCTACGTGGCTCGCTACGATAGGTAGACCCGGGAAATTCAATCACTTGACTTATTATCACGGAGAGTACCTTCGGTATGCTCCAAGCTGCGATCACAAGCTATTAGATATCAATGTTTAGCCAGATCTTCCATGATCTGATCAATAGGCTTATAATTGTGCTCTTATAATGATTGCTGAAGATCCTCCACAAGTTTCGCACCCTAATGCCACTTTGTACCCCTGACCCTTGCTTTTAGCTTGATAATTTGCTGCTACCCATCCGCGTGGCCTTTATCCATCCGTCGGCCCTTGCCCATGCTCGAAATAGATTTCGGTCAAGGCATTTTGCATTTCATTGTTCCCCCTTGATATAGGTCGAGGTTGAGTTTTTCAAACGCCCATGTCTTCCTGGCTATAACAAAGGCGATAACTCGTATGTTTTAATGTTATGCTTATAATTAAGCCTAAAACTGCTGTCGTTTGAGAAGAAATAGCACTTGAATAGGCTTGATTTTAACCTCATAAGCGTATATTCATATAAGAAGTGTCACAAACTTGAGACAGGGTAAATTCTCGAGACAATGTTTCTCCTTAGAGCTTTCGGCTGCGCTTGTTACCGTGTTTCTAGAGTTATATTTGGCATATCCAGTACCCGCCCGACCATGTCTCGATCTACGTCTGAGCATACCCAGGTAGCGCATGGCTTCGTTGTTCATGATGTTCGGTGCTCCTAGGTAACATCGCTCATACACATTGTACTCTGTCGCTCACGGCTGGGGTGGTATTGAAGATTAGATTAACCTCAGTGGCCGATGGCATTCCTTAGATCTCTGGATGTCGTTCTACGCTACCATGCTACCGGGCGGCACAGTTCTCAGGTAGGAAACCCGGCAGCCAGCTGTCTCATCGTTTCGGTAAATGTTTACCTGCTTGCGGTACTTAAGCTTACTGTCTATCAGCTGCTCTAATGTTGGGATTTTGGAGGCTCTTCAAACGTTGACCTTTGATGCGACGCAACTTGGTTAATACCTATGCACGGAAGAAAATGGATAAAAAAAAGAAAAGCATCACGTGCCGACATGGAATATCGTATCGTCGTTGTATCAGAGGATGAAGGCATTATTTGACCCTTTCATCAGCTTGTTCTGGATTCAACAGACGGCAAACTCCATCATCCCCTGCCTATCAAGAATAGTCCCTCATGGGCTCATGGGCGTATGGGGCGTATGGGCGTGGGCAGGGGACCGAAGCTAACAGACCTACTATGCAGGCTACAGATTGTAGTGTGATCTCTTTGCGGCACCTTGCATGTTCCCCATGCTCCCTAGACCCCGGCTAGATTACTTAGATTACTACAGTAACTTTAGGCATGTACCCAAGGCTACCTGAGCTACATACCTGGAGTCCCTTGCGAAAAGTGCTAGGGCTATCACCAAGCCAGGACGCGGGCAAAAATGTACCTTGAAAATGATCAGATCGTCCCGGCATCACTAACTCGTTCGAGAAAGATTGAGGGGCAAGCTAGCAACGAGTCGTGCTCTTCGGGCTGGGACCGCAGGACCGCTATTCGAACGCCACAAAAGCCTGCAAGCCTGAAGGAATGCCACGAGCTGTGGACATGGGGACCCCGTCCGTCCGTCAGATTTTCCCCGATTCTATTTTTCCTTTTTTTTTCTTCCTTTTATTTCCCAGGAAAACAGGGCAAATAAATAAAAAGAAAAGAAAGAAGCATATCCAGAAACAAGCTGTCGGAACCGGCAGCACCCAAACCTAAACCACCTGCGTGCCAATGCCTCGGAGTTTATTAGTTAGCTTAACCAAGCGATCAGGTTACATCGGCATGAGCACGGAGTGCACTCGATCTTTGGTACGTTTCAAGCTAGTTTTCCTTGGTGACCATATTCTACCCTGCCGTGAGCCGTTGTCCGCCAGTGGGACGCTCCTCTTTTCATATGCCAGGTTTTATTAAAAAAACGCGATCGGGTCACGGGCTCACAGACGCAGACGATTGTTCGCTGCTACATCGTTACATAGTATTGGTCCAAGCCATCCATGCTCGTCAGAAGCTACTAAACAGGCGGACCGGCCACTGCCGCTGGCCAGGGAACCTAATCCCCCTTACCAATTAGCATAGCTCTTATTATGTACCTAAGATGTGCATTCGTTACATATAGGTACCCTTTTTATACTTTTATACTGTCTTTTTTCTCCTTCCTTAGTGTGTCTGTGAGGCTAAAGGTAGTCGGGATATATGAGATGAAATGGGACGACGAACAGAGGCGGGTGAGAGAGATAGAGAGATACCTAGAGAGATAATAGAGCAGCACTATCAGAGACGCAAAGCATTAGGTACAGATAGGTACAGAAGGATGCGCAAAGATGAATGCGAGGAAGTATACCTCGAAAGAAAAAAGATACCTTTACACTGCTTCTGAGATTCCGAATGCACATCATGCACCCGAACGGGCCTCGTCTACCTGGCACAACCGAGAGGAATGCCGACTCGCCAGCCAGTCCTACCTACATACTACCTACATACATACCCAGAACATACCTAGAACGTCCTGCACTAATAAATAATGCGCAGCTAATACAGCTCTCCAGTCTGTCGCTGCCAGTGCCAGTGTGGAGGTTGCATAGTCTAGGATTCCTACATGGCCAGGGCAGCCCATCCGAACCGGCATCAGGATGCCTGCTCTTGCCTGCTGTAGTAGGGGGAGGGGAGTAATGTCGCATGAGTGCGCACTTGGGAAAACTTAGCTCTAGTTCATATTTAGCATCTGAGTCTCATTGGTGAGTCTCATTGGCCTCACTGGCGTCCGGGGGGAAAGCAAAGAAGAATAACCTCCCTGCCAAGTGGCTCACCCCAAGTTCGAAAGCGCTGAGGTACATGGGTACTGAGGGGCCGGGGGAGACATCAGTTTAAACGCACATACACATACATACATGCTTCTTACATGCCTTTCTCTCAAGCATACAGGCATATACGTACATATCGACAAGACTGAAGTTAGACCAAGTAGAACATGGAACCCTTATTAAGCTCTTTTCGAATGGTAGGCCGATTCGCCATTCGCCATCACGGCCTGGCCCCCTTGATCTGGCAAGGTCCCAGGGTCTACTCTACAGTATGGAGACCAGACTCTATGGAGACCTGTGCTTATATTAGGGTCAAGCTAGGGCCCAGGCCGGTGGCCCACCTACACAGCTCGAAACACCGTAGCTAGCGACCACTTCTGTATTGTCGACGAGCATCACTCGCAGCCCTGTTCGGTTTCCTTCCCTGTGTGCTATTTGCAGGGGGGTAGTAGTGGAAGGATTTCAGTTTGGCCCCTCTAGATTACATATATTTCCCGAATTTTTTGCTTTGGCGCCGGACTGGGGCGGGAGACCCAGATGGGTACCAGCTTTTAACAATATGCGAACTACCTAGCAGACTCTAGTAGCAAGTCTGTCGACCTATGACCTATGGCCTACGACCTATAACCCTTCACCTATGGGTTTGCCATCGTCTTTCTCCTCAAATCACTGCCTCTTCCAGAACTTGTTACCCTTCTCTTGTTACTAGTTCCCTCTTTAACCCGTCGAGGCACATCTACCCAATCTCCTTGTCAACCGGGAATCCCTCCCCCAAGTAACACCACATTAAACCCGTATTGTGCTTATATACTCCATACATATATTAGTACATGATCGTTGTCGCCTACCGGCAGACTCACCCTTCCTGTTTAGGCAACCCTTCATCTCCAACCCTTCTTGATGCCAGCAGGAACCGCCAGTCCAGCAGTATTAAATGCTGGATCGCAACAGTCATAGCGCTCCCGAGACTCTGTTTCCAGCCGGTCGTCCGTCCCGTGTAGTCTGGGAGCTCCCGCTAGGGCAGTTTGTTGGGTCGTCAAATCGTCAGGGGAGGCGGGACAAGCAAAAGGCTAGAGCTAGAACGGTTGGCTAGTAGCACAACGCTGCTGCAACACCGTAAAAACAGAAAAAAACAGCAGCCGGTCCTAGGGTTTCCTTGAAGGTCGAATAAAAATATACGAGGGTTTACCCGTACCAGACTCGGGCTCCGCGGTATTGGTACGAGGGTGGTAGTCTTCCGTCGAATCCCCCCCTTTCGTCGAAAAGCCCACCATCTGCCGTATGTTCATTATCCTACGACTGAACCGCGTTGGAATGGTGTCTGGATTCTGCTCTAATACTTGGCCATACCCTAGAAGACGTCTTCAGCACAGCTCTTTGCATGTCCCGCAACCGGTAACTCTCCCCGGATCGCATCTAACTGGGGAGAGCCCACGCCCGGAATATTCTCACGATGGCGGCATCGTCGCATAATCCTTTCCCTCGTTCTCCTAATCCATCTACAAGGTCGTACGACTCTTCTTCGGTCTCTTCGGCGACTTCGCCCCGGCCACAGGTCCAGCTTTTAGGCAATTTGATGGGTTCCAGCTCGAGGCCGAACACGGCCCAAGCACCGCAGCCTATAGGAATTCCACCGCTACCTCCGGTATCCCAGACGGGATTTCAGCCGTACACACCGGTAACGGCAACTTCCGTGATGGGCCGAGATTCGCTACCGCCAACCGACTCAGTAGCGAGTACACCGGGGCTCTCGAGCGCGCAGTTGTCAGCCAATGTTTCGGCGCAGAAGCGTGCCTATCGGCAGAGGAGGAAGGACCCCAGGTATGTACTCGAGAAGTTTTGGTGCTTGTTCAGGCCCTTCCAACGAGCGAATTGCGTATAGTTTCTTCTCCCGTTACCTTTTTAACTCCCGCCCGGTCTCCTAGTAGAAAGGAACTCGATGCTGACTTCTGGGTACGGGGCTTTCGAGGAGACCGATGCTGGCTTTTCCCGGAAAAGCTAGTGTTCGGCTTCTTAGGCTCTGTACGTGTGTAAAGTTGCGATGCCTGTCGGGAAAGAAAGGTCAAGTGTGATGCTACGGAGACGACAAGCTGTTCAGAATGCTCAAGCCGTAACGTCAAATGTCAGTTTACAAAGGAGACCAACAGACGAATGTCTTCCATCAAACAAGTGCAGGATCTTGAGAAGCAGATAGAGAGGGTACGAAGGGAGAACAGCAATTTGCGCCGCAACCTTGCCGAGCGGGGCGAGCACATGGATGTCGACGTGGACGGAGCCGAACAGTTACTTCATCATCCTCCGGATTTGAACTCGGAGCCTAGAAAACGGAAGAGGGCGACCTCCCTGTTACAAGACCCTTCTCGGGCGAGGGCGGCGTTCCGGGATTTCTCAAGGGGCGTGCTAAAGCCGCCAGCACCGTACAGGCAACCTCAGGCTTCTATCGTTCCATTCGATGTTCCTAGGCCACCGCTGCCTTCCAAGCCGATTGTGGATAAGCTCCTCAATACGTATTACGGAGCGGCGCACATCATGATGCCGATATTACATTGGCCAACGCTACAGAACGAAGTAGAAGAGCTCTACCGGAACCCCAGTAACTTACAGCGGGTCCCTATCTCGTGGAATTCCATGTTCTTTGCGGTACTAGCGGTAGGAAGCCTGTTTAGCGATGACCCCTATCCAGAGCGGAACTTACGGGCAAGCGAGTTCTTAGGGGCATCGCGGAGCCTGACGGACCCGTGGAATAACGACTTTGACCTAGACAACGTCCGAGCCTCGTTTCTCGTCTCCCTCGCCCTAAACGAACTAAACCTGAAATCTGCAGCTTGGAATTCGTTGGGCAATGCGGTGAGGAGCGCACAGGACCTCGACTTCCACTTAGAAGTAGCCGGGATACGCTCCAGGGTCGATGCGGACATGAGGAGGAGGGTGTGGTGGGCAATTTACATACTCGACCGGACCTTGTCGATGGAGTTGGGCCGCCCTTTTATGATCGACGATGCGGATTGTGACGTAGCACTTCCGGAGCCCTTCGACGATCATTTGCTTCACGCCGAAGGCCCCATACATCCTTCGAACGGTATCCCCCTAACTCACTTTTTACATGCTATTATAAACATCGTGCGGTCTTTCTCCGCCATGAGAAAGGCCTTTTCGAGCCCGGTCGTCGAGCCGCCGCGGCTAGCAACGTTCGACAACCACTTCATGGCCTGTCAGAAAATGTTCCCAGAGGCCTGTGACGCAAACAACGCCTCCCTCATTGCTCCTCATATGCTAATGCCTCTTGCCTATCTTCTTAGTGCCCGACTGCATCTGCATCGTCACAACCTCGCCCCTAGCTGCCCCTGGGAAGCTCGAAGCGACGCGATTCAACAGTGCAAAGTCACAGCGATAGAGACGGCAAACCTAATCGCCCAAACTAACGCGACGCTCGCCGATACTGCCACGGCCCTTCTCGTGACGCATATATTCCGCTCTACCCTGTTCCTACTTTTAACGGGCTGTTACGAGCTGGCAGCTACGTGCATGCGGGCGCTGAAGTCCATCGACGTGCGACGCGACGTTGTGGTCCCCTGCGGACGCTACCTCGCCTTTTTCCTGCAGATTTTGGGGGTCAAGCGCCGGGAAATATTATCGCTCCTTTCTCATCCTGCAGCACCCGGTTACCACCCGCAGACGACCTTACCTGACCCCAGGGCGATCCAGGATGCATTGCTCAAGGACGAAGAGCTTCTAATCTACGTGAGTGCGGACATGCAAGCCAGCGCAGAAACATCGTGGGTATGGATAGGGGCCGAGCACGAGGCTCCGTTAGCAATGCCGACATCAACCGGGGCCGGTCTGGCGCACCCAGATTACCGGACGGGTCTGAATTCCAAAGAGAGGGAAGACTGGGGAGGTTGGGATAATCTAATAGAGATCGCCAGGAGTCTTTCTTCTACAACAGCAGCAAGCCCGGCCTCTGGGTACGCGCCTCGGGCCCAAACGCTTCCGCCGATCAAGATGGAACCGGGAGCGAACATGTCACCGAGCGGCACGGCAGAAGCTGGGAGCAGCAGGAATAGCCCAACTGCCGGGGCAGCATCGGGGAGCCGCAGCACGGAAAGAATCAGCATTGCGAATATAATCTAATAGATACCCCGACGAAGACAGCGTTGCTAAGAGCTAAAAGAGGAAGAAGAGGAAGCAAAGGTGAAGAAAAGGGGAATAGGGGGAGATTCGCCGGACGATACCCGACGAAGCTACGAATTTGACGAACGAACGAACGAGAAATACCCCGTTTATTCTTTCTCAACTTTGATTTTACTTTTTTCGAACGACGGCGCTATTTTTTGGAGGCAGCGTGACGTATTTGTACGACTATATTTTATACCATTCTTTGCATCGTTATGGCAATACCCAAATCCGATATGGTTCAAGCAGACGTCCATTAAGGGGGAGGTCTCTTTGGATTCTTTTTCTTCACCATACGACTCGGTTTGGATTCCTTTCGGCTTATCGACGCTAGAACTATCTTGAAACATACCCAGGACGCGAGCAGACGATACTGCATATTTCTTACTGTCACTACCGAAGATTTTCCTCTTTTCCCCTATTCTAAGGCGTGCATGGCCGGTCTGGGTGGTTTGTATCTGTTGTGAGCTTCGAGGAAGGGAGCATTTCTATTTCCGTCAAATACCCAAACTGCTAGAGGCAACTTGTTGAAAGCATATAAAGGGGTTACGCTTGGGAGTCTGTCGTTGCAAGGAATCTGACAGCGCTATGTGTCTTGGTGCCTGACAACCACTCTTCTTGGGGGCGCAGACAACGGGATACAACGGATTCTAACGCAGATGCTTAATGTTGCAATATGCTCTACATCTAGTCTCTACACCTGGTCGTACTTGCATGTTCCATTGTATATGGCAGCCTTTTTATCTGAACATAATTTCACTTCGCATCAAATTAGATCAACACACTTCGTTGGATGGCTGTTGCCACTTTTCTTGACCGACCGAAACCGTGACATGCATCGGTAATTACGATGATGAGGGTGTGCAGGTAGACCATTCACCATGCTGTAGCTATGGCGCACTGACTTGGCAGTTATGCTGGATTCGGCCTGTGTGTGACTCTTTTACATGTGTCAAGCATAGCGCGAAATGACTTTCTAGACGCCCGGTCTTAGCTTGTCTATTCTAGGTAGTGTGCTCCAGTTTCACCTAAGTCTATGTCAACTGGCTGGCTAGCACGGTGATCCGTTGATCAAGCATGAACTCCAACCTCGTCAGATCTACCTCGGGGTGGTGTAGAAGAACGCCAAGGGTGATGTGACTGGAGCCCCAGGCTGCTGGGAGCGGTTAATAATAGCTCCTGGGGGGCCAATCTCGTCTGCCGAAAGGCCGTCTGGAGTAAGATCTACATACCCTACTGCTGCAATAATTTCCTATCGACTCACCTATGAGGGGTTTGATCCGCCGTGCAGGTTGGCATTGACTTGAAACGAACTCCGTTGGACGGCGCTGAGGGGGTGCGAGCGGACGGAAATTCCCTCGAAAAGGGTTTTATTGGTACGTGCAAGGGTAGAAGGAGTTTGGCGCACACCTCTTTTCGGGGTGCGGGATCGTGAAACAGCAAGGGTGTTGGAATTGGGTTGTATACTGCAATGGCACTACTCCAAAGCTCTCTGTTCAGCTTAGCATTCCGCATTGCTACCGAGAAGGAAAATAGATAGCTGATGTGACGTGACAACCTCGATCTTGCCGGAAATTCGAGACCATGGTCTATATACTTGATCGAGCCATTCAATGGTAACTCTTGGCTGTTGCCGCGTCAATTTGCAACTGGAATCGTAGTTAAGCCGTCGGTATACCGCTATAGTCGATGCGTTTCTGTCTTAGTAAGTCGGATAGTGCACCTTCGGGTAATGATTTCCCGGGTTTCGAAGATCCATAGAGTTGTTTATCCAGGAGGCTGCATTAGCCGGACAGTTATGATGTCGTATTATTGAATCTGGAGAAGGTATTGACTCTGGGCATGATAAAACTGTGAGTTATGATTTGCGTTTTTCGAAACTAAGAGCATAGCTCTCTAACCAGACATTTGCTCTCCCGCGGTTTAAAAATAGGAGTGACCTATTGAGCTAAGTAATTCAAATATGGCCTATTTAAGAGCACCAATTTGCGAGACTCCTTGATATAGCGATTCAAAATTGCTATGCACATTCACATATATAAAAAGTTACTCGCTGACTACTATGATTCATCTCAGTCATTACAATAGTCATCGAGTAACCCAAAGAGTTGCACATGTTAGACATTTTTGTGTTACATTAGGTACGTTAGACATGGCTTATATCAACAGATTAGCAGTTACCAAGAGTGCCAAAGCCATTCGAAAACAGCGAGATATCAGATTATCATTCTGTGAGTCCTGTATCAAGTGGTCGTTCTCTTATCCCTGAGTTTGAGTTTTCCTCTTAGCCCATAATCTTTATGTAGATAATTGTTCTTCTCGCGTTATTAGACGACAGGGGTAAACACCATTTTGTGCTATCATCGAATATAACATGAGACTATTACATCCTTAAATTGGCTCTCGATACCTTAGGACTAAACATACACACGAACATAACGTCTCTCCGCAAGTTAAGATAATGTGGTTTTAATTGCATTAGTATGAATCATATCTTCTTGGCATGCTGCAGGCCTCCATGACTGGATGTTTTGGGATCCAAGAATGGCATCGTCCATGCCAAATACAGGGTTCTACGCTTACGCACGTGAAAGATCTTCCTGCGTAGGCAGACCCCAAAAGGGACGTGCTGCAAAATTTGCAATACCGCTCTACAAACTCAACACACTATCAACAATGGACAATGGGTTATACATATGAACCTTTGCCAGTGGGGGCATTCATTCGGTTGCTGAATGTCGACCTGGACCCCGCAAGCGGGCAACTTCTGTACAGCTTCAGCACAGTTTGCCTCGACGGCGAGAACATCCCCGAATTTACCGCCGTCTCGTACACGTGGGACCACCCCGCGAATCCTGTTGGCAGCATCGCAATTTTTAGCAACACTTTATCCTCCTTACCCCTGAGTCGAACTCTGCACGAGCTCTTCGAAGAGCTTCAGGCCCGCCACGAGGGCAAGGGCGCCTTGTGGATCGACGCATTATGCATCGACCAAGACAACACGGCGGAGCGAGCTGCGCAGGTCGCCATGATGGATCGCGTCTACTCGAGCGCCCGGCAAGTCATGGTGTGGCTGGGACCCAGTACGCCAGAAACCCAGGGGGCATTCAACTTCATCAATTCCAAGCAGCATCTCTCCTGGCCCGAGGGGTGGGACGCTATCCCCGATGTCGAAGTCTGCGACGTGAAGGCAAGTCTCGAGGGTGTGCTGTGCGCAATCCTGGTCCGCCCGTGGTTCCGCCGCATATGGGTGATCCAGGAGGCGGCGCTGAACCGCTGCGTACAAATAGTATGCGGCAGTGACAGCACGGGACTCGACGCGCTACGACGTTGCCTCCTAGCTGTCTGGAAGTTCGTAGAGGACTGGGAGCCGTTTGGCAATGAACCCGCTGCTAATGGCCTGGTAAGCAATTCTCGGAATTATCAACCACACCCATTAGGAGCAGCTCGCCCTTCTTGTGTATTTTTTCGACTCCGGCATTACTGACTCCGGATGTTGCCAGTGGTGCGCCACACGGCTCTTCGCCATCCGAGACGAGTTCCTGGAGCACGGCTCTGTACGTTTCGAAATGCTGCTGCAACAAGCATACTGCTGCGAGAGCACCGACGCGCGGGACGCCGTGTTCGCCTTCCTGGGGCTAGCCGACAAGAGGCTGGCGCTTCCGACGCCAGACTACACTGTTTCTGTCAGCGAGAAGCCCGAGTACGACGTCGCCGTCGACCGCGTATACTACGACACAGCAGTCGCGCTGTTGTGCCACGGGCATTCCCTAGACGCGTTGGCGCTAGCCGGTATCGCGCTAGGACGCCGAGATGGGGTGCCGAGCTGGGTCCCGGACCTCCGGTACATCTGCTTCGAGGATCCCTTTACCCTCGTCGACAAGCTGCACTGGGACGCTGGCGGCCCGATGACCACCAAGGCGGAGCTCGTTGCGCCGGGGAAGCTTAAGGTGCGGTGTTCCGTCTTCGACACCGTCGATACGATATGCGCCGTGTTTAACGGATGGTCGGTCTCGGACCACCAGGACGCGATGCGGGATGTAATGGCACTAGCATCAAGATTGCTGAAGAAGCCGCGGCCTACCTCCTCATCCTTCTCCTCCCACGTCATGAACGATGACAATAAAGAAGATGATGATGCGTGGATAGACCAGCTGGTGTCAATATTGATATACGGACTTGGCATCGACGGCAAGCCGATAGGGCCCGAATACCGAGGCTATTTCGACGAGTGGCTTCGGTGGCTGCAGACCAACCCAGCCGACGCGGATTTCGCGGAGATCCGCGGCAACGCGTTCCATCGCGCCCTGAATCTGCGCATGGAGTCGTGGCGGGTGTTTAGCACGAGCCGTGGGTCCTTTTGTATGGGGTCGGGAGAAGTTAGAATCGGTGACAAGGTGTGTATCGTGCCCGGCTGTCGGTTTCCGTTGTTGGTGAGGCCTAAGCCGGGCCGTCAGGATTCGGCGCTTCCCACTGAGGCTACTCTTCTTTACTGGTGCTACGTTGATGGCTTGATGGATGGCGGATGGCTTCATACGAATCGTGCTGACGTCGAGTTTATATTTTGCTGAGAGGCTGGGAATGAGACCTCAGTCAGCAGACTCTTGTGCGACATAGAGGTACCAACCCTTTCCACTATAGGCGTGACACAGCCCTGGAGCGTACCTAAAGGTCGGTACCCAGGTACTCATCCGTAGGTGCCACGCACTCATGCTAGGAATTGCAAAGTCCTGAAGTCAACACCGTAACTTCAGTTGGCACTCAGACAACCGTGAGCATAGTATAAAAACTGCGCAATTACTGAAATGCTATAAACGCCGTTGTCTTTACTTTCAATAATAACACAGATCAGGGAATACTAATCCAGGAGACACTTAATGAGGTGTATGTTCAGATTTATCGCCGTTGGTGTTGAATATGGCATGTAAACATCGACCTACGAATTTAAACCGCAAAACAAAAACATACTACTATTAAGATGGAAGAGAGAATAGAGTATAAACATGGTATCAACAGTCATAAGATAAACCATACAAGTAGCGGATCGAGGCATCAGAGTTCCCATGAATATAAATCACAAAAAAAGCCATCCCTCGTGATGTCATTTTACCTAACAACAAATTCCCTTCATCATCCTCGTTGACAACAAGCCAGCGTATCGAACTATCTGGGAGCTTCGAATATGTAATAACCATTGTTCTCCCTTCGCCAGGCCCCGTATCATGCTCAACAGAACTCGACGTTTAGGCTGCGTAATTCTGAAATCATTCCTCGAGTAGGCTATCGTGGAGCTACTTAGATCCGCAAGAAATATGATGAATGGATAATATGTCCTAGCTAAAATAGTCTTGCGTCTCTCTGCCGGTGGGCTTGGGAACTATTGGTTTCTCGATGAGTGTGTATCCAGTAGCCAACAGCATGTGTCATCTGTCTCTTGTAATGCCTTCTGCTGTTGTGCTTCTTTGAAATCCGTCATATTACACTGCTCCTCAAGAGCAGTCAACTGCATCTTCGCCTTTTCAAATTCATTCTGCGCTGTTCTGGCAATTTCGTCCCAATGTTGGCGTTTTGGTTCGGCTACGTGGAGTCGATCGATGGTAGCTTTCATCGCTTGGGCTCGCTCATCGTACACTTGTCGGTCTTCAGTAGGGTCAATGATGAAGCCTTGCTCCCATAACTCTTTTTCTAGTTTCTCGGTGAGTGGAAGAGTTTAGATTCAAACCGAAATAGAATATAATTATACGTACGGCAGGGCTTTTCGTCTTGTGATACGTTGGGCAGTGCTGGGGCCTGTGTCTTGATGCGGAACAGCTGGACCTGTGGCCCGCTAGAAGAGTATTGAGTTGCTGATAGGCGAGTCTCCAAGGCCCTGAAAAGGTCACTACGGTCTAATCGTGCATATCCACTTCCTTCCATTGTTCACTTTGACCTTTACGGTGTTCGGTATCTCGGTGTTCAGCTGTCAATAGCGACTTGCGAGGTTTTCTATAGTACGTCATAACATCTTAGTATCTCAATTTCATATTAGTTAGTTAGACGAAATTCCGTTGTACGTACCTAGGGGACTTCAATGGAGTTGATGAGGTTATACTAGCGTAGTTCTCAAGTACTAGGCGAAAAGGATCACCGAGAACATCGCACAAACTCCTATTCAAAGAAACACTTCAGGGGCTGTGTTCTGCTTGGCGTATACGAGATACACTTCTCTCAGGAGTGATTGCGCAGGTAAAGGGAGGATGATGGAGCCCTGGAGGTGATTGAGTGCTTAAGAGGTGTGTCTCGAGCAGCCTGAATTCCCGCAATATCCCGCGGACAGGAACCTCCTAAGTAAACGCACTTCGCGACCTAGAACATATCATTGGAACTCGTTCATAATCCTTATATGTAACCGCCACCGCTACGTGTGCACCCATAGCCCAACTATGTTTAGGTAGGTCACACTCGACTACAGTACAGGCCACTTCCACGCATGTAGTTGTCAATCACGAAATGAAATTGGCCAGGAGCATGTATATGTACCTAGGTAAGTAGCCAATGGCGTGAAGAGTTTCTCCTTCTCCATATGTTTTGATTTATTAGGTCGCCGAGTTCTCCTATATTTAGACCCGTCGTTCGGGCTTCATGGCGATCGCCGACTGCAGACATGTCCCCGCTCAGCTCCCGATGCGGGTCATCACCTAAAGGAAACATGGACGTATTTGGCTACCTCCCCTTTCTGCCTAAGCACACGATAAGCTCCTTTTTCTTTTTTATGAAAAGAGGGATACAAGCCCAGACCAATAAGCAATCTACGGAGTGTCTACGCAGCCCTCGCCGGGGTCATAATCTGGCGCTCACATATGAAGCACTTGAAAACAATCACTCCGATGCGGACAAGATTCAATAACGCGTGCTATACATCCACGTGGTGCTGATATAATTTGAATTGGACCAGGGTATCTGCCCTGACCTATGTATGCTATGCACCGAGGAATGCTCCGTGACTATGCTCCTTTTCTACTTCCTTGATCCAATACGTTTTCATGAATAGAAGCTAATCATTCATCTGAATTGCTTATTCAGTTCAGTATCGATCAATCCTCATCATGCGTCCCCGTCAACGGGCCAGCAAGACCCTGCATGCGACGTCCCAGCAAGTCATCCGAACTATCCAGCTTCACCAAACTCTTAGACTTTTGCCCGAACCCGGTCCTGCCATTCGATTTTCTCTTCGTGTTTCCGTTCAACCTACGAGCTTCGTTTTCCTTCCCTGCTTGCTCCAAACTGCTCGGTGTTGCCTTCGCCTCGTCGCTTATCGTCCTCGTTCGCATTTTCGTCATGTTTATCTCAAGCGGGTGATCCTCGTCGCCGCTGGATTCGGTGCGCATATGGTGACGCTGCGGCGCCTGTTGTTCGCGTTGAATACGCACGTCTGCGGCGTTGAGTAGATCTACGGCCCACCGTGCGCACCGATCGATCAATTTCCACGCAGGTGGATACAGCGATGGAAACTGCGTGAAGCCGTGGCTGATACCAGGAATTAGAACCACTTCCGCGACATCTTTCTCATCGAAATCCGTAATGTCGTCCAAGCCTTTCATCCCTTGAGAAGTACGGTGAGAGTGGAAAGCGTGCTTTACGCGACGCAAGCGACCTGCAAAAATAACCGTGTCGTCCACTAGAGGATCTCGTTCGCCAGTGAGAAAGTAGGTCTTTGGAAACTTCTGCAGCAAATAGTCAGGAGCTAGTATAGGGGATAGTAGGTACTCCTGAGAGAAGTCGGGTCGATTATGTGGTCCGATATACAAGATGATCATCGCGCGCATCAGCTCGGGTGTTAGAACTCGGTCGTTGAAATAAGAAATCATGGAAGCCATAGCTAGGCGTGTTCGCATAGGTTCAGAACGATGAGACATTGATCTGGCATCTTGGGTTAATGCCGCTGGTGTGGGCTGAGACTTAGCCCACGTTTGGCGATTCGCGTGCGAGTATTCCGGTTGAGGGCTACGAAGCTCGCCATCGTCAGTGTCGACATTCAACTTGGATGATTTCGCGACGGCTGCCGGAGCAGAAGGTTCTTCGTCCTCGTCGTCAGACTGGTGAGGCGTTCCTACGAGGTCATTATACTGCATGCTCTTCCTGCGCAGATAGTCCTTGTTGGTGACTCGCATGCGCCGATCTTTAATGAGAGACATCTGTTCATCGGACATCCAGTTTCCAATATTCATGTCCAGGGCTGGATACAACAGTACAAGCCCAGAGGGGACGGGTAGCTCCGCTTGCATCGTGGAATTGCGTGTCTTGGTGGCGGTCTCAGTCACCATAAGAGTCATGGCTGTCGCAAGATTACCGCCAGCGCTGTCGCCCGTCACCACTACCCGCGGAGTATCCATCCCTGACATCCCTATGCACCGTCCCTTGCTCCTTATGATTGTCGTATACACGTCGAAGCACTCGTTGAGAGCATACGGATACGGGAACTCCGGTGCTTTCCTGTAATCCAGACTAAGCACTGGAAGACCCGTCTTGCCGGCCCAGGCGAAGAGCTTGTCATCGTTGCACCGCGGGTCCATAGCCACGAAGCCACCTCCCGGAATGTCTAATATCATCTTATTGATATGTTCTAGGTCCGAGATGGGTCCATCGTAGTACAGCCACGCGGAAACAGGCTCTTTATAGTCGCTCGTGCTAGGGCGTGGGATGCGGATTGCCCGCGGTGGCCATCGCGTAAATCGGGGGCGCACCAAGTTCTGCAAAGCCTGCAGATACGGCGTGGTCCCTTTGTTCCAACTTACCCGCAGATGTTCGACGGTCACAGCACCTCTGACTTTTCGCACCTTCTCGTCCGCGCGCTCGGCCGCTACTAGATAGAAGAGGGAGAATACTAGACTAGCGATGTCCCGTATCCACTTTCTTCTAATTCTCATAGCCGTCCAGAATCCCGCGTCGAGCGCAGTCAGAACCCATGTTGCGCGGAAGTATTTTGCGTCGTACATGTTCGCCATCGGCTCCGGACTCGCAAGCCCGACGAGGGTGCTAAAATTTCGAGCAGCGTATAGATACATCATGGTGAAGACGACGGTCTGCCATGTTGTTAATATTTTCGATGATATTTTCGATAATTTTCGAATAAATGGCGGGCCATGCCGGTTCCCTCTGGATACTGTTAGCTGTGCCGTACCTCGTCATCAATGAATTGAATTCAGGACTTACTTGATGAGATAAAATGACCAAAATGTTAGTACAGCAAGTACCTGGAGCCTGCGCGACTTCACGGAAGGTTTACCGAGGACGTGATCTATCATATTGTACAGAGGTAGGTATCCAAAAAATAAACATGTGACAATAGCAAAAGATGTGGAATCTAGTGAATTTGGGTAATTTCAGAACATAGTAATTGAAACAGTAGCTGTATTTTGATGAGACGATAATAGGAAAAGTAATGAGAAAATATCAGAGATTACTAGACACAAGGTGAAATTGATCTGGGGAAGCTACACGACATGTGAATTGCGGCATACTTCCTCGTGGCTTGCCAAGGAATACCGAGTCGGTTTGAGACGGGCGGTTCGGATGGCAAAATGACAGGCCCAAAGCCACTCGGAAGTATACAATAGAAGAGGGATCAGTAGCCTAAAGTCCGAGAGCTGAGATGATTAGGGCCGTTAGATCAGAGGAGGCTTTGGGGATTTGCTGACCAAATCTGACGGGATAGGGATTGGGATGAGATTGGGTTGGATTGGATATGGAAGCTTGTGAATGGTGGCTTGCGATAGAAAGCTGGAGCCTTTCGGCTTCTTTTGGTGACGTTTTCGTCGAGGGGGCTTGGATATACGAGCCAGGCTGACATGTGAAAATCCATAAAGGCGCTAACTTGATCAGCAGGCATTCCCCCACACGTTCACAGTCTGGGGGACCGCCAGGGATATGGGATGTAGCCCCGCGCTGAAGTTGGAGAATTGGAGAATAGGACAGCCTGCCCAGGTGAAATTCCCAGCCAGCTGGGCCTGTAAGCTCGGCATCGCGAATACCACACGTGTATACCCAGGTACCTGTCTGCCTACCTGGTACTACCATAGCTCCCCTCCAAGAATCCTTACTTACCCCTTATGATGAAGAAGAGAAAGAAGAAGAGGAAGAGGGAGAATTAAGAGAGAAGAACCTTATCCCTTTTGAATCATCCTACGCTTATGGTCATTCCATGACCCGGGTACTTGATTGAAGCATGCCCTGCCGCGGGTGTTGGAGGCGCATTGGAAAGAGTAAGCAGACTCGGGATGATATCGTGGTGTAGATGACCCCAAGGACAACTTTACCCAAGCCCATGACTTGCTATGAGCAGGATGCCGTTGGTAAGCTATCCTAGGCGATTTACCTAGGAAGAGGTAGGCAGTAACATGATAGCTATTAGCTCAGATTAAACCGCAACAGGCATGATGAATTGTAAGATTCTTAGGCCCGTAGTACAGGCGCTTCGTTACCCGCGCTCAGGAAGTTTCAGGTGACCCTTTCTGAGAGAAAGAGACCAACTAGCGACACACAGCCGCATTGTTTTATGACAAATACGGGAACTGGATATTTGACATGTTCGTCAACACGGCCGTCGGTTAGGATTGAAAATGGAGAGAAAGTCCCAATGACTCGCAACGGATAACCCAAAGTGGCAGCTTCGTAGCTTTAAGCTTGTTTTTTTTTTTCTACTCCAATGGCTTGATGCGAAATCGGAACTACATTTAGGCTAGTCCTTATCGATAGAGAAACAAGTGTGAATCATCCTAACAATTTTTGGTGGGATGGCATGGTTTCACTCACCACTCTTCGGCATATATTAGGCCAGGCAAGTCGACGGGAACCTCTCGACTTGTTCTCCTCTTCGTCCAATACCACAGCGCCTCAGTAGGTCGACATTGGAACCTTCGACATGGCTTTCAGGCTTCCGATTCGACGACTTACACCTGCTGGTGCGCGACGCCTACTATCGTCGCAGGCCACAGCGGCGTCGCAAAATGTCAAAAAGTCCATCTCTCGCGAGTCCGCTCTACCGAACCCCGACCCGTCAAAAGATTCCTTGAGCGCTTCGTTGATAGACGACTGTGCCAAGTACATGCTGGCAACCTATGCCAGACCTCCTCTCGTCTTCAAGAGTGGTGAAGGTTCGTACTTGACGGATGCGGAAAACCGCAAGTATCTAGACTTCACAGCTGGGATTGCGGTCAATGGGCTCGGTCACAGTGATCCGGGCATGGCAGATATCATCGCTGACCAGGTGAGAGATGGCTTCCAAGTTCTTCAGTATTTTTGTGTGCATTGGGTACTGACTGGACTCCTCCCAGGCCCGAACACTATGGCATGCGTCCAATCTCTACCATAACCTATGGACGGGACCACTTTCCAAGCTTCTAGTCGAGAAGACTATCGAATCCGGTGCGATGCACGACGCGGCAACAGTATTCGTGTGCAATTCGGGCTCCGAGGCAAACGAAGCCGCCATTAAGTTCTCCCGCAAAGTGGGCAAGGTCTTGGACCCGACAGGGGAAAAATACGAATTCGTCTCCTTCCGCCACTCGTTCCACGGGCGGACGATGGGCAGCCTGTCGGCGACCCCGAACCCGAAATACCAGGAGCCCTTTGCGCCGATGCTGCCGGGTTTCAAGTACGGAACGTACAACGACACCGCTGCGATCAACGACCTCGTGACGGAAAAGACGTGCGGCGTGATAATCGAGCCCATCCAGGGCGAGGGAGGTGTGAATGTCGCTACCGACGAGTTTCTCACTGCCCTGGCGAAGCGATGTCGCGAAGTAGGCGCTGTTCTGACTTACGACGAGATCCAATGCGGCATGTCCCGTGCTGGAACTCTATGGGCTCATGGCCATTTGCCCAAGGAGGCACACCCGGACATCGTCACTACAGCGAAGGCTCTCGGTAACGGGTTCCCCATCGGCGCTACGATAGTCAACAGCCATGTCAGTGAGAAGATCAAGATTGGTGACCATGGTACGACTTTTGGCGGCAACCCGATGGCGTGTCGACTTGCACATTACGTTGTTGGTCAGCTCTCGGATCCCAAGCTGCAGCAGGGTGTCCTCTCCAAGTCTAAGATCTTTACGGAGAGATTCGAGCGCATGAAGGAGCGGTTCCCCGACTTGATCACCGAGGTCCGCGGTAGGGGTTTGATTCTTGGTCTTCAGCTAACCCAAGATCCGAATCCAATTGTGAAGGCCGCTAGAGAAAGGGGACTGCTAGTGATTACCTGCGGAACCAACACACTGAGGTTCGTCCCGCCGCTCACCGTCAGCAAGGAGGAGATTGAGAGTGGCCTGGACATTTTGGAGGAAGCCATCGCGGCAACGCGGTGAGGATCTGTTTCTGCATTGGCAAGGCGTTCTGGGACATAAAAAAAAAAGAAGGATCTCCTTTTTTCTGAGCCAGACTTAGAATGTTTATCACGAAAGCGATCGCGATTATAGACATACAAGCGTCAAGATTCAGGCGTACCTGGGTAAGTGCCCAGTGTAAATATCTACTGATGATAAATGTTAGACTTTCGAGGGTGAATGTACTCCTCGAAGCTTATGAGACATATGTGAATAGGTACATAGAACTGCTTTTATTCTAGATGCACTATACGCCAAATCTGCAGCGATTGAGGACTACTTAGATTGCATAATGCTCTCCTATTCCAATGCGTGTCTATATCTTACTTGGGTACTTATTTACCTACCTACCTCCTACCTTCATAATCTATAGGTGATTGAAACTCCTAGGAAGTTACTGAGCAACTTACCTGGTCAAAGATAGCGTTATATACCAAACCACGCATGAGATTTTAGTACTTTCGGATTTACACTCATAGAATCTTTAATATTACGGCCAACTTGGCTCTATCTATGTGTCAAGGCAAAATATAGGTAGATAATTGTTTGGATACTCGTTAGCCATCACTGCTTGGTATCACTCAGCGACACCATAGGAACACATAAAAATTGGGCAGGACGTAGTAAATTTCGGGAATACAAGGCAGACGACTACCTAATGTAGGGGGGCTAGACTACCGGGCTGTCTATCGTAAGGCACGCTATACTCCTCAATCGATACCGTCTAAGGTATTAGTGCGCAACGGAAGCAATTGCGGGAAACAGGAATAATGTTACAAAGCAGGTATATCTTGACAGGCAGGCAGGCAAAAGACACAAATATCCTTTAACTCCTCTGCAGAAAACATCGCGGTTTCGAATTCATTTCATACGCAAAGGTTAACCCGTTCCATAACGCCCCGGACAATGCGATGCAGCGATAATCTCGCGCCCATTAACGAGATCGCTTCAATATGACTAGAGGGATGACGATGACGTCAAGCGCAGCTCGATGTCGAGTGACCGAGTGGAGGGCGCGCGCCCTTTTGTCGGTTGCTCCACCAAAGGCGCCAAAGGGGCGCAATCGGCGAGGTCTATGTCTTTTATTCTCGCTTTATACCTTTCCTTTACTCAAATGGAGCGCAGGTGAAAGCTCCCCGAACCTTGCCGTTTTTATATCCGTCCATCTATTCAAAGTTAGTATAGTGGTCAGGAGCATATGGCAGAGCGAAAAGATGCACTCACGATATCAACAATACTGGCATACGTGCCGCCGACCAGCACGATCATTCCGATGATGAATACCAAACCGTTGACGATACTCTTCAACAAGTTCTCCTTGGCGTACCACTTGCCCTCCCTGATAAGCATGAACCAGAAGACAGCCGGGAAATAGAATGTGAAGCCCGAGATAAACAGCGCCGAGGAGATAGCCAGCAGGTCGGAGAAGAAGGGAATGGCCTCGGCAATAATCCACGCAGCGATCGTGATTATCGTGATGAGTGCGATCCAGGTAGACCAACCCTTAGTAGTGTTGATGAAACGGGTGACTGAGTTTTTATAGACGCGGCCGTGGATGTACCGTCCTACGACGGTGCCGTTGATGGATCCTGAGATAAAGATGACAGGCAGGGCAATACCAAATGCGATTTTGGAGACCATGGATCCAGCAGAAAGGAGAGACGGAGACTTGACTTCTTGCCCGACGAAGCAGTAGATAAGCGCTCCCGTCAAGGTGTAGATGACGATCTCAATAAGACCGAGAGCCCAGATGGACTTGACGAAATGCCTGGGGGTATGCATCTCGTCCATGAAGGAGAACTGGCAGATGGCGAAACTATAGGCGAAGACGATGTTGGTGATAGCGATGAAGGCACTAGTGAAGCTAAGATTCTCCTGCGGCCAGGCAGACCAGTTGGAAGAGACCCCTGAGTCAGTTCGCTGGACGCCCGTCGCGATGATGGTAATGAAGATGGCGGCAATGATGGATACGAAATCGATGTAACCCAGGATGGCGACTTCGGCAAAGGAAGGCGGAATTGCCAGGATCAAGAGGATGATGGCGGAGACGACGCCGAAGACCAGGGAACACGCACCATTGTTGGTGATGTTGAGGAAGGCGATGGTACCGGTGAGACAATGCGAGCCGACGAGGAAGACCAACTGCAGGACGAACATGACACCAACAAGCTCATACCCGAACTTGCCCATGATTAAACGACCGGCATCCGCATAGTGCTGTACCTCGGGGTACTTCAGCTTCACCTGTCCGACGACGTAGCTGGTGTAAATGGCTACGAGACCCAAGCCGACGCTGAGAATGGTACCCGCTACCATACCGAGAGTAGCGAAGGCAGCAGGCATACTCAGACTACCGAGGGCGATAGCCTCGACGATTAGCACTACGGTGAGTCGCTTCCATCCTAAGCGGTGGAAGTGAGCGCTGCCCAGGGCGGCCTTCTGGTTTTCGAAGCCGGTGATGTCCCTAACCTGACCTACGACCTCGGTGCTCGATCCAGCATCCTGAGCCGAAGGTGAGTCCGAGTCGAAGACCTTTTCGTTCTTAGTGTCCGCCATCTTGACCACGATATCCGTCTGGCCGGCCGTGTTGTCGTAAGTGTGCGGATTAGGAAGAGGATGTTGACAAGGAGATTGACAGGTTGACGAACAGGAGGGAGGGAGGGTTTCGAGCAAGAGGACCAAAGCGCCGAATGTACAATCACGTCCGAAATCTTAAAGTAGTGGAGGGCTTATGCTGACTTCAGGGTTTTATTATATTAACGTGTGGCTGGCCACCGATGTGCTACACTAGGCAAGTGGTCAGGTGGATTAGAATTTACTTTCCCACCGAGAAACCATACCTATATCGGTATACACGAACCATACGAACCACAAGCTGCAGGGACTGGAGAAACAGAGGGACCAAGGACCAAGGACAGAAGATAGACCAAGCACACAGGACGAAGGGGACCACTCGAACCGTATGGCATACGTATTTGGAACTCACCCCATTGTGGATATCCAAAAGTTGGCCCCAACCACACCGGCCAGACCGGCACCCCCGGTTCGCCGTTCTTTGTTCGTTGACGAAAAGCTCTGACGATCGACCAGATTTCATTACGTTACGTACACGACGGGGTAGCTCAGGGGGGCGGGGGGCGCTGTACCCACGCCGGTCGACCTACTTGGAGACCGAGGATTCAAAGACTACGAGTAAAATAGCGTAAGGAGTTTTCAATGCTTAGGGTTTGTGAGGAGGTTTTGCGGATGAAGTTTGCTGATGATAAAGTCCGTGGTCCGTGATGGTCAAAAACATAAGAATTTCCGAATTCGTTCACCAGGAACGCAATAATTGACTGGCTCGACTGGGATTGCCAAGCTCTTTCCTCGGCCAGCTACCGACGCTAACGACGTAGTAGGCGTAAGAATCCATGGATGAACCATGGAGAACGTCATTATAGCCCCTGCCTTACATAGGTAGTACGTACTCTATTGTGTGTCCGGGCATCCCTGATGATAACTGACGAGGACTGATAACTGCTGGCAAGCCCTGGCAGGCCGTGGTAGCACCCGCGGGCCTTCTAGAAAAATACTTACCTGGTAAGAGATTTCTTAGTTGCCGATCGGGGAGGATTCGGAGCCATTCTATTTGCTAATAAGTTCCTTTAGTTCCCATAGTTCCCACAGTGCGGCGCTTCCCTCACCGCCGAGACAGGAATGGAAGCTTGAATCAACGGGTTTGTAATACCAAGCAGCAACCAAGCAGCAAGAGGCGCTTGTGTTTTTGCCCTTTGTGTTGCCTCTCTCACTTCTGTTTCGCCCTCGATGCACGTTCTGCCATTGTTGGTAGTTCGTTCCGAACCGGACGTAAGCCTCACCCATCATCGATTCATGTTATCGTGGCTCACGCCGCATTCCTAAACCCCCATTTCTTCTTTCCGTGTATGTCATCATCTGATTGTTTGTGCATCTCGGATCCCGGGATTGATTGCGGAGGGTAGCATTACGTTATGCGCGACTACCCAAACACGCCTTGCTCGTGTACCCTGATCTTTTTCTTTATTTAATAAATAAAACATGATGCAACTTCTACGTACCTAGATACTATGTTATCAATGGTTATCTCCAAGTCAAGTGTTGGCCTCCCTTTCCGGAGTTGTCATTCTCATGTTGGTTGCAACGTGCAGAACGTGGAAAACTTGCGATCGATGAGCATCAATGGGGTAAGTGGCGTCTCTGGCTGGGAATAACACTCGGATCTTACATTAGGAGAGCGATAGAGGTGGAGAGTACTCGAGTAAGACATGCTTTGGTCCGCATGGCCACTGTCGCCTGACTCCATCGTCTCCATCCCATCGTACATATTCATGTACGTGATGCTCGAACGCTGGGCCCCTTGGTCCCTAAGTCAGGTATGTACAGTTTCCTGAGGAATCTAAGAAGAGGCTTGGATGTTTACGGCCTATCTACTTTGTGCTTGGTAAATTAATTAATCGTATCACCCCCAGGCGTGTTATGTCTTAAAGTGCTTGCACAATGAATCTGCTCCAATCTTACTTAACCAACTTCATCACGGTATATCAGCACCCAATAAGCACCCAATCCAAGATTTCGTTTGTAGTGGATGCGCAATCTAATGTGAATGGCATTGTTCCACGTGAAATCCGTACCTGTCCTTGGCGAAGATGTCGCCAAGGAATTAAATCTCGGCCGCAATTGTCGGTCATCGCAGCGGCAGCCCCGAGCACACGACTATTTAACGGGATCTTATTTTTTAGCTGTCAGCCAACATTATCGTCGGGAGTGGGGAATGCGTCAGTGCGACGGCTTCGGTAAGTTGAGACTCGCGCCGAATTTAAAACCGGCCGATTGGATATTCTCGAGTAAGCCGAACCCTTGAGTAAAATACATAGACTCGGTGTTCCCATTCCCTATACCCTTGGGTCTCTGTCTTTTTTTATCCTAGATAACTTGAGCAGCAAGCATCGCAAAATAGAACATCATAACCCAGGATAAGTTACGAGATGTGCTTACTTATATGCTAACGAATACTCCGCGCCATTCTTTCACCATCGATATTAACCGCTAGGTCTATATGTTCGCATCGTAGTTATAATTTCTAATAGGTATTCAAGAGATATACATGTGCTGTCACGTATGATACATGATAACGAAAAATAATGATGACAATCAAAACAAGCCTTATGGAATAAGTCGATGAGGGCTAGGCCCAGGCCATGAAAGATCAATCCATCTGATAAAAGATATTAGCCCGAACCGATGGGTATGAGGATCATACGAACCTCGCATCTACCTAGGTAAGAGGTATGAGTGAGGCTTCCGTATCTCCTATTTCATAGGTTCTTAAATCAGCCTCAAAAGCTTTCGTCAGCCGGTTAATAATGCAATGCGCCGTCAACGTCCCTAGATCTAGCATTCGACCACACCAAGTAATCCTTTCTCCAACTATCCATTTAGCCAAATACCACTATCACAGTCCTTCACATTGCTTTCCTCGCATGATGATTAGTCCCATTGGACATAGGACCGCTATCTACTCCGCACCCGAAGCGACGGTTAACATGGGTCTCGATCTTCCAAGAAACGAAGCCGGTATTGAGGACTATTTATATCGCTGAAATATTAGACTCCTTCCCACCCACCTTTGGCGTTCATTGTAGGGTGTTCCTCGGAGTGTCGTAGGCAAAGAAAATAACTCAACATCCGCCATGGCAAGCCAATTCTTAGCGCTAGGGCTATGTATCGTCGCGGGAGCCGTCGCGCAAACGGTTGATACCTATGACTACATCGTCGTTGGATCGGGCCCTGGCGGCGCGCCGCTGGCAGCCAACCTCGCGCGAGCAGGGTACCCGACACTGCTCCTCGAAGCAGGCGATGACCTGGGAAACAATGCGAATTACTCGGAAATGGTCAACTTCAACCTCGCGGCCAACGATGAGAAATCTCGCTGGGACTTTTTCGTCAAGCACTCCTCGGATAAGGAGCGCGAGCTCAAATATGAACACATGACCTGGCGCCAGCCTGATGGATCCTTCTACGTCGGCCTAGAGCCCCCAGAGGGTTCGGAGCAGCTAGGTATCTACTATCCTCGCTCGGCTACTCTAGGAGGCTGCGCGATGCACAACGGCGGCGTCTGCGCGCTACCGTCTGACGACGACTGGGATGCGATCGCCGAGAGCACTGGAGACGAGACATGGTTAGCAAAAAATATGCGACAGTATTTTGAGAGGATTGAGACGGCCCATTACGTCCCAGCGGGCACTCCTGGACACGGATACAGCGGCTATGTTAATGTGACCATCAGCGATCCGACCTTCATGCAGCAGACGTCTGATATACAGGAGATCGCGGCCAACATCATCAAGACAGTCGGTGGAGATGTAACCCGAGACATCAACTCGCTAGACCCGGATCGAGACCAACAAACGGGCGTCTTCGGTCTTGCTGGCCACTCTGATCCCAACGGCCACCGTACTGGAAGCAACACTTATGTGCGGGCTACGCTGGATGACCCAGCTAAGTACCCCTTAACCGTCCAGCTCCAGAGTCTCGTCACCAAAGTGCTATTCTCGAAAAATGCCAAGACACCGACTGCGATTGGGGTCGAAGTTCTCCAAGGCCAATCCCTATACAAGGCCGACCCGCGCTACAACGGTGCCAAAGGAGAGCTTGTCAAGTTTTTTGCCAAAAAGGAAGTCATTGTTTCCGGAGGAGCATTCAACACACCGCAGATTCTTAAGCTTAGCGGCATCGGTCCGGCTAAGGAACTGAAGAAATTCGACATCCCCGTCGTCAAGGACCTTCCCGGCGTAGGCGAGAGACTCGCGGACAATTACGAGGGAGGCTTGCTTGCGCTGGCCAGCAAGCCACTAAACGGATCATCCGGTCCGTTTGCGGTGCAGCTTAAGACGCCAACGGCGCCCAAGAACCGTAACATCTACGGCTGGTGCAAGTCCTTCTCCTTCGAGGGTTTCTGGCCGGGATTCCCCACCGAGTACGGACCGTCGCAATACGAATGTGCGTTCGTCCACATGAACGCAAAATCGCAGGCGGGTTACGTGCACCTGCGATCCAGCGACCCACAGGAACCGCCTGAGATTAACTTTGAGTTTTTCAAGGACGGAGAGGATGAAGATCTGACGGAGATGCTGGACGCAGCTAAGACGTTCCGAGAGGCCATTACAACGGTCGGTGAGCCCATCGGCCCCTTTAACGAGAAGCACCCTTGCCCGGGAATCAAGCAGAACTGCACCGATGCGGCGCAGAAAGAGTTCTTGAAGTTACAGACCTATTCGCACCATGCCGCGAGTACGGCTGGGATCGGTCCTGCTCACGATAAGTTGGCGGTGTTGGACTCCAAGTTCAGGGTCCACGGCGTGAAGAACCTCCGCGTTGTCGATGCGTCGGCTTTCCCAGCTGCTCCCGGCGCGTTCCCGGTTTGTCCCGTTTTCATGTTGGCGGAGAAGGCCACAGATGACATTTTGAAAGATGCTAAATCTGCGTAAGCTTCTGCTTAGATGACACATAAGCTTCATATTAGGCAAAAATAAAATATTTATTTATTAAGTTGTGATGATAGACATAGAGTGGTATAAAATTAGAACTCGTTACTTATCCAGGTAGATGAAGATGTTTCTAATCCGTGCCAACTGATATCAATGATGATGATGAAGTACTCTCTCAAGGGGCCTTAGAGAGGAATGAATATATTTCTCATCTTATTGAGCAATCATATTATTGACTGGTCCAGTAGGTATTTTGTGTTGTAATGCCATTGAAGAAATACAGATTTAGAGATCGACCTAGAAGTTAAACATTAAGACTAAAGGAAAACTTCCAAGAACCTTCGCTGGTTGAAGATTGAAGGTACCTGAGCACCCCTGAGATAGCGGCGCATTAGTGCCCAGGCCAGGCCAGGCCCCCCACCAGATCTAAAAATTCCCGTACGATAAGATATCGATAACGATACCCTACTTTTTTTTCTTTTCTATCAGGTACCTGACGGTGAAAGTAAACTTAGCACCATAGCAACCAGCACTTTGATCGTGAACTCCCTCCCAATTCGCGTGTCGCAACCGTTGATAACATGGGGAAAAGAAAGGTCGCAGCTCTCGAGAAGATCGAGGCTGATCTTGCCGGTCTCCAGTACAAGATTCGAAAAGATCCAGAGTACGCATGGCCTCCCCCACCCCGCCAGTTGCACGCTTCTAACAGTTCGTCTACAGAGCATACGAGAAGGAATTCATAGAGAACTGGCAACAATTCGACGCCGCCCATGAAAAGTTCTTAGCTGCCCCTGTAGGCGCCGACTCCAATTCATTAATCACTTTTCGCGAACAGATAGACCTAAGTATGCTTTCAATGCCTACCTCTTTTCATCCTATAGCTCACAATCTTGACAGTTGCCCATTGCGCCGAATTGTACCCTCAAATAACCGCCTCCTTTCCCAACGCCCTGAAAGATGTCCTTACCAAACACCATGCCGTACTGGAACCTACGTTGCGAGAAAAGATAGTGTCGAGTCTTACCCTACTAAGGCGCAAAGATGTCATCGATAGCAACTATCTACTTACTACCCTATTTCCTATCCTCATTAGCACTCCTTCAAAGTCCTTAAGAATGGTCCTGTACCAAAAGATACTGAGCGACATACGTAATACCAACACCAAGACGACGAACCACCGAGTCAATCGGACGATGCAAACTGTACTCTACAACCTTGTCACCTCGGATCGATCCTCGCCGAAAGCGTTGTGGGCAGTGAAACTTGTGCGAGAACTCTGGCGGCGCCAAATCTGGTCAGATGCCAAAACGGTCGACATTATGCGCCAAGCTTGTTTGGCAGATAACGAGAAGGTGATTATAGGGAGTGTGAGGTTCTTCCTAGGAGGAGACAGGGAGCGCGAAGAGTTCGAGGACGAGAGCAGCGACGAAGAGACTATTGATATCAAGAAGGTCAAGCACTCGATTGAGATTAATAAGAAGACCAAGAAGCACAAGAAGGCTCTCGACAGAGCTGTCGACAAAGCCAAGAAGCAAGAACGCAAGAAGACTGCGCCACATCCGCTTAATTTCTCAGCCCTGCATATTCTACAAGATCCACAAGGTTTCAGCGAGAATTTATTCGAGAAACACCTGCAAAACACCAAATCGAAGCTTAGCCTCGAAACCAAGCTACTCGTTTTACAGCTAGTCACGCGTTTGGTCGGATTACACAAGTTGACGATTATCTCGCTTTATTCTTGGTTCATCAAGCATCTCTCTCCGAGACAGCAGTCCGCTTCGTCTTTCCTCGCGTCGCTCGCTCAAGGAACGCATAATCTAGTCCCACCGGATGCGATCGAGCCGCTGATACAAAAGATCGCAAATGAGTTTGTTTCCGAAGCATCGGCATCGGAGGTCTGCTCAGCGGGTCTCAATGCCATCCGCGAAATCTGTGTCCGACAGCCGTTGGCAATGAATGAGACGTTATTACAGGACTTAGTCGAGTATAGGAAAAGTAAGGATAAGGGGGTTATGATGGCGGCGAAGGGCTTGCTCTCGCTGTATCGCGAAAAGGGTGCGAACATGCTAAGGAAGAAAGATCGCGGCAAGGATGCGACAATGGGGCTCAGGAGTGGCGATCTGAAGCAACTTAGATACGGCGAGGAAGAGGCCGGCGAGATCGAAGGCCTCGAGCTTCTGGCTAAGTGGAAGGAGGAGCAAAAGAAGCGGAAACGAGCCGAACGAGGGCTGCCAGAGGAAGGTGACGGTGCCGAAAAGGCAGAAGATGAAGATGCGTCGGATTCGGACGAGTGGGAGGTAGCATCCATGGAAAGTAGCGACTCTGGGGAGTGGATCAGAGTGAGCGATTCGGAAGACGAAGCAGAACCTGAACCAGATACCAAGAGGCAAAAGGTCGACTCAGAGGATCAAGAAGAGGGCGATGAAGAAGAGACTGTGGATTTCATGAAACTAGCCACGACTCAGATTCTTACCCCAGCTGACTTGGCCAAGCTCCGCGAATTGAAAATGGGGGCTAATATCGACAAGGCCTTGGGCAACCGGAAGCGCAAAAAGGATCAAGAAGATCGACACGTCGACGAAGGACTAACAGCCGAGCAGATCGAGGCGCCGGCCAAGCTGCGCAAGAGCACAAAAGAAGAACGGATAGCTCTGGCGAAGGAAGGCAAGCCGGATCGCGAGGAGCACAAGTCCACGCAGGCGATACGCAAGTCCAAGAAGGAGGCCGAGGGCAAATCTACAACCAACAAGGAGAAGGCGCGCAAGAAAAACTTCATGATGACGCTAGGCAAGGCCAAGTCGAAGCAGAAGCGAAGTCTTGTCACCACGAGGAATATCCTGAAGAATCATATCGACAGGAGCAAATCTGGTGGCAGGAGAAGGAATGGCATAGCGCGATAGGCTGGTGTCTTGTAGCAACTTGGCAAGTCATCCCAGACTTGGAGACAAGTCGATAAGGGCTCTATTATAGTGTAGTAAAATAACAGAAAACCTCGTTTCTTGACGATGCATCTATGCTAATATTGCCACGATACCTTCTATGCTCAACTTCTCCAACTTCAACATCTCCATGGGCTTGGTCGTGATGTGCGCCTTGGCACCGTATAAGCAACGACATGCTACTTATAGCCAAGTTGCACAACTCGTATATGAATGAGCCAAATCGTAACCGAACGCCCTAGAATTTCGTTCGCTGGCTCTTATTAGTGTAAAGGGTCATACACTCTTATAAGCTTCGTTGTGCCAAATAGCTGCTGTGAGCGATTTCATCCAAAGAGCGAGGCGAGGAGCGAGACACGGCGGCTCCGTTATGCGTATAAAATACGTTGCGAAAGCGAGCAGGCGGGCGCGTCGCAGCGCAGGTGACGGGGTTGACTTGCCGGCTATAAAATTGACTCAACAGCTAGCGGGCGCTGGTGGGGTAAAACCCATCCATTACAGAAACAGTGGATTAGACCGCCTAGCTAGCTTTTACCTTCTACAACATCAAAACCACATTTTACCTAACCAACCTGAGCATAGTGTCTAACACCACCACCCACGCTATCCAAGACTAGATGGCCGTTGCACTAGCAGATAAGTTATGCTCACGAGCGGAAATATACACTTCCCTAAGTCAGAACCAAGTTAGATTCATTGAGATTCTACCGTGTGATGCCGAAGAGGCGCCAGTGAGTTGCCTGCTCAAGATTGTGGAAATAAGACCAGACACGCGATATGCCGCGTTATCGTACGTTTGGGGCGACCCTCGAATCACCAAAGACATCATGGTCAATGGTGTTGTGATGCCTGTTACCGTCAATCTCGAATCCGCATTGCGACAATTCAGAAAGACTGGGTTCCCGGGCAACGAAGAGACTCGCATAGTCACACAGCTCTGGGCCGATGCCATTTGCATCAACCAGCAAGACACACCGGAGCGGAATCAGCAAGTGGCCATGATGGCCTCCATCTACCGTAACGCAACCTTGGTTCTGTCGTGGCTGGGACCTGCCGACGAAAACCGTCACGATCTAGCATTTCAAATTATCAGCAAGATCTTGCTTGCAATTACCTCTTTCGCCTGCGACCCGTCTGATTCCACAATTGGTCTTGCGCATAAAATAGCTAGGGCGGGTTTCGAGTGGCTGGTTGAGAATTTGGGAACCCCAATTCCAATAATAAACCGCTGTGCGGGATGGCGGGCTCTGAACAACCTCGTAGATAATAAATATTGGTACAGAATCTGGATCGTCCAAGAAATGGCCTTCGCAAGGAACCCGTCGGCTCACTGGTTTATGTGTGGTGCCAAATTGATCTCTGACCAACAGCTAAGGCATTTCTAAACCTTCCTCAGGCTCTTCCGTGGGCCGAACCCACCATACATCGACCTAAACGATAATAGGGAAGACTGTATTCTCGAATGGCTCTCTGGTCCGTCGGTGTTTAATGTACCTACCGAGGCTGCGGTGCGGAGAGTCCAAAAACAAATCGACCTCCCTAGAGAAGGATGCCTGGTCGAATGCATTTGCGGTTCAGCATTCGGTGCTTCTGCCACTAATCCCCGGGATTTAGTGTACGCGTTAATAAGCATGGTTCCGAATCGCATCCAGCCAGACTATAATAAGAGTACAAGAGATGTCTACATAGACGCTATTTTGAGTGACGGGATCGTCAAGTGTTTGCCATACATTCTGATGTTATCCGGGTTGGGCTATGCTTATGAGAATGACCATAACCTCCCCTCGTGGCTGCCGGACTTCAGCAAACTCAACAAATTTAGACTAGACTACTACAGAAAAATAGGAAGTAGGCGCCCTTCGTTTTTACCACCTACCGTTGAACTCCAACCGCCTGAAATAGCGCAACGGGACACCCTTCGCATCCAAGGAGTAGCTTACGACTGGGTGAAGTTGGTAAAAAAACCCCCGGTCCGAGACATCGATGAACCCTTCTTGGGGAGATATTTCAGACGAATCTGCGTCGAGTATCTCGAGGAGCTTTCAGGTTTCGACTCTATAGCAAGCGAAGATGAATATTTCCAGTGGTGCCTAGTCAATAAGCCATTAGAAACCTTGATGGATGTCTTGAACTGCGGCCATTTCCCGAAAGACGACTGCGTCACGATCATCGGTCCCGGGAACACAAGTCTTCCTAAGCATGCGACTGTCTTTTTATTAAACTATTTATTCGACGGCATTCCATTCACGGAAGACGAGGAAGCGGCGGCGGCTGTGAGATGGCTTACGATACAGCCTAATTTGTCGTTGAACCCTATCCTAGCGGCCGCCTTAGTAGGCCATAAAATTTGGGATGTCGTGGACGTGCTAGCGGGTCCAACACCGGAAATCCGGTATATAGATACAACGAAGTTATTAGATTTTTCTACCCGCATACTTCAGTCCGAAAGAAAGGCTCTCTTCAAAACAGATAAGGGTCAATTAGGCATTGGACCACCGAATATAAAAGCCGGAGATGTTGTCTGCGCATTGGATCAAAGTCAATTCCCATCCTTATTGAGGAGAGCTGGATCTCACTGGGAACATGTAGGAGCTTGCTACGTCAAAGAGTTACCTTCTGTGGACGCGGCTGAGGTTTTCAAAACGGAGCAAATGAAGGTTGAAACATTCGATATATATTAAATCGTCGGGCCAGTCTAGCCAACCCAGCGATACGTCTATAGGAGCAGTTTATGTTGACCAAAACCCCTGACCCTATTAAGAGGGGTTGGTTTAAACGTATCACATCATGCACATCACGTCATCTTAAACAATATAAAAGCAATGGGAAATCATGCAATTTTTTTTCTTGCCTACCAGTCCTTTTTTTTAGATTAGATTCCCCGAGCCGTTTTTTTCATAAACCGGAGGAAATCGAAAAACGTTCTACTTGCGCAGTACGTCCCATAGAGGTTACCGATCCTCACCGGCAAGGAGATCTATATCATGTCCCTCACCATGTCCCTGATCATGCCTCTGTAATTCCTCCCCACGTCGCACTCTTCGGCTCTATAAGCTACCCGCTGTCACGCCATTTAGGCACGTAGGGATACAGATCGTATCTGCAACATCGCCTAGCAAATCGCGTGCGTCTTGCCGTGCTTTCCTTGAATCGAGTGCTTCTCTTTCTATTTTCCAATCAGTCAGTCGGGGTTATATACATAACCTTTCCACATATTTATATGACTATAGAAGGGGACGCAGAGAAAAAGAAACTTACGCGATATTTTGAGTGGTTATGCTTGGCCTGGCCGCTGTTCACGGCGTGCTTGCGGATGAAGTCCATCTGGCGCTCGATGGACTCCTTGTCGAGCTGGTCGAGCAGTTGCTGGCAGTAGCGGATGTCCGTAATAAGCGAGTCGCAGCGGTTCTTGGTGAAGTCCTCGCGCACGACGACGCGCAGCATCTTGAGGTTGTCGGTGTGGGGCGCCATGGTGTACGCGGGCACGACCCAGCCGCGCGCGCGCAGCTTGTGCGCCAGCGCGAACTCGTCGTAATTGCGCTCGGCTTCGGGGTCCTCGGGGTTCGCGGGGAGCTCTGGTAATCGGAAGGCGACCAGAGGAAGACCCTCGCCTGATTTCTTGCTCATGATGACGAAGCCTAGCGCCTCGAGCGAGTCCGACAGGTAGTCGGCGGTGCGCGTCAGGTTCGACATGATGGCGCGGTAGCCCTTCTTGCCGAGCCGGATGAGCTGGTAGTACTGGCCGATGACTTGGCTGGCGCCCTTGGAGAAGTTGAGCGTGAAGGAGGACTGGTCGGCGCCTAGGTAGTTGATGTTGAAGACGAGCTCCTGCGGCAGGAACTTGGCGTCTCGCCACAGGACCCAGCCGACACCGGGGTAGACCAGGCCGTACTGTTTGCAGTTGTCAGTTCAGTTCAGTCCATCTATGAATGGACGGTGTTTAGGGATATAGCTTTACTCACCTTGTGGCCAGAGACGTTAATAGACACGACGTGCTCACACCGGAAATCCCACTCCAGATCCGGAACGACAAAGGGGGCAACGAAACCACCGCTGGCAGCGTCAACGTGGATAGGGGTATCGAGGCCCCTCTCTATTAGTAGGTCGTTGACGCCCTTGACATCCTCGTATTCGCCGGTGTAGGTGGTGCCCAGGATGACGCAAATGCCGATCGTGTTCTCGTCCACCAAGTCGACCGTCTCCTTGGGGTCGATGACGAAGCGGTCGGGCGTGCAGTACACCAGCTTCTCGTCGACCTCGAAGTACCGCGTGGCCTTCTCCCAGCAGACCTGGACGGCCGACGACATGATGATGTTGGGGTTCTCGGTGGACTTGCCGGCGGCCACGCGCTTGTTCTTCCAGCGCTTCTTCATGGCCAGGACGGCCAGCATGATGGCCTCGGAGCTGCCGACGCACGAGGTGCCGACGGCGCCCTCGCCGTCGCTGGGCGCGTGGAAGAGCCGGCCGATCATGGACACGCACCGGTTCTGGATGTCAGCCGACTGCGGGTACTCCTCGTAGTCGATGAAGTTCTTGGAGAAACTCTCCGTCATGAGCTTCTCGGCCTCTTCTTCCTGTTCGATGACATCAGCTGCCGGTTGTTCTGTTTGATGTAACTGTAACGCTACCACGCCGTCACACCAGGGATGCTATCAGGGGATTATTACGTACCATGTACGTAGTAACGAAAGACGCAAGACTACGAAAGCAATGAAGGTTAGAACAAATTGCTAGCTCAAATATCACTACCAATATTTCAACTCACTTAAGCATAGGATTGCCATCCAAACTCAGCTCATCCTTGATCATACGGTAGGCGACCTCCTTGGGCATCTCACCCTCGGGCATCTCATGCTTGGGAAGGTCCTCGGCGGCGAACTTGGAACCGTAGACAGATGTGGTGAAGCGGTCTTCGTCGTTGCTCAGCTGCAGATTGATCTTCTTGACAGCCTCAGGAAGGTCATTGACCTCGCTGTCTGAAGCTTGAGTTACCTTGGTTAGATGCACCATCTTGAAGGTTGGTAGAATGGGAAAGTCTAGTGAATGTAGGTGAAAATAGATAGGCTTTGGTTACACAAGCAGAGAAACCCAAAGGAGTTAAGAGTGGGAGTTTGCAAGTTGAGAGAGCTCAAAGGGAGAGAGGGAGAGAAATGGTGAGAGAGAATGATATATGTATTACTTTTAAATATCAAACGGGTTTTCTCAGCTCTCCAATTGCATAACCCCACGTTCTACCCTATTGCCCTGCTACCTGAGCTGGTTACAACTACCTACACTACGCTGCTGCTACGGCGGCTTAGGATGAGATGTGATGCATCGCGCGGGGTATCCAGGCAGGTGCTAGGGGTGCTAGGTAGCTGATTTAGCGAGGCATCTCGCCGTACCCACTACCCGTGTAGGTACCTGGCTGACATAGCTTGGTTGCCCAGTAGGATACGTAGGAGAGCTAAATAAATTACGGCTGCAGGCCTGAACGAACCTGATAACCGGTAGCTAGCACACCGACAATGCATGACATGCATGTTAACGGTGCGTGGCGGTGAATACCTGTACGGAATAGGTACCTAACAATCGAATCCTACAACCAACTCCCCCTTGTTTCCATGACTAAAGGCTGTAATGATTGGGCAATATTGGATAGATCATACAGTGCTGACGCCGTGCACTACATTCGATTTCAATACAACCCCCTATTATTAATCCTTTCTTTATAGAAGTTATCAGCAAGTCTCAGTCTTCAGGAGATATTAAGGGACAGAAAGAGCTGACGAGCTGACAGACAGGGAACAGGGTAGCATGGGATCTTCGGGAGGCCCCAGTTCAAAAGGGTTGGCAAAAAAGCTTGGCAGAGATGGCGCACGTCGCCCGGGTCCCTCGCGGTACTTTATTGTATGTACCTGCACGTCAGCAAATCGGAGGTTAGTAAAAATGCATGTTGCGGATCCATCCGCTGACTTTGCTGACTTCGGATTCAATGACGCCTCTACGCCCATGCATCAGGTACAGCTTCATGTGTAGATGCCTTGATGCCACATATGTACTGACGATGGTACTGACGAATATACATCGAGATCTAGCTGCGCTACCATCGTTGAAATACTATGGTACATAAAGTAGGCAATATCAGATTCCATCCGGGATGGTGGACTAGCTGTCAGTGTATCGTTACTTGATTTTTTGCGTCAGCACCAGACTACCGCCGTGGCTTCTGATACGATGCAGAAAAAAGCTTGAATTATCAACCGTTACACCACAAATTATCCTATGTACTTTGTCTCGACGAGACCCACGTCATGAGGTGATGTCCTTAATCCTTATCCAAGTACCCAAGTAGCTACCTGTACAGTCAAGATCCACTTCCGACGCGATGTCGACGCACCACCGCACCGCTGCACCATCACACTAAAAAACCACATCCATCTTGTATCTGGTGCTAGTAATAGCTGCAGTGTTTGACGAGATCAGGTGTAGCAAGGATATGTTGTGATTCTTTTAATAACGATACGCTTCTAGATAAGGATTTCCATGAAAGCTTATCTAAACCTTTCCAATGGCTTCGTCGTCGCTAGCTATGACCGGTGAAGCTTCTCGTGTGGATTTTCCTGACTGATATTAGACGCTTTCCCTCTGACGCGCCAGCTCTACACACAAGTCCAAGCTCAAGTTTGCACGCTGCGTCAAGCGCGCACAACGTAGGTATTCTGGACTATGATAGAAATTGTTAGCCTAATGCATAGGTTTGATATCAAACGTTCTTTCTTCAATAAGCCAGCCTTACATGATGCCTTAAGTCAATAAGGTTATATACCTATACTGTGCGATACGAGATCTGACGGTCTTAGTTTAACTAAAAATGGTTGAAGTGCCATTAATTCGAGTAATTCTACGATATTAAGTACTATTAGTGCTTTGCAACCACATGCGCGGTAGCTGTGGTGTTGTTCTCGAGATGTGGAGATATCGTGGTCAAAGGCACCAAATACGCAAATACGTGTGGGTTGACCTTATCTGCGTAGCCAAGCCAACTCAAGGAATTGAATTTACGGTGAGCTTGCAGAAAGCTAGATACCTATCTGAGGTATCTAAAGATATCTTCGGATGGCCTCGAAGCGTGAAGCTTGAAACAGAGCTTGAATTAAACTCAACCTTGGGCCCGGAGAAGAGGGTGGAAAAAGGGGGGGCAATGTTTAACTTTCAAGTGTAGGCCGGCAAAGATTTGGGGTTTGTATTAAAAAAACACGACGGACTTTACATCTTTTTATCACAATCGCAGGTCATAGTCGCAAATCATAGTCGCAAATCATAGTCGCAGATCAAAGTCGTATCGAGCACCTTCCACGGTCTTTCTTCTATTTGGTGTTTACCTGGCACTTCACCTTCCCTACCTCATTCTACTCTACTTAGGTAGTTTCTACCTGCCTCTTACCCAGGTAGTTTCTACTGATCCAGGCAGGTGCTCAAGCTAGGTAACATCATCCAGTATTCAAGACAAGACTTGGTATTCGTGCCTCAAGACTACCAACATCTGCATATTGCGTTATCTCCTCTTGCATTCACCATCTCTCTCGCTTGGCCATCTCTGGCCATCAATATTCCTTATTATCTCGAGACATTCGTTATTGTCTATTCTATTTCCTCATCTCTATCCTCGTCTCTGTCCTCGTCCCCGTCTTCGTCCCCGTCTTCGTCCTCTTTGTCGACCTGCGCCATCGCTGTAGTATTACATCCTGGTGGCGCGCCAGGACAATATCATAATGGCCACACCAAACGGCGACGATAATACTCCAAATACCCACGAGCAGGATGGTGGTGATCAAAGCAGCCACACGTATCGGATGTCCAACATTAAGCATGCTCACCTCAGACTGGATGACATGAACGGCTTAGGCATGGCGCCCCTACCCGCTCCGGTACCAGATAGATCGCAACAGCCGGCGGAGTCTCAACCATCTCAATCATCCCGACCAGCTCGACCAGCTCAGCCACCAACATATGATGAAGCTACTGAGCAACATGGAGAACCACAGGGTAGAGCCAATAATACAGAGCCTATGTATCGGTTCACGAGAGCAACTGACTCCAGCGAAGGTACGAAAGTAATGGGCTCGTGGGCGGAACGAGCGAGGAGACTTCAAAAGCTGCCCGGCATTGACATCCCGCCTCCTGGAAGTGACCTCGGACCCCCCATGCCGCCACCTACGCCCTGGCCGATAAAGCCTTTCGACCAAGTAAAGGATCGGGTTCTCGCAACCAAGCTAAGCAAGCGAGGTCCGTCTGGACAGCATAAACCTAACCCACACTCGGACACGGTCCAAGGACATACTGGGCCTAGCTGCCCACCTATACAGCATCAACCAGAAACTACGCTTCCGACTGATTCAGATCTAAGTCTACCTTCGCGATCCCTACAGCAACACTTACCGGAGACAAACGTATCATCAGGTTCATTGCCTCACGAGTTGCCGCAAGATCCGGTGCTTTCTAGTAATCCGCCTGAGCGGCTTCCATCCGGGACGTTGGAGACGCCGAATCACTTGGCTCAAAATGTCCCTTCTAATCACTCTGGTTCCGCATCACCTAGGAAGTCTTCACCCGAGATGGTCAAACTACAGGATTATTCGGCTCAACTCCCTCCCAAACAAACCGAGGCATCCAGATCCTCATCTGGGCAGGCTCCATCCGGAATGAATGAGTCCCTCGCGTCACCTGGACTGCACCAACCCATCATGTCCAGGTCGGATCTTGTCGAAGTTATGCTCGGTTTCATCCCCTCTCCGAATGTGAAAGAGCTTTCCGATCAGTCTACACCCATGGCGAGATGGCTTAACTCACTAGCCCTTTTCGTGCTTCACAACAAGCCCGTGTCATCTGGACAGCCTTCACACGAAGTGAGGAAGTACTTTGAACATTTAGCTCGGCATGTTCAGTTTCCCCAGCCCGAATCACCCGTACCGCTTACGCCGATGGCCGAGACAGTTCTCAGTACTTTAACTGAACGTCTTCGCTCTCTCCAACCTGAATATCCCTCTCCACCTGGACAGCCTACACCCGAGGCGAAGAAGCTTGTTGATCATTTCATAAAATACATCCATTGTAACCATCCTCAGTCAACTGGAAAGCCGATCGACCTTAACAAGCTTCTTGATCATTCTCCACCTGAGATCCAGAAGTTCCTCAATTATATAACTCGATATATCCAATCTAAGAACCCTGGGTCTCAGTCGTCCGGAAAGCCACTCGGAGCGAATGCGATTATTGGTGCATTGGCTCAGTATGTTCGATCTTGCCGGTCTCAGTCACCTGTACAGCCATCACCGGAAGCGAATGATTTTCTTAATTATTTAGCTCAAGAACTTCGCCCCGACCAGCCGGAGTCTAATTCTTCACCCGGACAGCCTTCGCCTAAAGTGAAAAAGGCTTTTGATGAATTCGCCCAACTTGTGGACTCCACAACGGGGGAGATTCTTGATCATGTACGTGATTATGTCGCACTCAAACAAATACAATCGCCTGGACAGGATTTATCTTTCGACCTGAGCGGATTTTTTGATGAATTAGATCGATACGTCGCAGCTTGTCAGTCCAGGTCACCTATACAGCCTTCGCCGGAAATGCAGGGGTTTATTAGTTATTTAGAGCAAGAACTGCCCTCCGACCAACCTGACCCCGGCTGCTCATCTGGACAGCATCCGCCTGCAAATCCAGATCAAGAATCCCATTCGAAGCAGGAGCCGGGAGCTACGAAAACGCAAAAGAAGAACAAGAAGCGAAAGAAGTCCAAAAAGAAGAAGAAGGAGGCGGAGGAGGCGGAGAAACTAGACGGGAGTTTATGTTCTGCCGACGATGACGTCCAGGACGACGAAGAATGCAGAGCCGGATGGGCCGAAAATATACGTATGCGAAAGGTTGTTCGAGAACAGGCGGCTAAATTGATGGCACGCCTAAACACTTCGGCTCCCGAGGGCGAAGAGAGCCACAAGGAACGAGACGCTATCGTTACTGATGTTCAAACGGAGGCTGCCGATTCAAGATTGAATATTTTGGCAGAAGTTTGTCTATCTCAGAACCCCGAATCTGCTGAGGCTCTCTTTGCCAACGCGGATGCTCCCATTTCGGTGCCGCCTCAACAAACGCTTCCCGAGCCTCCGGGTAAGACTAAGCAGGAAAAGGAAACGGAGGAAACTACTGCTAATTCATGGACAGTTTCTTTGCCAGAGGATCATTCATCCCATGCGCCTACATTAACAGAAACTCCCACTATGAACGCGGATATTCCAGTAGAGGAGGCGACTACTGCCGATTCAAGATCGAATACTCTGGCGGAAGTTAACTCATCTCCGATGCCCGAATCTGCTGAGGCTCTCTCCGCCAACGCGGACGCGCCCGTGTCGGCTCCGCCTCGACGAGCGCTTCCCGACCCTCCGAGTAAGACGAAGAAGAAACAGGAAGAGGAAGAGGCAGCTGAAAGGAAGAGAGAGAAGGCAGCCAAGAAAAAGGAGAAGAAGAAAAAGAAGGCAGCCGAGGAATGGGAAAAGAAGAAGAAGGCGGAAGAAGCCAGGCTTAATATGAAAGAAAAGAGGAGGGTCCAGCAAGAAGAGGCGGAACAGATGAAAGCTCAACAGAATAAACCTGATGATTCGGTCGAGCAGATGCATGGCGATGCAAATGAGGAAGAGGCTGAACAGATGAAAACACAGCAAAAGAATCCCGCTGATTCTGTCGAGCAGATGCATGGCGATGCAAATGAAGAGGCCGACCCTTCTTTGCTTGATCAGCAAATGGATGGGAACCAAGAGGTAGAGGTGGAGGATCGCCTTCGTGACGACGCAGCTGAAGGTAATGAAGAACTGGTGCAATCTACGGGCCCGCATGACCATCTCGATTCGGATAGAAATAGCCTCCAGGATTCAGAGAAGGTGGTTGCGACAACGGAATTTGACGTCGTCAAGCCAGAGGAGAATGTGGACGACGTCGAGCATCCAATGGATCTTCCAGCTTCGGAGCCTGATTTACAACCGCAGCAAGAACCGCACGACCCTCAATCTCAACCCGAACGTCAATCCAACGGAACAGAAACTCGTCCGATGTCACAGCCTGAAAATGTATCAGCGCCTCATCTGCCAGAAGCCAGTCAACCACAAACGGCGGCACATGATCCCACTGCACCGGAACGGGGAACAGAGCCCACGACAAACGAACCTGGCAACGAGCCCCACGAAGACCCTCAAAATTATCACCGATATCTTCAAGATATGATTCGACTCCTTCAAGATAAATATCGTCATTCTGAGCAAAAGTGTATGGATCTTCAAGACGAAAATAGCAAACTCGTCCAAAAGCACAATGAGCTCATGAACGTGAATCTGACCCTGAATCGGAACTTTTCCACCCAAAACATGCGACTCACTACTCAAGAATATAACTCCTCCAAGATGGTTGAGCTGCTCGGAACTCAGCTCTCTAAACAAGCACATGATTCCCACACGACGATCACTACGCTCACAGCCAAAGTCCACGACCTGCAAGTCCAGCTCTCTGCTAAAGATCGTGAAGTGTCAGAGACAACAAATAAGCTTCAACATGACCTTGTTGTCGAGAAACACGAGTCTCTGATGAAGACAAGCAAGCTCGAAGCTCAGCTCTCTGCCCTCGAAAACGATTACCTGGCGAAAATCCATGATCTCGAAATGGACAATCAAAGTCTCCAGCACGAGTACAATACTCTCCATGAAGCGTATCAGAGTCTTAAGTCCGGACACTAGGTGTGGCACCCGGGCGCAAGGCAAGAACCTGGCAGTATGGACGACGATTCGAACGGGTCTGGCAGGGACGGGAATCCCCCAAGCGTGAACCCGCCAGGCATGAACCCCCCGATCATGAATTTTCCAAGCACGAACCTCCCAAGCACAAAAGTTCCAAGCACAAAAGCTCCAAGCACAAAAGCTCCAAGCAAAAAAGCTGCAAGCACGAAAGCTGCAAGCACGAAAGCTGCAAGCTCGAACCTCTCGGGGAATCACTCAGCTAAGAATGTTAAAGCACCACCTCAGGAGCCGGCTTGCGCATCATCGTCTCTGGATACAAATCGCATAACTATAAGTCCCCCGGGCATGAATAAATCCACCACAATCACCCAAGGCACAAACCCTCCGGATGCGAGCCCGTCGGTCGCAAGCTCGCTCGAGGTGAACCCGTCGGTCACGAGCTCGCTCGAGACGAACCCGTGGGCCACTAATCCGCCGGTCACAAACCAGCCGAGCATACATCCCCCGGGCATGAATCCTGAAGCCCCTGTCTAGAAGCCGGGCTCCACTTCATGGCTAAGGGGAACGCTTGAGCCTAGGTACGAAGATGCGCGCTGTTCCGCATCTGCATCTGCAATACCACGAGATACGGAGCGTGACCCGGACAATCCAGTTCCGAATCACGATGAATTGGGAGTTAAAATAGCGAGAGGACCTGATGGATATATGTTTTCCCACATCATTCCAGAGGAAGAATGGGCCGACGAAAGGTTGCGCGAGTTTTATCGTTTCGCACTGCCTAGAGGAAATAGGAGACTTTCTGCTTGAATAATTATTAGGTATAGCGTTTGGATTATATGTTTGGGTTTTCAAGAATGGGTAGATTAGCACTTTAGCTAACAGGATAGCGTATATGTTATGTTTCTTGTATTTCTTTTTTTCTATTGTGTGCAGGTGTGATATTTTGTTTCGTATCTCTCTATCTAGCGAGAAGGAGTCTAATGCAATGTTGATGTATATATGTATTTACACATATCGATGCACCTAATGAGACGTGGCGAGCGATGACAGCGTTACCGATAACGATAAGAAACCCGCGCAAACAAAGGCCAAGGCTGCTAGGAAGACAGGGAACGAGATGGGGGAAGAGCATGTGAGGAATGGCAGGAATGGAGAGGGAAGGAATCCATAAATAATATTGATTTTATTGATTTTATTAAGTGCTCATTTTATTCGAGTCTACAAATAATGGTTACCTTGGATCTGTATATGGACACGCCGTCCCGTCTCCATCGTCTCCATCGTCCCCATCGGCTCCATTAGGTACGCATACGGCATACGGCCTTGCATTAATTATCGTATCAATCATCACGAACGCATCACCACTTAGTCCTTGGTCCTTGCTGTCATTGCTGTCATTGCCACTTCCCACTTTCACTTCTACATTTCTTTTAGCTTTCGCATACTACAACACTCACCCACAGCTCATATGTCATGTCCAAGACCATCTCATCAGGTATAGAGTCTAGGGAATAAGAAAAAGACAGGTGGGAGGGAAAGCCGGAGGATGATTCCTAAGGAGACAACATGGATCCCGAGTCATCTGCGCCCCTGGAGCGATCGACGTCACAGCTCTCTGCAGCCTCAGCCTCGGGAAGACGAAGCCACTCGACCAGGGCAAAATCCAAGCCTAGGAAATTGATTTCGCAGCCTTCCAGCTCAGCTTCCTCCATCGCCACTTCCGACAAGTCCCTCACTTCCTTTCCGTCCTTTTCTCCCCAGTCTCCGTCGCGACATGAGTTGTCGCTCACCACATCAGAGTCCGATGCCGCCGCCGCTCCTACCGTCACTGTTGCCGTACGAGGGAAACCGAAACCGACAGAAGTCCCAACCACACCTACACCCACGACAGCGATCCCGAATACGACAATGACAGCCATAGTCGACAATCTGACCTCGTCTGAAGTTCAAAAGACGGCGCGCACCGCACTTTTCGACGACGCTCCCTTGGCCACGCAAAATGTTCCCGGTGCTCTTCATCTTGCCGACGACGAACATATCGAACGTCTCATCGCGAAGAACGGTGCGGTCAACCTCGTGCGCCAGATCGCCGAAGACCTAGCACATCGCGACCAGCACATCGCCATACTAAAAAGGAGGGCCGACGAGAGAGAAAGAGCTCTGCGGAAAATAATACTGGAGTGCGGACTGTCGAGCCTGGATCTCGAGACGAAGCTGCGGTCTGTCGAAGCAGAGCTCCAGACACAGAATAAGATAAAATGTGCGCAGAATGGAGATGTTTCCGGCATGATCAGTAACGCGATGCATGACTCTATGCCCCACGATGCGCTGGGCCTCGGTGGAATAAACGACGGCACAGTCAGAGCGAGCGGTCTATCGAGCGGTCTGTCGATGCCTAAGGATAACCCTGCGGGAAAAGGCACCATGAAGGCGTGGAAAGACTACCTCTGGGGTGGCACGAGTAGAAAAGCCAGCAGGGCAAACAGCATAAACGAAGACGCCGCAAAGACGGTTATCCGCGCATCGACGCCTGCCGACCGCCGGCCTACGATTCAAGAAGATCTCTTCGTTCCGCTCGACGCCGAGTCTGGCCAAAACTCTAGTCGAGCTTCAAGCATCTACTCTACACATACAAACAGGAAACCTTCGGCATCCTTTGCGAGCATGGCGCTGCAGCTCGTCGCCGGGAAAACATCTTCTACCCGTGATTCCGACTCAATGAGGGGAAGATCTAATTCTGCAGGTCATGGCGGATCTGTGCGATCATCATCGAATGCTAGTACTAATACCGGTGCCTCGAATCGCGCAGTATCTACGCAAGGGGGGCCTAAAGCACTCATGTCGATGCGACGGGCAACCCCGAAACCCGCAAACCTAGTGCAGCACTCGCGACCCCGCGGTAGATTTGAGGGCACGACGACAAACCCAGAAAGCCCGTCGGGGGCCAAGTCGGATAACTACGGACCAGTCGAGATGGATACTATCTTCTCTCCCGAAGGCCAACCGCCCGTTCTATCGCAACTCTACAACAATTACAACAGTAGCGAGTACTTAGTCGACCGCTACGGTTTCATCTACGACCAACGACGGAAAAAGAGGCAACGCGACGCGGCCCACGTCGCTCAACAGATGAAAAAGGGGCACGAGATGCTTTCCGGCGGGAGATCAAATCTTTCTCCTAACCTGATAGACGATGATACGAACCCGGTGCGGGACGCTAGGAATGATTCCCGCCCGGAGAGCCCGACCTCGATCGAGGAGTCTACCGATCAAGGCAAGCCGAAGCGATGGCAGGACTATCTTAAAATCGCCGCTTTCCCAACCGAACTTCTCTCACATACCCCCTCCATTACAGCACCGAGCATACAAGTCCTCGAGGGAAACGATCAGCCCAAGTCTCCAAATCTGATCAACTCGGATGACCGTGGGTTCGTCCCGTCCGCGAGCACCACCACTTCGGCTCTAGATAGAGAAGCGAGCCCGAAACCGGAGGAAGAGTCGGCCGCCGCCACACTCGTATACGAAGATGCCGAGCCGGTGAAACTGCTCCTCAAGCAGCTGACCGACGTCCATGATGCTTTGCAGCGAGAAAGATCGGTGCGCTGGAACGAGTTTTTACGAAAGGTACGCGCAGAGCGACGCCGCGAGGGTGAAGCAGCGGCTGCTACTGCGTTTGCCGCGGCCGAAGCGCGCTTCCAATCGGCGCCCGTCATGATTCCGGAGGCCAAGCTGACGGACGGCGAGACGATCGGCATCGCGGACCTCGGGGTCAAAGGAAAAGTCGGGCGGGCCAAGTGGAACGAGTTTAGAAACCTTGTGCTGGGCGGCATCCCCGTGGTGCACCGCCCTAAGATCTGGGCGGAATGCTCCGGGGCACTTTCTAAGCGAATCCCGGGCGCCTACACGGATCTCATATCGCAGCCCAGCGAGACCGACGACAGCGTCATCGTCTCCCAGATCGAGATGGACATCAACCGCACGCTGACCGACAACATATTCTTCCGCAAGGGGCCCGGCGTGGCGAAGCTGAACGAGGTGCTCCGTGCGTACGCGAGACGTAACCCCGAGGTCGGATACTGCCAGGGCATGAACCTGATCGCAGCGAACTTGTTATTGATCATGCCGTCCGCCGAGGATGCTTTCTGGGTCTTTGTGTCTATCATCGAGCGCATCCTGCCTAAGGGGTACTACGACCACAGCCTGCAGGCGTCCCGCGCCGACCAGCAGGTGCTGCGGCAGTACGTGCGGGAGGTGCTGCCCAAGCTGTCGCAGCACCTGGACGCGCTCAGCATCGAGCTCGAGGCGCTGACGTTCCAGTGGTTCCTCAGCGTCTTTACCGATTGCCTGTCGGCCGAGGCCCTGTTCCGGGTCTGGGACGTGGTGCTTTGTATTAATGACGGGAGCACGTTTTTGTTCCAGGTGGCGCTCGCGCTCTTGAAGTTAAACGAGCGCCAGCTCCTGCTGTGCGATACCCCGGCCGCCGTCTACACGTATATTAATCATCAGATGACCAACCACGCTATTAGTATTGATGGCCTGATCCACGCCTCCGAGGGCTTGAGGAGAGTGGTCCGCAGCGGGGACGTGGATGATAGACGCGAGAAGGCTATTGAAGCAGACAGGCAGATGATGCGCGAGCGCGAGACGCGCAACTTGCAGCGCCAGCGCAGCGGCCAGAAGGGGACGTCGGCGCCGGCGCTCGTGACGGAGGCGAGCGCGTCGGCCGTGCCGAGCCCCTGTCCGACGCCGAGGTTGTCCATACAGGATACGGATAGCTTGGGCAATAGTGTTGCTAGCCTGGGGGCTTTGGACGATGGCGAGGAGGAGGAAGGGGGTGATGATGATGGTGCAGGTCCTACGCCGATTGTATTAAACGTAAGGACGCCGACGCCGACGCAGGAGGAGACGGAGTTTGGGCTAGGGTGATAGATATGTTGATGTTGATGGAAGCTCAACATTGACCCCTTTTCACTTTTTCACTTTGCGACGGGACATATCATCGAAGCGGCATCGAAGCGGCGGTATAAGATGGGCTGGCTGGCTTTTTCTTCTTGTTTTCTTAGAGACTGGAACTGGAACATACCTATACCCATGCGATGCGATGCGATGCAAGGCATGTAATGCATGCGTGGCGTGCGATGCGTGCAGTGCATAGGTAACATACATACATATGCCATGATACCCCCCCAATTGCGCAATTACTTTTTCCTTGCCTACCTACCTACCTAAGGTGCTTTTCTGAAAGCGGTGGTGTTTAAGTTGAGCGAAGAAATCCATTAGATGGATGACTACGGGGGTGACGGGGTGCAGATGGATGGATGGGGGCGTTAGTTGGTTGGTGGTTGGTCTAGAGATACCTAGGCGGGAGGTAGAAATTCAAATATCCTCGTGGATAAATAAGAAAAGTGCCTTGATAAATGCTATCATTGATACTCAGCTCCCTTGAAGGGTGTGTGCGTGTCACTGAATGAGAAATCATGGCCTCGATCCTCTGCTTAAGCGGAATGGTCTCCTATTTCCTGATCTCCGATGTCTAGTGAAAGCATACCATGGCCCCATTTTGATCATTGTAATGGGTTTAATTAGAAAATGGCAAAGTAAAAAACATACAAAACTGAAAGTGATAAATAAAAAGAAAAAGAAAAAAAAACTCCGAATCGGGGAATCGAACCCCGGGCTTGACGGATCATCAATTTCTTGAGAGCGTCAAATGTTGGCCACTACACCAATTCGGATAGGTACACTTTCAGTGTGACTTCGTTTGATGATAAGGCGCTTCTTATTGCATATATACTCCGTGCGAGTATCGTGCCAGATTAGGCTTTGATAAAAATTTACTAATCGTGTTACCTTAGGTAATTAGCGGGGATATTCGCCCCCCTTATTGTAGCTGACAGCTTGATTCCTGTTCTCACCTTCGCAACATCAGTATCATCCTCACATCAAACACTCAAAACGAAGCAAGGGTATATTAAACTGAATGATCAATCGAGTAAAAGAGGAAAAGAAGGATAATACCTAAGAGCAGCAAGAAAAGAACAACAAGAACGGCAAGAAAAAAGGTAGAAGAAAGCGGTCTTCTTTTCTGGCCCTGGCATTCGTACCTATTCGTACCTACCTCCCACGTATTGCAATCACTGTCATTACCACTGTCATTATCCTCTTATCTCTGTCATTAACAGACGTACTTGCGCTACGCTTTTCATCTGGTGAGAATTAGGTACCTGACGCTTCCAAGTGATTAATGTACAATCACGCCGCATTTATATCCGATAGCCTACCTATTTCCCACCAACACTCACCATTTAATTACTTCAGAAAGTTGGTGAACTTGGTGGGACATAGGTGGACTATCGGATATAAATGTGTTACAACTATATTCCGAAGGTTCATCTCAACCTCTTTTCTGCTGTCACGCGTAAAAGTTAGGCAAGGGACGTGACGACACAATAACATTCGTGCAACTCTCTTTCCATTAACCAACTATAAAATGGCCACATTCCACGTCGGTAAGTTACTCCATTCTACTCATCCGCCATTCCGATTCAACAGCGCCGAAGCAAGAGAAGAAAAGTTTTTCCTCGGAACGATTCTGGGTCGACAGAGCCAAAAGACGTCAAGATGTCAGAACCTTACAGGCCGTCTGATGAAGAGAGGGATGAGTACTACTTTGGTATTTCCGGGAAGCCGAGACTGGTCGCCAGAACGAGTCATCACAAATGGTCAGTACCGAAATACGAAAGGTGTGACGGTACATGGCGTAGAGTATACAAACCACTGCTCGAGCGCAAACAGCCCATAATCGTGTCGAGGTGGACCGAGGACCTGACTCTCGCGCTCGTCGAGGCATTGAGCGGATGCAGCTGGAGTTACTTCTTCCCGATCTGTATCGGTTTCCGCGGAAAGTTCCCCACCATCCTACAAGTTGCAGTGGAGGAGGACAGTCTGCAGTGGGACGAAGGCGTTGCTATCGCCCTGAAATGTCGCACTATCCTTCGAGACTTCCATATTGACAACGTCGAGGTCGAAATCCGCGAGGGCAGGTATGTGGATTGTGCGGCATCTACAGAACTTGAAAGGCAGATCGATCCCAAACATAAAAATCCTTGGGAATCGACCAACGAGCTTGTTATTCCGATGCTGTCGTCCCTGGGCTACCCAATTGGATACGCCGGAGAGCAGAAGGCCGAAGGGTCGCTCGGTCTGCACATAAGGCTGGGGGACGAGGATCCAGCTGTATACGGCCTCACCTGTCGCCATGTGGTTTCCGACGACCGCCAACCAACCGAATCATACACGTCCTCGGGAGACCACAAGCAATACCACGTACAGGGCGGTGAAATTGGGTTTAGCAAGTGCCTACACAAACTGAAACAGTGGGGAAGTGAATTTGAAGAACTCCATATCGAACCGCTGCGGACGAAGAAGCAGAGGTGGGAAGATGGGGAGTCGCACGAGTGTCTTACGGAGAAAGAAACACGGGATCTCGCCAAGTTTGAGCTCAGCGCGGCTTATCACAACAAGGTCATCGATCTCGTTGATAAGATAAGCGACAAGAAGGACAGGCAGATTGGTCACTTGGCTTTTCACCCCAAGTCGGAGCTGTCTTCTGAACGCCCTGGTTATCTGAAGGATTGGGCGCTTATTAAGCTGGACCTCAACAAATTTAACGACGACCCTAGTAACAAAGTATTCATCAACGATTATTGGAGATATTTTCCAGGTCACGATATCTGGAAATATACAGTCGATGGGTTCTTCTCGCTCCACCTAGAGCCCCAAGGCCCAGAAGGCAGCAAACCCACCACCCGCGTTGGCAAGCGAGGGTTCGCGACCGGTCTAAAATTCGGTGTAGCGAACGGCGTCGAAGCCGTTGTTCGACGCCCTACGTGGGGGAAGAGTCAGTTCGCCTGCGAGATGCTGATTGTCTCTGATCACTATCAGCACTACAGAGCGCCATTTTCAGACAAGGGGGACTCAGGCTCTTCTATTTTTGATATGCAGGGTAGAGTCGTTGGATTGCTTAATGGTCGAGGGGATGACACCCCGGACGACGACCAAGCCCTATGGGGATCCGACGTCACTTTTGCTACCCCGATTCGGTGGGTTCTTGAAGACATCAAGAGGTTTACTGGCCTTGAGCCGAGACTTGCGTAGGCCAATTCGGAGATATCAAGGAGAGAAAGAAAAGCAAGGACAGCAAGAAGAGAAAGAATAGCAAGAAGAGCAAGAATGACATGAATAGCAACAAAAGCGAAGAGCAAAGATACCTATCTCTTGTCTTATCCTTTATCAGGGTCTCACTGATAATATCTGCCTACCTAAGTATGCTTAGCATATGCCCCCTTTTTACAAGATGTTCACGACATGTGAACCTTATCATTATAAGTCATCGCGCATATCATCCATTCCTCATTAGTCTCACACATATATCTATCTATCTTCTAAGTGTCGTCTTACCGCCTCCCAACATCTCATTAATATCGTTGGGAATTCCTTCGTCAGACGCGGCCATTGAAGCTCGAAATGTGTCCAGTTGTTTATTCACCTTCTAATTAGTTTTCTAATAAAAAAACATCGTACCAATATGTGACTTCATATTTTGCACGTCTTTTAGCCCAGGCTATCGTATGTCGAATCCAACTAGAATTCTCTTTGAAATTTTTCTTTTTACACAAAATGCTGCGCTCCGTAAGTACTCAAGCCAGCAAGCAATGCTCGTCTCATATCTACACGTTAGAATTTTATTTACCACCTCCTTTCGCATCTCCGTTTCGCTGTCTGTGGGACATGAATCTTAGGCCAAGAGCAAAAAAAAAAAAAAAAACTCCTACTCCCGTCAATCATAGAGGCTAGAGGAGACTTGCTTTTCTATCCTGATCGATGTTCATCGACACTAAACAGATAGATAGATGATGTCCCCAGCGCGCGATGCAATCAAACATCTCCATTCGTTCGTTCTCCCATTATTTTCGGGGTTTCGGAATTTCTTTTTCTTTTATACAATGAGTCTCTCTCTCTCTCTCTCTCTCTCTCTCTCTCTTCTCCCCAGCTTCAGACTCGACCCTATGTAACTCCCGACTATGAACCCCCCCTTTCTTATCATGCATGCATTGGCTATCGCCTTCTTCTTCGCGCCTTCTTTTTTTGCGGAAATCGCAGATGGATCCGTCTCAGATCAAGTACTTGAGACCACCACGACGAAGACACTCATCTGTCTTGTGAGTTGCATCCTGCTAACCAAGAAGAAAGGGAAAAAAATACCCTCCACCAACTCCACTAGGTATTCATCATTACCAACATTCCCCATTCGCGTATTTTCCCTCGGGCATCCATAGGTAATTAGGTAGGTTCATCGCGCGAAGACTTTTACAACTCCGTCCCCTCCACCACTAACAACCCATCGCCCGTCTTGACTCCAAACGACAGCACAGACGCCCTCTCCTCTCATGATCCGGTGGCTGGTGATCTCCTGGGTACACGTCCGCTTTTCCAAGGACCAGAATCGAAGACTGGCATCGTGGCCGGCAGAGACAAGCTCGAGGCCGTCGGGGCTGAGTGACAGGGACGATATCGATGCTGGGTGTGCGAGCATGTTATATGTACATTGCCCTGTAGATAAGATTAGCAACGAGTATGGCTGAATGAAAAAGAGCATCCTAAAACTTACCGCTATTAGCATCGAAGAACCTTATGAATCGGTCTTCGTGCCCCGAGATGATAACCCCTTCGATCCCACTTCCAGCCGTGCCGCTGCCACCGGTCGGGCCACTCGCGTCCTCATCGCCTAATCCAGGACCCGAGCTCTGATCAAGGCCTACCGTCGTTGCAACGATAGCGTTGACGCTCGTGCTAATCGTATTGTCGTAAGTCTCGAGGCTCGCCATAGACCCAATCTCCTCGCCAGTTCTCGTGTCGAATACGATGATAGCAGCATCCGAATAGCTAACGACGAAGGTTTCTCCAGTAGCCGACAACGGAGTAATACACGTTGGCGAGGCCTGCGAATTATTGGAGCGGTGGATATCGTGGACTAGAGAATAGTGGAAAGGTGAGTTTGAAGCCATGTTGGGCTGTGGAGAATTCGGGAATTGAGATCCGGAGCTCATCGAGTTACCCCTAACTCGGCCGCCTGCCGCCCCGCGTCGTGGTGGTCCTGGTTGCGGCGACGTAAGCTGAGGTGGTGCGCTAACAGCCCAGATCTTTATGGCACCATCCGCTCCCCCAGAAACAACTAGGATGCGGTCACCAGTGCCAGGTTGACTTGGCTGGCCAAAGATAGCGCCGTGTGTTGCTGGTAGAACGCAAATAGCCCAGACAGCATCCGTATGACCATCGAGCGTTGCCTTGGGATCTACTCGGCCCCGTTCCCATACTCGGATAGTAGCATCTTGGCCACCTGAAAAGATCCAACCGTCACCTTGGGCACGACCACCCGTGGAAAAATTGGGAGATGGTGACCAAGACGTCAATGATAACACAGCGCCAGTGTGACCGCGGTGCGTGAAGTCGGCGGGTACGTCGAGGTCGGAAGATATACCACCGAGATGACCGGGATTTTCTCGTGGAATATGGAAACGTTTGATCAATCCGTCGTCACCTCCCGTGCAAATTTCCGGTTCGCCAGGGCTTCCGCCGCCCGAGAATATTACGGCACGGACTGCGTTGAGATGACCACGTAGCCCGTATCGTAACTTGAAATTGCCACTCTCTACTTTCTGTGCCATTCCATTAAGGGAAAGCTCCTGCTCGGCACTTTTCCTGCGAGACATAGAGGTCTTCCGTCTGTGAGCGGTAGGGCCGCGGTTGGGAGACTTTGGGATGTTTTCTGCATTAGGAAATGCATCTGTATCCGGGCGGTGCGTGAGAGGCTGTAGCGATTGCGTAGCTGCAGAATCGGGGAATGTCCCTTCGCCAAAATCCCATCCGTCTCCCTCCGGCCCTCGCTTTTCCATCGAACCCTCGGGCAATTCGGTGCGAGCCATCTCATTCGAATGGTTTAGTTTCGCGTTGACATCTTCCTGCATGCGAGCTACGGGTTGGCCAGAAGCATTCCATTCACCGGGGTGCGAGTACATCGAAGCAGCATTCTCTCCAGAGCGCATCATAGGTGCAGATTGTAAATCCGCATTTTTCTGACCCATGTTTCCTCCCGAATTCGACTGCTGCATCATTGGCGCGTTGTGATTGTTCGCGTTTGCTGCGGCTGAGCGGGAAGCGGGATCTTTCGCGTGGTTCGGATTGAGCCGCATCGCCTGAAGAGCCGAGTCAAAATGCTGCCCCTGGGACATCGGTAATCCGAAGTCACCAGGCTCTCTGAGATCGTCAATCAATGGCAATTGCGGAGATTCTCGAGGGGGCACAGGGTTGGCAGGAGTTATCATGAGATAAGTGAATTCGGCTTGGCACTGGTCCAGGAAGAGCTTGAGATTCTCACGCTCCTCGTCCTCCTGCACGCGCTCGCCAACGAGGCCCTCGAGGCCGGCCATCGACTCTTTCGGTTTATCGCCGGACGCTGTATACGGAGTCAATGTTACACGACCATCATACTTCGGTACATGGAGGAATCAGGCTTTATAAGGTACGTACCCTTAAGCTTCTCTTGAATCAGGGCGGCCCTTTCAATCTTTTGAGGTTGCTTCACGGAATGATCTGTGTCGGAAGGAGTGGAAGATGCGACCTTCAACTGGGCAGCTTGGTCTTTGACCTTCTTCTCCAGGATACTAACGTATCTCTTGAGCGCCTTCTGCGTGGCATCTGCTCTCCTAGCCGAACCTTCAAGGGCGGCTATCCGACCTTTCATCTCCTGGCGTTCGATCTCCCATGCGTTTCTGTCTCGTTCATGTCGATGCCACTCAGTCTGAAGGAAGCGCATAACGCCTATCGGGCACGGATAAATTAGTCACATAATTCCCATGTGGTGAATTGGGATGAGATCGGGTCTCTAGTCGTACCTTGTAGAGTATATTCCGTGGCATGCGGATGATTAGAGCCGCCGGGTCCACCTCCGGACAAGTCCTGACCACCCATCCCGGATCCATTCCCACCAGCTCCCATGCTGGAGACCTGTTGCCAGCTCATGGGTAGATTGTTTCTAGTTCACCAATATTGACGGTATTCAGCCCTCACTACCGTCTTCACCGTTGGTTCTGAGGCGGGTTTCTCGACATGCGCATTTGGGTTGCGAGCACCTCTGCAGGATTGGATACTTGTATCCGAGCGTGGTAGATGATGCGACGCGGGAAAATTCAATTGGCTCAGTATCTCGAGTATGGGACCGAAGAGCGGTAACGTAGGAGGATCGGTTTCGACGTGCGAATCAGGAATTATTCAAAAGGTTGCTGCAGCTGCGATAGGAGACGAAAGCTCTCGTCTCGGGAGGTTGATTAAAAAAAGATTAAATAGGGCAAGTAATGAGCGAAGAGAATCAAGAATACTTGAATGCGAGGCAAATGCGACGCGTTCAATGGAGTGGATAATTCCCGCTGTATCGTTTCAAATCGTATCGTAATGCGTGGCAGGATTATCTCGTCGTTTGGCTGAGCGTGTCTGCGTGTCTAAAGAAGTTGGAGTTGCCGAGACGTCGAGGCGTGATGGGATGTAGATGTAGAGGTGTTACTGTTAGGTTCTTGCCAGTTGCCAGCTCGGGTTTACCTGGGTCTACCTTGATTTACTGGGTTGCTGTAGATTACTGGGTTTTTACTGGGTTTACAGGGCAGTATCACCCCCTAACCCCCCAGCACGTACTTTTGCACTTGTGCCAAATTAGGTCATTAGCGCCCCAAACTGGCCCCTAAGCCTTAAGTAGGCCAATGAAATGAACACAACTACGCAAGGCTACCTAAGATACCCCAGTGACTAAAGGGAGAGATTTCCCCTGAAGCTGTGCATCGCATCTGCTATTTTTTCCCTCGTTATCTCTGCGCCCGGGCCACGTATCTAACTAGGTACTCGGCTACTTAGATGATCTGTTTCCTTTTCCTTGCTTACTTAAGTCATCATATCTTGTCCCAACAAGTCCCTTAAATCTGGGGTGTTCCATTAGACACTTCCCCCTTTTTGTAGGTGCAATGCGATTTCACCCCTCCATCGCGGTAGTGTTCATGCATCCCTAATGCACTCCGGCTTGGAGCTAGTATCTTATTGGAAATACCAAGGTGTAGGTATTCATTTCTGCAGTATTAAACCAAAGAGGGCAGGTTTAAGACACCCCGTTAGGCAAATAAGCACACGAGGTGGTGACGGTTACGGGCTTACATCTTACATTAGCACAGGCTGCCGCTATGCGACCCTCCCTAGCTACAGGCGCCACAGCCGAGGTTCAATTAGACTTATCAATTGATCTCACCTACTTCCCCGTATCTCATCTCATATCTTGATCTCCCTGTGCGGCTACCCATCGCCTTAGCACATCGTACCGCGTCTCCTGTTACACTGTTTCTATAAGTAGATCTTATAAGTAGATCTGTTTGCCTCATAAGAGCCTCTAATTGCTTCATACCCGAGGCTGAGATTCCGTTTTGCATTGTTTCTCTGTTAGATACCTAGGTACCAACCAATCAGTCGGGTAAAGATGCCCGATAGTGTGTCTCAAGGCAGACGATTCCTAGAATCATTGATGCAATATGAAGGCATAAAAAAGGTCGAGGCTTTTCTAGAAATAGCATCAGAGGCATATAAGGACTCTAAAAATCAGGTAAGTCCAATTTCATGGTACTGATCTATCGTGTTATCCCGCCCTCTTTTCTTGCTACTTGCTAGCAGCAAATGCAACAAGGTACCTCACATTATAAGTAGTGTCTTGTGAACCCTCGTGTTAAACATCCATAGCCGCTCATACTAACGATAAGCTAGGAATGGATGACAAGCATAATACCATACTTATCCATCGTCTCTCACTCTTCCTCCCCGCCACACCCCAGCATCACTTTCCGGTTCGACGTGCAGCCCATCCATAACAACGGCCTCAATAACCTGCACGGCGGATGTACGTCAACCATATTCGATGCATGTACCACTTTGCCATTACACCTAATATCAAAACCCGGCTTCTGGCAGTATACGGGCGTCAGCCGAACGCTCAATGTCACATATATACGGCCCATCCCGGTCGGTACATCCGTCTACATCAAATGCGAGGTCCTCCACGCCGGACGCTCACTATGCGCCTTGAGAGGTGAGATGAGAGCCGTAACCGAAGACGGGAGCGAGGGTCCCTTGCTAGCGGTATGCGAACATGGAAAAGTTACCACCGATCCGCCACTCGAGAAGTTGTGACCTTCATCGTCACCATAGCAGCAGTGATCGGAGGACACGGAATGATTAGAAAGGGGGTGTTTTCTTCTTTTTTTTTTATCTATAATCGTGTACGCGGACTAAAAAGGCGAAGACTGGGTAACAGTTTGCGGGAGGCCACGCGGCGATATGCACGCTATCTAAGGCACGAGATGCGCCCTTATATGCAGTCTTTTAAAAATACCTACATCACAACGTATCTATCTTTATCCTAGCTGCATAACACGTACATATTAGCAGCCTTGTTCAGCAGATATAGTCAAATCAGCCCAACCAGTATGAGCACCTTACAGTCTGCCTCTCTTTTTGTTGAGATAGCCCCATGCTGTCGTGTCACCCTCCCACATCCGGTTCCCCCACACTTTTCTGTATATTATCTGCCTATCGTCTGTCACATCTACATGATCACGCGTGACAACCAGCATACGAGATCGACCTCTCGCCATAATCGCTAGTATAATCAACCTTACATCTAGGAATTTCCGTGGACTGGCGCCGGGGTAGAAACGTTTACTGGGAAATGTCTGGGATAGGCAAGTTAAGATGTTGCAGTAACATCGTCATATCGATAGTACGATAGTACGATGATACGATAGTATTTCTGGCATCTCCGGTAGCGATGTCAAAGCACACGGGAAGAAAACGGATCCCACGTCGATTGGTACCCAAGCCAAAGGTAGATGACCGACATTTCGACCCGACCGAATATGCACTGGTGTCCATCACAAGTGAAATCCTGATCATTTTAGATACGCAATAATTCGGGTGGCTAGGTACCTGTCAGGAGTAGGCAGCAGGCTGCCTTGAAGAAATGGTTCGCATCCCAACAGGAGCCTCAAATCCTGCGGCATGGCCATCCCCCATCCAACTCATTCCTATGTCTCCCAAGTTCATAAGATTACTTTCTAGTGCGCATAAACTCATAATATAGGAGACATATTGAATATTAAATGTCTCTAACTACCTATATACTTCCGGAAATCATATTCCTAACTCAACGAATAATTGCCTAAGCAGTCCCTATATCATAATCTTCTCCACTGGATGCGTAGATGGAAGCGAGATATGGGTTCAAAGCTTCTAATATAATACGCTCAGGAGTACGTCTGATCTGACAGGTTCTTGTAGACATGGACAAGCTATTTAGTGGTATGAGAGAGCAGAGAGGTCATAGACTGTTAGATGGACTATCGTGGCTAGTCGAGGCTCAATTACACTTTGCGAACCATCAAGCAAACCACCTAGGTACCCACCTGGGTACGTATCCAAGAAACAAGGCAACTTGATTCCTTAGGATGACCTGCAGAGCCGCAATGAGATTGCCCGTTTATGCCTTAGTACCCTGCTAGGGTCTAGAGCCTCAGAGGAATTATACCGAATCACCCAATCCTACCTCAACCCCAGTGCTTGACGTTAGCGGAGAGACCCCATGTTGCAATGAGGAAGCTGGAACATCCTTGACAGTCTGAATTGAAGAGCCCACCCGATAAATCTCATTCGCCCGTGTGTACGACATGATCGGATTGGCGCTTCATTCCTAATGCTTTCAGCACACATAGTGCCGGCATAAAGGCGATGCTTCAACGCCTCACGGGATCTGGTATTGCACTTTGATGTTCACACAGTGTACTTCTATGCCCCATTGGGCGGATGAATATCGAATCATCATTGGGCGGAATATGTAGAAACAGAAATCATACCATGGAGCCCACGGCAAAAAATAAAAAAGAGATCCAGCTAGCTTCCTCGTTGTCTTCAGCATTCCCCATTGGCACTGTATACTAGGAGTATTCGACGGTTACCAACCAAGGCACCAATCACAACATGACGACAGACTAAGGTGCCAATCAGAATGTGGCGCCTGTTTCCAACGGCAGCTGAGAAACTCCTTTATCTTCCTTCATGAGGGGACTGAGCTTCACCTACCCGCCTCGGAATTCATGGGCACTGTGCTCTGAGGCGTAGGGTGAGGAGCGGGTGAGGAGCGGGTGGCATGATCTCAGCTGTGATATACCGGTAGCATGAATGCTGATATGATCCGCTGGCCGAGACTTCTATAAAAACCCTAGCTCTCTCACTTGAGGATAAGAGCTTCTGCATCAGCAAGCAACTTCCGGTCGTTCTATAGTCTCTAGTCATCTCGGTCGTTGAACATACCATTATCTTACGCTTAACGATCCCAAGCAACCACGCGCTACTCAATCCAAGGGCAGACCACCACCAGGTAAGTCCCAGCAAGTTTCCCTCGTCGAAGCTCCCATATCTTTCTCTCGCTCTCGTATCTCTTAGGTCTAAGAACTGATGAATGAGTGTCGGATGTGTACAAGTGTATACTTAAGGCCATGACCGCAAGTGTAGGTCTGCTTGAAGCTATGACCAATCGCCGTGTCACTCCATGTATCTCAGCTTTGACGTAGCACGAATCCACACTGACAATCGTTTCTCCTCGGATCAGAATGAGTGAACAGCCGAACACCACAGCCAACGTCGCCGCTTCGACAGGCCACACCTCATATTCGTCTAGAAGCATTCATGAATATGCGACCGACGTGGCCCGAGGTGATGCTCCAATTACGACCCTTTTTCAGCAAGGGGACACCAACTCGAACATAGCTGCCCGTCAAGCTAGAGTTCAAGGCGCAGTCAACGATGCGATTGAAAAGTACGGCCAGGGGGAACAGAGTTAGATTCATGGATCAGCCTGGGAATATATAGCTTCATCGTCGGGTGGCTTCCTCTCGCTATTAAGTGAAGAATCTTATTGACATAGCTGTGGCAAGAGTCCTAAGAACGGATTGAAGCGGTATGCGATGTGACTAGTGGGATTGTCAATATCATGTACATTCGGGGCGTTTCTTCGGGTTTCACTAGAACGGGGATATGCAGATAATAGTTGGTAACAGATTGAGAAAATCTACCTAGGCGCGTGGCGCTGGAGGTTTAATTTTGCGGGACATGGTATCTCTCAAGTGCCATAAGCTTATAAAGATATTCTATTAAAATCGCTTTGATTTATGTTTGACGTCTTGTCTCTAGCAGAATCGGGATCGAGTGAAGTGACAGCAAAGAGAGCAAGCGGACTTGAGTACTTTGAAAAATGGAAGATCGGACATACAGATAACACCGACATGTAAGACAAATCCACGTGACTTTATAAGGCATACGGTGTTGAGGTCGCACAAAGCATTGGCGAATGCGAATGGAAAGCAGAGGTCGGAGTGGTCGGGGTCGGCTCTACATCTTGGCAGGACGTCAGAAAGGCAGTATTAAGCGGACTATCCAAGGGTCTGTCAGACGACTAAGAAGTCTAAAATAAGCCGGTATCGTACCGGTGTCGTACCGGTAGTATTTCTGCACTTTTGGCTTATGGATGCCTTGGAGTTGCCTGTCCCAAAGACTTGGGCAGGTAAAACGGAGCTGTCTCCTTTACGGTATTTGTTGGCGACGACGAATGCCGAGTGATCAGACGCCTGAGTGTAACCTCATCCTCCCGGTAGGGTCCCGCAGTTAACAATGGCTTCATGTCTTGCAATGTGCCTTATCGGTTGCGTGACTTGGAGCAGAGCCTCACCTGGTCACCTAGTGGGCCGCAGATACGACGGGACGGACTCATCAGGGTTACAGCGCATAACTACCTAATAATAATAAGCCTAACCCCGAACTCTGACCAAGGAAAATAAGCGCGTTGGCGCGTTGCATTCAACTGGATTGGTTGAATAGGCGAGAGAAGCGCTTTCGCGGCTGACCCATCTGATGACCCATCTGATCGACCGCATACAGATTACGCAACAATTCGGGTAAAATTGCTCGTCGTCGGGAATCTGGGTTAAATTTATACACGAAGGGGATAGAGGGTGCTTACGTACCTATAGAAGTTTGATATATACAGCTTACGAAATGTCTCTCTAGGGCCGGTCTCAATTAGTCATTTAGATCAAATTTAATCATCTCAATTCTATGAATAGTTTGTCTAGAAATCTATGTAAATTATAGATAATTAATCCGTATTGAAACCGAGCTACAATACAGCGAACGGCATATGCAAGTCGGTATAAGCATGCCTAGTTACGTATCATTCCCATATACCCAAAACAGCACCAACATTAATACTCACCGAGCTAGGCGTATCTATTACGGCGTCAGCAACGCGGCAAGCTTGCATGGTATGCTGACCAGATTGGTCTTGTGTAACAAACTTCTACCGTAAGGTCTAAGTAAAGTAATGAGACGCGTTAGGCAGTAGTTCAGTATATTCCTTTTTGGGCGGTGTGAAAGGGGGGTAGGCAGCTGGGCAGATCTGTCTGATCCGTATAAATACCCTGGTGAGCGACGAGTTCCTCATTACTGGAAAGACGAGGTCTATCTAGTTCTTTGTATGACCCTGTCTGATACAATCTGTGGGCTTTCACTTTCACACTTTTAACTACGCGCCTTCTTCTTCAATAGCCATGGACAACCAATCTCAAGTGTCGGGAGGGAATAAGTAAGTGCCTGCCTCTTAAATACTTATCGTGTACGGGCAAGAGTCAGTCTTGAGTACACGGATTTACACGAGCATTTCGATTCTCAATTCCCCCCTTTCCGTACTGTTACTTGTTTTTCTTTCTCGACACAAGTTCCAACTAACGCTGACCTTGTCTATTATAGCTCCAACTCATCATACACTGGCAGCCAGTCTGAGAAAACCATGCTCAGGACCCAAAGGCTTCAGGAGTATACGACCCGAACGAGTAGAGGCGAAGCTCCTATAACGACACTTCTTCAGCAAGACCAAAGCATACAATCGAGCAAAGCTTCCCGCAGAGCTAAGGTTCAGGGTGATGTCAACGATGCTATAGCCAAATACTATCAGACATCAGCATAGCAAGTCGGGAATTTGGTATATATTACACAACGGGCTTGATATAATCACCTCATGGCTGAGAGGGTAGTGTCAATTTTTAAACAATGACTGGGAGTCGAGATTTGACTGAGTGGCGAGATGTTACATGCAGGTTATGATTACATGAGTGCATCCTATCGACTATTTAATTGACATCCTTTGAATGTGTTATCGTTATTAGTCATAAGTGAATCTGTGTTCGTATAGAAATTATGCTTTTAGAATGGTGTACTTTTCATGTTTAAGCCTTCGACAATTATTTTCTGGCTTATGGAATGATGGCAAATTTGGTGAGTCACTTCCTGCAATAAGGCTCGCCACTGACACCGGATAAGATCTCAGTACCACCACAACTACCAATATGGATGGCCCGGGAGATGCAGCTAAGCCTCGGTTGCATCGGTATCTGTGCTGTTGTGGTTACTGTTGATTTGCTAGATGTTTTGAGGTATCAACTGAGGATGCATGCTGACCATTAACGTTACCGGTTGTGGAATTATTCCGCTGTTATAGTCAAAGCCTGTCATTGCACTCATGAAAAGTATATAAGTAGACAAAGGTTTGCTCAGATTGTACACGTAGTTAACGTCGGCGCCATCATCTATGTCGTGATACCTACTGCTACTCCGGCCACTCCGGACCAAATGCGATTCGAGCATGACATGGAGCAATTGAGGCTCGGTACCCGATTACCTGATGAATATTGGATAAAATCATAAATATTATAATACCGTCTCGTGGTTCCTTAGAACTATTGATAGAGGTAGAAAGATAATGAGGCAGAATGGACATAGGTACGATAATTTTAAATTAATACCCATCATATACGTAACCAAATACTTAACTTAGAAAGTAGCTAACGGGTTTATTTCTAGTTAGGGTCTGGAATGCCAAATTGTCATCTTGACGTGCGTCTCAAGAAGGATGCCCTCTCCCTAGTACTTCTGGCAGGATTTCTGCTTCCGTAGCACAAAATGATGCTACGTGTATGGCCATTTTCACGTATTCGTTCTCGTGAGTCCTTTGTAGAGAAAGAACATTTGGTTAAACCATCAGAGTACGAATCAGAGTACCAAGGGAGGCGACTGGGTGACCAGCAAAAGGCAAGATGACGGACTCACCGTTCACCGAGAGGCGATCAAGGTAAAGAATATATTAACGCTATGGGGCTGGCTACATATACCAATACCCAATCCTACCTCTTACCCGCATTGAAAGTAACCCAAGTAAGCCCACCTGATTACTTACCGCTGTGACAAGTGCAAATATTTCATGGGTTGTAGCTTATTATGCGACTCGAAGATATGTCACGTTTTCATGAGCACACCCCACCTATTAGGTGTATTTTCATGGAACGGTCAAATGTACCTAACTGTTCAAGTGCTAGATTACTGCGAAAAAACTATTACAGCTGCATAGTCTCTAAGCGAGATGAGCATTGCTGGATAGATAGATGTCATACTTATACCTGGGGCTGTTACCTGCCTATGGCATCTTGCGCAAACGGAGTAAAAATAAACGCGTAAGTCTACCCCTAAGACATATATACCATGGCACCGGCAAGAAGATTCATTGGAAAAAAACCTGGTGATGACATTAATGCTTCATGGCGCAGTGGAAGCGCGCCGGGCTTGTATAAACCGGAGGACCTCCGATCGAAACGGGGTGGAGCCATTATTACCTACCTAAGGACCTAATTTTTTTTCCCTTCTCGTCCTCACTCCTACCTTCTTTAGGTCCTATGGCTGCTGATATAGCAAAAGCTAGAACTATACAGTATGTTGGAGCTACTTTTATCTATAGATGGAGGTTAAGCGATGCTATACTAAAACCCCGGTGGCTCCACACCGACCGGCCTTACCCGTTAGCCGCTCGTTGCTCCGTTCTGGCCTTGGCGCTCTAGCGTTTGAAAGAATATGGAGCGACCGGGGATTACAAGGGGGCGCTCAGCAGCACCAAACGAGCTAGAAGCAGATTCACTCCCTGTTTCACACATGGTGAGACGTCGCCTACCCGTCGCCTACCCACATTCGGCTTGGAGCGAGCACCTGTGGTAAGATGGGACGAGATTGACCCATGTCCCCCGTCGTATTCGGCGATCCAGATCCCTGAGGCGATACATGACCCGGGGCCATGGGTACGGCTCATCTTATTCCTCCGTTATGGCGATCATTCTTATAAATACTCGTCGTCGATCGTGACTATCTAGCTAAGGCTTCATTCTTGTATCATTCAGTTCTTTTCTCATCCATTCTTTCATTCTCTTCTTGGCTGTGCCAAATTCGTTCTTTGCAGCTTCTAGTATCTACCCTCTATCTACCTTTACCATTATCAGTCGCAGGTCGCACCTTAATCTCTAAGCTCAACCACTATGAAGTTCCTCAACGTCATCCTCCTTGCTGCTTCCACATCTGCGATTGCCATCGGCCGCTCTTCTGCGGTACGATCCACCAGCCTCGAGGATGCCTCATCTCTGCTAGCACGCCACCACTCAGGGAACACAGCAAATTCCCAGAACCAGAACAACGGCAATGGAAACGCGACCAAGGGCAAAAAAGGCGGCAAGTCCGGCTCGGGCGCTGCCGCCACAGCAACCGCCACTACCACCAGCGCCGCTGCCGCTTCCTCTGCTACCGGCACTTCCACCGCCGCTACCGGCAACACCCTCGTCCTCAAGGAAGACGGCGGCGTCCCGGGCAACGAGTGCCTAACATTCCGCAACAACGGCGAGATCGTCGACGCCGCGTGCGTGAACACAGCAGCCGACCGACAGATGACGCCTTCCACATTAGACGGGGCCTCGGTATTGCGCGTGCAGCGCAGCTTCACGGCGGGGTTCCGGCCGGACCTCGTGGGCGTGAACGCGTGCGTCGGGTTCAACGGGACGCACTTCCGCGCCGAGGACTGCGCTGCTGCCTCTGGCGTCGAGCTCGTCCAGTTCGACGGCAGCGCCCTGGTCACGGCGAGCGGGGCGTGCGCGCAGGGCCATGATGGCGCGGCGCAGATGGTGGTTGATGCGACGGGCGCTGATTGCGCTACTTACCAGAGCACTGCTGTTACGCCTACCGATTCTTAGTAAAGTAGATGATCTGGCGGGAGGAGGATGAGTAGGTAGGTAGATTAGGTAGATACTAATTGTTGTTTAATTGCATTTGTGGTGTCGGAAAAGACCCGCGCTTCATACCTAAATGAAACGAACCAATAATTTACCCCTATATCGGGGCTTAATCATCCTACCAGCCAGGCTTGCTGATTCATCTAAGCCACTCATTACCTCATCAGGCATACCTGATTGCTTTCCCTAGTCTATTTGCTGCAAGATTGCGTGCCACCGTTCGCAATGCAGTAGCTTTTACCTGGTACCTTCGTTCTTGATTAGGTAGGTACTTATCCATTCGCAGAGCCATTACACACGAATGTTGCGTACCCACTGTAGTTGGCAGACCTCGGGAGATTTTCGAAACCGAAAATGAAAAACCATATGCTACGAAGAATGGGAACTGTTGAAATCTAGGACCACGAGCTGAAAATGGGAAGAAAAAATGTAAGGAAATACCTAGGAGGTACTTACACGTTTGACAATATGAGAATCTCAGCCCCTCATCGCAACGTGGGATGGGGGTGGCTATCGCTCTTGCACAGCCTCGCAAAGGCACAACCTAAGGACGACCAGGCAATCTTGATCTCCCCTCAAGAAGATCTCTTGTTAACCTCTCATGTGGACTTGTGTCATTATCTAATTACGACACCATGGAGGGTAATATTCCACGACCAAAATTACTATCCGCCGATGGCCTAAATCAAGAGCCTCGTGTCAAGCGGCGCCGACTGAGCATATCCTCCGCGGAAAACTTGTGTTCTGCCTGTGGTGCAGTTCAATGGTCGTCCTTGGCTGGTAACGAACCCCACTATCGACGGAGAAACCCGGTAATGAGGGTGCCTGCTACTCATGATGAGCTTCGAGGATCTACATGCCGGGTATGCAGAGCGCTGGCTCTAATCAAACCAGCCAAGTTAGATGGTCAAATTTGCTTATTGAGAGCCTTCGGCTCACAACAAGCCTTGACCTCTTTGGACACGGCACCGCCTCCTAGATCTTGGAGCCAATGTACGCTCATGGGCATTGTACCTGAAGGCAGCTCGTATAGAATCTGTCGCACCCTAGGGTTTCTCGCCCTTCTATGCCAAGAGCCTGGGGACTTCGATTTCGGACCTCGGCGTATCCTCCCAGGCTCCATCGATTATTCTTACATAAAAAATGTAATGTCTTTTTGCGTCGAGAAACACTTGAGGTGTTGCACCCTTCGTGAACCGGCTCCGGTAGATGGGCTACGAGTCATCGACTGCGTGACTAGAAACGTCGTTCAGGCCCCTGAGGATTGCCAATACCTTGCTCTTTCCTATGTGTGGGGTGATCAAGAAAACGCAGCAGCCATTACCGGAGGAGACTTTCCACCCGTCGTTGAGGATAGTATCAAGGTCACCATAAAGCTTGGGCTTCGCTACCTATGGGCTGACAGGCATGTAGGTTACCCCCTCTCGCTTTTGCATATCTATAGCATCAGGAGAGGTTACAGCTAATCTTAAAAAGTGTATCAGTCAAGATGAGGCAGACAAGCATCATATGATCGGCCAGATGGGCCGAATCTATTCCAATGCCTTTCTAACAATCATCGCCGCGGCAGGCGCTGATGCGCAATACGGTCTTCCTGGAGTTGATGAACGCCATCGGGTGGAACAGCTCGAAATTAAAGTGGACGACTATAAGCTCGTTCAGATATTCCCAATGGGATCTTCGTCTATCAAGGGCACCAAGTGGGCTTCTAGGGGCTGGACCTATCAAGAAGGGTACCTATCCAGGAGGCGCCTAATCTTCACCGACCAGCAGGTAATATATCTCTGCAATGGGCTGTTCGCACCTGAATCGGTCGTCCAGACATTTCCAACAGATATCTTGAATGACCATGGAAATCGCCCATTCTCGGACCTTATCCCCCGCGGGAGCATTTTCACCGGGAATTATTCATATACTCCTAGTCTTCGGTCTCGAATTCTTCTAGATCAAATTGCAGAATACACCCGGAGAGAGTTGTCCTACGAAACAGACTCCCTCGATGCATTCAAAGGAGTGCTGGCGAGTTATGAAAACGACAACAAGGCTCCGATTTACCATCTTTGGGGCATCCCCGTGCAAGGGGAATCAGAACTATCCTTGTCGCTTTTGTGGTACCACAAAAACGTCGCAACAAGGCGGTCTGGCTTTCCAAGCTGGTCCTGGGCTGGTTGGGCTGGGGCTGTTGCTTGGTTGTCCCTTAAAGAAATTTTCTTTCGACAAAGTCTTAGAGACCAAATTACACTCTCTTCTCCCATCAACACAACCCCGAGGCAGCTGCAAATCACCTCGCCGGCCGTGAAGCTTAGAATCGCGGAATTTTCTTTGTCCCAGGAGCAATTGACCACGCGAACAGAAGTCTACTCTAGATTTCACGTGTACCCTATACACAAACGCCGCGGGGATGGGATCATGGCTGTCTTTCAGGTCTCATCACACGCCTTCGCTGCGGCTCCAGTCTTCTTTGACAGCCAGGTAGAGACTAGAGGTCACCTCATGGGATTGGTGTTCGAATTCGATACCTATGTTAGTGTTGTTCTCGTACTGAAGGAACATGAACACCGCTATGAACGAACGGGTTGGGTAGTAGTAAACCATACGAAAGACTCAGATTTTCCGATGCTCTACCTGAATAATGAAGACCAAATACTAGATAACGTGTGGCTTGGGAAGGATGGCCGGGGTAGTCAGGATGACTGGATTAAGGACGCCGAGGAAATCACATTGTCTTTGGACTGAGTTGACATCATTGGTATCTCTACCTGGGAAGGACGTTCGTTTTATTATGGAAGTGTCTTTTGTCACCCACCTAGGTATTAACTATGGATAATTCAACATGTAGAGTTAAGAAGCTAGAAAGGGCACTACCCGGTTTCTACTATAGATTTGCATCATTTAGGGAGCACGTGGATTGCGGACTGCGAGGACCATGCTGGCACATGCGTGGCTACCTTTATGTTACACAAGACGTTGGCTGAATGAGCCTCCCTTTCTTCGTTTCGGCTATTTCCCCTCTTCGATTCCTAGTCAATTTACACACTCGCTTTATACTCTTTTCCTCTTTACAATTTTCACAGCCATGGCAGTCAAACATGTACTTCTGCTCGGCGGCCACGGAAAGGTATCCCAGCTATTAACACCGATGCTGCTGCAAAAGTCATGGGACGTCACAAGCATCATCCGCAATCCAGACCAAGTCGCACATCTGGAGCAGCTCGGAGCTAGCTCGGGCGGCCCCGGCAAGCTGAACGTTCTAGTCCGTAGCATTGACGACGTCAAGAGCGAATCTCAGGCGAAAGCCGTGATCGACGAGGTCAAACCTGACTATGTGGTCTGGAGTGCCGGCGCTGCTGGAAAAGGAGCTCCGGAAAGGGTAAGTGTGTGACGATAGAGATGCTGCTAGTGTCGCCATTAACATTTGAACTCCCTCCTTAGTTCGAGATTGTCGATCGCGATGCGACGTGCTACTTCATACGCGCAGCTGTCGCAACACCATCGATCACCAAATTCATCCTGATATCTTTCATCGGGTGTCGTTATGAGAAGGCGCCGTGGCTGGACGAGGCCCACTGGCAGCAGTATCTCGTTTCGACGCGGCAGCCTTACGATAGATACTACAAGGCCAAGATAGTGGCAGACCAAGAGCTGTACGAGACGGGAAAGACCAGGAAGGATTTCGCAGCCATCTCCCTTCGCCCCGGTCGCTTGACAATGGAGCCTGTTGGCAAGGTTAGTCTTGGAAAGATTGATCACGCCGAAGGCCCCTCAAGTCGAGCTTCCGTTGCCTACTTGACGGCTCTCCTGCTTGATTCTGATGCGAAATCCTGCTGGTTGGACATGCTAGATGGTGACGAGGATCCCGAGGCGGCGGTCAGCAGATGTATCGCAGAAGGGGTAGATTGTGTTGAAGGCGAACGTTTCGTTACTAAGAACTAGGCTACGTAACATTTAAAAAAAAACATTTAACTTAATTGAATTATTTTATGCGTAAAAGAAGAATTTTGAGTTTTTATTATATTGTTAGTATTTTTACATAGCACTTAGCAAAAGAGGAATCATGGATGCTTTTGCAAGGCCATTGTCACCGTAAGTTATCTCTCAATGCCGCCGATTTTTCGTGGGGCAAAGAATCTTGGCAACAGGTGCGGTAGATGTCAATCTATTCCGCATTGGCAACTATAGTGATTACCTGCTAAGCCGGCCTCCCCAGATGAAACGAGGCAATTCTATCCAACTCCCTTAGCTTCTCCTTTAGCGTGTTTCCACCTCTAAGGGTTACCCGCACCGGTCGCACGGCTCACCCAGTACCTAGATACCTAATTCGTGATAGCTAGCGCTTCTCAACCAATAGAAAGAGAGGCTACCCCAATGTTACCCGTTTCTCGGCCTACTACTATGTAGATATGTAAGATCGAGGGTCAATCCTGCATGCCTTTTAATTCGAATTCGCCCATAAAAACCTATAGCATTGGTTCAAAATGAGGCCTCATTGGTTCGCAACCCTGGCGAACCACCCTAAAAGGTAAGACAGCTCTGGCTGTTCAAATTGCCGATTGAAGTTCTGACATCGTGACCTAGTGGAGCCATGCATGTGAATTGCCCGATCATGTGGATTCGGCGTTAAGCTCGGCCACGAGAAAGTAGCAGAAAGGCTTCTATACCAAAGATCAACCTCTTTCTAGGGTGATATAACCTGGCGAAGCGCGGGCTTCCAATGTACCTAATATGCGATAGGTACCTTTGTTCATGTAAATTGATTGGTCGACTCAGATCCCCCTACCCTAGGTCGCAAACTCCCGACATCCCCGAGGTGTGGTCTCCTTCGTCCGGCCTCCGTCGTCTGTCGCTTATTACTGAACAAAAAGAGCCTAGCAGGGCGAGTTTGAATTTGTACTATCTAAGAATAGGTGAACCATTTACGAACAGCTGGCAAGGCAACTGGAGCGGCAAGGGAACTGACGAAATAACTAACGAGGCTAAGTAATAATAGTGGGTATTGCCGGGGCATATGTCAGCTATTTCGACTTTTAACCCGCGCACGAGGGTTAGATGAAAGAGACACATCAGCTTCGACATAAGAGAATGAGGATCATAGCGGGCGAAAATTTTACGTGGTATGGGCAGGAGGGGGTTACAAGGAAATTTTATAAAACTGCTCTCTCTTTCCCCTTTCTCTTTGAAAACTTGAAGATCAAAGTTCAGCGACAGACGTTCCTGGGCTACACAATTGCACACGATCTCCTTCTGTTATACGAAGTATCATCTTGTTCCTATCCCTGAATCGCCATGGACAACACAAACGGGTTGGTACCGAACCATTTCACTCAATCTTCACCCCATCTCCATTTACTTTCCATTAGTTTGGAGTACCTATATGACGGAGGACATGACAAGTCACCACGGATGCGGGCTATTAGTCATCTCCTGTCTCCTGTCTCTTGTCTCTTGTCTCTTGTCTCTTGTCTCTTGTCTCTTGTCTCTCTGTTCCACCCATTCTCAGCCCGCCCTTTAAGGCACGATAGACCTCGGCTAACACCGATCTTTATGACCTAGAGCTACCAAGTCTCATACCGACACCACTTCTGACCATGCTAGCTATGCCCTACCCTTGGGCACCACCGTTTACACCGCTGATGTGGCCCAGGGCGACGCTCCCATCACAACCCTCCTCCAACAGGGTCACTCTACCCAGTCAAGTGTGGCTGCTCGTCGGGTCAAGGTCCAGCGCGAGATCGATGAAGCCCTGACAAAATATAGCCAGGCTTCGCAGAAGTAAGTTCCGATTCATAATACCCAAAAAGACATTGCTATACTATGCCTCTTCTCATCGCTGCGCTATGTGGTCGTACTCTATAGAAATAGCGACGTCACTCCCTAGCCCAACAGGCAGCATGAGCATCGAGCCATAGTTTCACACGTATTGGCAACGGCATGCGATGACATACTAACATAATTGTAGATGAGTGTGTACTTGAGAGTTATAAGAGCGACAAAAGAGCCCCGATCTACCATCTTTGGGGCATCCCAGTCTTAGGGACGTCCTAGCTATTCTTATCGCTTTTATGGTATTATAAAAATACTGCAAAAGGACAATCCAGGTTTCCAAGCTGGTCCTAGGCAGGCTAGGCTGGGGCGTTAGTTGGTTATCCCGTAGCTAGGCTAGAATAGCTGCGATCTAAAATAACTGAATTACTTTCTTTATAGGTGATGACTAATAGCAACTAACATGGTTATTCAACGCACAAAGTTTAGCCTCTTATCCTCTTAATACAACCCCAAGACAGCTACAAGTCACCTTGCCGGCTACAACGCTTATAATTAAGGCCTTTCTTTGACACGAGCAATTAACCATGCTAACAAAACTTTATTAGGCAAATTATTGCAGCAAGATAAACTATTGTGCTCGAGAGAAACACCGCGTAGATGGAAATTTGGCAGTCTTTCAGATCCTGTCCCATACCCGCGTTGTAACTCCTGTTTTCTTCGACTGTCAGGTAGAGGCCGGAACTCACCTCATAGGACTAGTTTTTAATAATTATGTTGTCCACGGCGGTGTTGTTCTCGTGCTGAAGGAAAATAAACACTTTTATGAATGAGTAGGTCTCGTGGTAGTCATTCATAAGGGCAACTCGGATGTGACGATGCTCTACCTCGATAACGACGGCCAAATACTTGATGAAGTGTGGCTTGAGGAGCAAGATGACTGGGCTAAGTATGCCGAGGAAATGACATTGTCTTTAAACTGAGTTGATATCGTTGAGGTCTCTAAGGAAGAATGATCATTTTGTTAATTTTGTCCTGGAGGCGGATGACCACTATTCAGTAGAAGGACAGAGCCTTAATGATGCTACTTCAGTTTGACTGCAAAAGTGAATGGTGTTGATTGAGACTGGACATATCAAGAATAGCCATACGATAAGTACGATGAGAGCAATGGCAACGAGGGAGGGACGCAGTGTTGTGTGTGCGGGGGGTGGCGGTCGGTGAGTAACTGAGACGAAAGTATTCATGTATGAGGCAACCAGCTCCAAGGGCCTTCGTCTTGCCAATTCATACCTAGATAGCCATACCCTAAGCTTCCTTGAAGCTACCATCCAATTCTGGAGTGACTTTGCTATGATTTAAAACTGCTAGAGCATTTCTGTCTTTTGACAATCGCTTCTACTATGGAAATCTTAGAATAACAGTACAGAGTCTGAGACAACTATCTTATCTACCTAGATATGTTTTGAGTCAATGATATATAATGGTTTGGTGGAATGATGTTTATGAGTGCATTAGAAGATATGAAAATGAGTTTAATGGGGTGGTATCAGGTCACATGGCATGTCAGAACACCTGGACAACAGGAATCATCCAATACCTTACAGGGGAAGCAGATATAGGTTTGGGTTCACACGAATATTACATCAATATAAGTTAGGTACGTATGTGAAGATACTAAAAGCAGACTGGGCCGAGAAAAGCAAAAGAAAGAAATCAGTATGTTTCATGCCGCATGAGGGAAGTAAAGCTGATGTCAGATTCTGCGCATGAAAAATGTTTATAGGCATGGGATAGGTTTCGTGCAAACAGACTAGCGTAGTATTGGGTCGGCGCGTAAAATACCCGGGGTGCATAGACGTGCATACGTACACAGCTAGGATAAGGCGCAAGCCACCATGAAGAAGGCAGCCGACACTAAGGTCGATGGGTCGTTGACAAAAGATTTTGCACACATTTGGTGAATATCCCTGCGAAAATAATGCAAATTCTTTTTCCTTTCACCGCTAAAGCCACGATTGTCTGCGCCAAGAAATAGGTACTATCATAGATAAGGACCCCTAACTATGCGCGAACCATGCAATCAGTAAAAATAGGTAGTAGCTAGATTTCGGCCCGGGAATCGACGCAAAGAAGGCAATCCACTACCGCAGTCGACCATCATGTTGGTAGGCTAGTCGATTGAGGCTCTACGTCTACGTCTCATCCCGGCTTGCCGGATTTGGTCTTATCGTCAATTAGTAGCACAAGAATGGCAGGAGTGGCGGCGAGGAGAATATATGATTTAACTCTAGTATCTCTTGGGCAATAGCTGTTATATAGATTTTTATTATTGATTTTTTTATTAGTGTGGCGAATAGATGCCATGCTATGAAAGTAAAATATTAATTTTATACGACTCAATGAAATGGTGATGAAAGCGAATGTAAATGAAGCTCAACTTGGATCAACACAGGCGCACCGTATGATATCTAACTGGCGCGTACTGAAGCAAATTGCATTGCATGACATCGTGAAGATGGCGGACGGTTGCCTTCTCTTGCTCGGTTGCCTTCTTTTGCTCGGTTGCCTTCTCTTGATGTTAGTTGCCTCCTTATTGGGGTCTGCCCAGGTCCGCAGGAAATTTTGGTTCAGCAGCCCTGCCCAGCCGCTGGGCAGAGCCGCAGGTTCGTGGCCCGCGGCTCATCCGCTTCTCCCGGAAGATGGGAAAATGTAGGCAACTATTATGTACCTAGGTACTTACTTCGGAACTGTGAGGCTCTGACTTTGTGACCTGGTGTGGAGCCATGTACGGGGGATGGTCCAATCAAGTATGAGTTAGCATTCGGTCACCATGGTGCGGCATCGCCCCGAGTGTAGTCGCAAGAAACAACCTGGTTTGCCAGTTATCAAGACGAATCTGTTTGGACACATTCAGGAAAATGGCAGAAGTGGCGGCAAGGGGGGGTAGAGCATGGTGCAGTGATCGCGAGCGCAACATGAATTTCTTTCCCTATAAGAACATGCTTCCCCCGCCGTCGTTCCCATGCAATATTCAAAGAGCAAGTCCGGTACTAGACATTCCTTGGCCATACAACTGTACACCGGCTCTTTCTGTTGTATTTAAACCATACTGCTTTTCATTGTGCCCAACCCCGAGTAACCATGGCCAACGCAAACCAGTCAGTAGCGAGTCCCTCCCAATCTTAAACTCGTCCCTTCACTTCTTGGCTGCTCAATGAATGTCGAGGCATCGAAGACACGACGAGTCGTCTTATGTCTTTGAGTAACTTGGCTATTGGTTGACTTTCTCCTTTCGCTCATCCAGAGCCCGGGCTCGTCTCTTAAGACAATGTACCACGGCCACAGCTGACACTTATATATTTTACCTAGAGCCACCACGCCTCACGCCGACACCACTCCCAACCATGCCGGTCGTGTCATATCCTCGAATACCATTGCGTACACAGTTAGTGTGGCTCATGGCGACGCTCCCATCTCAACTCTCCTCCAACAGCACCCCCAGCACGAGACCAAGCTAAGCGTGGCGGCTCGTGAAGCCAAAGTCCAGAGCGAAGTCGAAGAGGCCTTAGCCAAATTCGATCAAGCCTCGAAGAAGTACGTTCTCTTTCATAACATCTCTTGGGAAGGTACCTCATCTTACTACTACTATACCCTAGTGGTGACACAATCTCCCAACCCAATATGCTTGTTGGGTAGCATAAGCCTTGATTAAGCCTTGATGCCACATGCATAGGCAATAGACCCCAACATAGTACTGGGATGCAATAGCACACTAACACCATCATAGATGAGGATGAGTGTCCGCAACTAGTGTTCAAAGTCAATGTGAGACAACATGATGACATCAATTGAAACGATAATGGAAGCGTGGCGTGGCGACTTGGGATTTCAGGATTTTTTATGTGAGGTCGTGCCTCATCTTGGATCGAGTAGCCCGGCGAGGGTACTTGAATGGATTGATGAACGGGACCCAGTTGAAATAAAAAATTACATTAGACAATATCGAAAGTTGGTATACAAACCGTTCCTTATATCATATCTGCATCTGCCAACGAGCGACTTGAACTGGGGAGCTCAAGTGCATCGAGGTTGACAACGCTCAATCTTCCTCAGCGCAAGACTCAGCTGAGTAACGAACAGCACTAGGACACTTCTCCATGAACACCACGATTTCTTCTTAGCCCCACAACACCCCTCTCCAAACCAACATCTCTTTTCTTCACTTCTCCCCTCAATACACTGCGCTCATCAGCGCACGCCATATCAAAAAGACTCCCCAACCCGTAGCACATAAGGCAAGTCGCCAAAGTCCTCTCTCGTCGCGAGCCGAATAACCGAAGCCTGCGACGCGGACCTGAGACTCGAACTCGACGCCTGACTAACAGGATACGGCCGCCTTGTCTGCGCAAAGCTGCCACCACTAGCACTCCCACTACCGCTCTTCGTGCTGGGCGCTCTTCCGCCGCCGGTAGTCTTGCTACGCGGCGTCGTCGGCGCCGTGCGGTACTGATGCCACGTGTGGACCGACGAGTTGCGCATGGGCAAGTTCGCACGTGACCGTGTGCTACTCGAGACGCTCAGAGAACTAGAGTTGCTGCGCGCGGGCGTCGTGGGCGTGGTGTCCCGCGGCGCGTCGTCGTCGATATGGCCGTCGCTCTCGGAGTACGCGCCGTCGCCGCCGTACAGCGACGACGCCGACGCCGAGGAATCCAGGGGCTGCATGGCGCGCAGGAGGCCCGCGAAGAGGTGCATGAGCCGCCGGAAGCCGGCGTTGGAGAGCGAGTGCGTGGAGAAGCGGGCGCGCTCGTAGTCGTCGAGGAACTGCAGGGTTTCTGGCGAGTTTGGCAGCACGCCCGCGCTTACGAGGTGCACGACGTAGTCCCGCATCGTCATGTGCGGGGCGCGCTGGAGGAACGCGACGGCGGCGGCGTCTAGCGTTGGCGGATCCGCCATGGAATTGGGGTCTGGGGGTGCCTGGGAGACTGCCTTTGCTTCGATGAGATTTGGCAACTCGGTGAGCACGGTGCTGTATTGAAGATTGGGGAGATCTGGTGAAGTAGGCGAGCCCCAGCCGTCATGTTCGATCTCGCCCCATACAGGCCGCAAGGGCGGGAAAGAGATGCCCATTTTCTCCTCGACTGTTGCGGGTGGTTTTGGCCTAAAGAGCTGAAGAGACTTTCGTTGCTCCTTTGCCTCACTCGATGCTCGCATTACTTCCTCAGCTGTACCGTCCAGGGATGCTGCGCCGGTATCTGGAGGTATGACCTTTGGGTGGGCCTCCCAGGCGATGGCGGCACTTCTACTCAGGTTGGTGGCGATCATCTTGCGAACCTCCTTAGAAACATCTCCCTTCTCAATAGGAATCCAGCTCTTAGGTATCGAGGCCAAGACTGTCCGCGTGACATAAAGCCTCAGCGCATAGACGAATAGGACAATAAGAACAGTAAGGACATAGACTATGGCAGTGACGATGAGGTTGATATATTGGCGATTAGTCTTGGTCAGAACCTGGCGGACAAAGTCGCCAGGCACGACGAGAAGCAGGGCGGCAAGGAGAAGACATAGTAAAACATAAAATAAAGTGTAGATTATTCGAGACACGAGGTTAGTGGCCTTCATGGTATGAAAGTGAGTATTAGGACGTAGAGCGGGTGTGACATTCTTTAGCCGCACGGCGCGGTAAGGCTCCGGCTGCTGCGTAACCGCGAGATTGAAAAGGAGGATTCGAAGCTCATATTAAGAGGTGAATATTCATTGCAACTCCCCAGGTCAAACAGTTGAATTATAGTTTATTAGTAGTACAAGTCCTGGATGGCCCAAGAGTGGACATCTGAAGGGGGTGGTGATGACAAAGGAGAAGAAACAAAAGGTGAAGTTGGAGGATTAAGGTTGCGCTTGTCCTTGTAATAAGATTTGATGATGCGGGATTGACAGGGATTAGATCATGGCTCGGATATGACATACCCCACTTTCCGCTGACTAACACCCGATTGGGTCGCCTCGTCATTTTCAGCCTCAGCCTTGGTGTACCGCATCTAGCCTTGTCATCCAGCCAAGATCTTACTGACAAGACATCGAGGTAGACACATATATATGTACACGTTGGCATAAAAATGGGACAGAGACACATTTCATGAATTACTTCGTGTTCATTACTGCTATATCTTATCATAGCACGAGCTACTAGTACATCTATAGCAAAGGCAAACCATTTCCCGGACTTTTGCGCTCATCTGTAAAGCACAACTTTAGCAACTGTCGCAACTAGCGCAGTTGCTGCATCTCAGGTTCTACGTTCGCCTCAGCCGCGGCTGCAGCTCCACCTTCAACTGCAGGTCCTCCCGGCTGATCTGCCGGCGCCGGCGCCTCCCTCTGCGGCTTCTCTGCAGCTTCTCTCGCCAGTCGCATATCGGCCCGAGTAAGTCGTAGATCGGAACTATACTGCCCAAAGGCCGTGACAAGCTCACCTAGTCCGTCCTTGAGCGCATCTAGCAACTCCTCCACCTCGGCACACTCCCGGCTCCGGTTTAAATCCGTCCAGTGGATTGGGAGTGTATCATGAAACCTCTCTAGTTTCTTGATGACGGTTGTGAAGGTCCGTATGAGAGCTGGCACGTCTCGTTGTACATTACCATATCGATCTTCCGTAATACTGGAAACCGCTAGCTTAGATACGGCGTATGCTGCGTTGACATATATGCTGAGTTCGCCATACGGCTGGCCAAATACAGCAGTCGTCAATCGACGCCTGAACAGTTGCTGAAACACAGGACCGATCGTCGGCGTGACCAAGACTTTGAATGCCAATCCCCGGACCAAGGTGTTGACATTTTCCGGTCGGAGCATGTCCTTCTGCTCTTGCGTCAGAAGACGGTCCCTTGCCTCTAGCGCTCTCTTCTTAGCTTCAGGCAGGTAAACCTGCGCGGGTGTCTTTCCCGGAGATGTGATCACGTTGTTAACAACCTTGCCCACGGTGCCTCGGAGACCCTTCGGGAGTGGTGCTGCGGCCCAAACATCATCGTTTCTCGGAGGTTGTACGAGTCGAGGCGCTGGTTGCTGAGGAGCTGCCTCCACTGGTGCGGGAGGTGGAGTTGATGGCTTGCCATAGTTATCAACCCTCTCCTCTACGGCCTTGATCACACTCAAACACGTGACGTAAAGCTGTGACCACATAGGACCATCCTTACGATCAATGTCCTCAAAGATGGCCTTCCTTCTGGCATCGAAATCTCGTGCGATTAGGGCCAACTCCCACATAGCAAAAGCCTATATTATTAGCAAATGCACGTTGAGCGACGAGGATTGAGGGAAAGCGACTTACCGATATACGCGTCTTTTTGCTCTTTAATCCATTCAACAAGCTCCCATTGGGGTCTTTGGACTCGGCGCTGAGCGGTTGGTTGTTCTTCAAAGGGTCCCTACCAAGCTGCAGCCTAAAAGCCATATCCGCAAAATACCACAGAAGACACAGCAAGAAACCTGCCCAGATCGATCGACCGAGCATCAAGACGCTCCATGGCGCTTGGCTGGGCGGGATGTTGGATTTCGGCAGGTTATAAAATATGCGGAAAAACGACAGTGCCCAGCCCCAAGCCGAACGTCTTAGGAAAGTGTAGAGTACGACGTAGTTGACGAGAGCAACAATCATGGAGAGCATCCCGGCACGTACGAGAACAGTAGGAGCCGCCTCGATGAATGCTCCCCAGCCGGTTGTTGGCCGGTCGTTGGCGTCTCCTTCACGTCTTGGCTTAACCCTTCCCAAGAGCATTCGATCGTAATCCAAGGACACATGTAGAACGCCCTGAGCGATTCCAAGGATTATAAAGTTGATAGTGTAGAATAGAGCTCGCTCGTTCAATCGTGCGCGATCTCCGCTATAGTACGTAATCCAACCAAGGTTGCTGCTAGCCGGGATGGAGAACAAATATGTTTGGCTAAACAACCAAGCAGACAGGGCAAACGTGACCACGGTCTCGACGGTAGCAAGCGAAATCGCGGTGCGGCGGATCGTGTCGAACGGCGAGTTAGAGGTTCGGATTCCCATGTGAGAATGTGCAATTCGTAGTATGATGATAGGTAGAATGCTGCCGAATATCGCGAGGGTACGTATGCCAGGCAACCCAATCGGGAACCATGACCATAACACTACAATCGAAGATTAGCGATCTATATTGCCTAGAGGGGTAGAAATGTAGCATACAGGAATTCCATCTTGACAGAGTAAGAGCCTCAACGTAGGCGAGTGCTAGCAAAACTCCTGTTGTAGAAGCGAAGCGTCTCTGCAGGGCAGGCTGCAAGAAATCTTTGTATGGCGCTCGGCGCACAGCTGCGGGAGGCATCTTTGCAACAGTAAACAAACCGAGTGTTCGATCAATGCATCGTCGAGATCTTATAGTTGCGAGTAGCTGTGCGCACGTAGTGCAAAAGTGATGCGTAAGTATGGAAGTCAGAAGTAGAAGTTGAGGTTGAAAAAAAGAGAAAGGAATGGTGACCTGCGTGTGTGGTTGCTCTGCAGAAACGGTTACCTGTACCTCATAGAATGTAAATAAAATAATAAAAAAATCTAACTGGACTCGAGCACTTGCATTAGCCACAAGGCGATTATTAAATAGCAGGGGTCAAGTAGACTAATGTACCGAAGTGGGTACTGCATCCTTTCAACTGCTGTTTCGGCAACAATTGAAGATTTGCCCGACTTTTTCTGAAAGCAGTTGAAAGGATCAATCTGGATAGCATGGGGTACATACTCGAATATGCAATTATTGGTATTGTACCTACTTGGCAGCCTGGATCTAATATGGCTTATCTCTAAATGACGTTATGTAAGCTGCATGGGTTGCATGGCTGCATGTGCGACTTCTAAACCTCCCCAACTCCCCAATTCGGTTGCCTTGCCGATATCTGTAGTCGTCACCTGAATGTCCTTCCTTCTTCATATTACTATCTCGATATCGCATCGTTCCATCGCTCCATCTCTTCAGCAGCCGTCGCTTTTCTTTCGCTCATAATACAACCATCCGAATTTCTCGTATCTCGTCACATTCGTTCGATCAATTTCGAATTGTCCGGTCATGTCTTTCGATCAGCTATCCTCGATGGAGGCTGGGAGTGGAGGCGGTCGTCGCCAGAACAATGGCGCCTATTCGGATGATCCGGAGTTCTCCAGGCTGTCGCAGGGACTCATGAACAAGCTGTTCCATCTGCAGGGTAACATCTCGAAGCTCAAGTCGGACATCGGTCTCCTCGGCACACGGCGGGACAACCCCCGATTGCGCGAGCGGGTACACGTTACTATCGAAGAATCTACGGAACAGTTCAAGGAAGTCGGCGAAGGTGTTAAAAAGATACAAACGTGGGAAGAGGCGACGGTAAGTCTGGAGCTACAGCAGTCTGTTACGTCCATTTTGTGTGTCGTATGTCTAATTGTATTCCTTCCATGTATAGCCTACCCAGAAATACTCGCAGCAGAAGCTGTCGCGCGAATTCAAAGCCGCACTCAGCGAATTCCAATCCCTCCAGCGCACCGCTATCGAAAAGCAACGAGCATCCGTCACCGCAGCCAAGGCCGCACTCGACCACGATACTGGCGCCGAAGGTGGCCCGTCCGGCCACGACGGAGAGCAATTACAGCTTCAACAGCAAGAGCAGATCCACCTAGCACCGCAAGACGAGGTAGACTTCCAGGATACCTTGATTACCGAACGGGAGGCAGAGATCCGCCAGATCGAGGAGGGTGTCGGCGATCTCAACGTGCTCTTCCAGCAGGTCGCCCAGATTGTTAGCGAGCAGGGCGAGCAGCTGCAGACCATTGAGAACAACGCCGTGAACGTGCGCGACGATACACGCGGTGCCGACTACGAGTTGAGAAGCGCGGCGAGATATCAGAAGAACGCTCGGAGCAAGGCTTGCTGTTTGCTACTGGTTCTAGCCGTTATCATGGCCATCGTACTATTGGCTGTCTTCCTGGGATAAACCTGAGTCTTTGAATTATCTCCGATAGAGTGTACAAGCAGGCATTTGGGGCGTTCTGGAGTTAGCGCGAATAATTCGCATGCTTTTATTACATGTAGGTAGGTAGCTCAGTATATCAGATTATGCCGTCCGTGGTTGATAAGGGTTGATAGCTCTAATATCTTGGGGATTTCAAGCATATTTTATTTGTTTCGTCCACGATGTCATCGGATGATATGTAACTATAGTGCCGGGAAAGGAGTTTCATGTTCCCATTTCCCGGGAATATTTTAGTTTCAGAATCTAGGTAATCGTCAAGATTAACAGTATTCCTATAGTGAAGCGTCTGAGTCATTGTCAAACTGCTTCTCTGAGCTCTTCTTGCTGTCGCTCTTCTTCTGGCTTTCTTCTTGACTACTCCGTCTCCTTCAGGTTTGACGAAGCTGACACGTCATCGCTGCCGTCTGAGTCCTCTTCGGACGTAGATAGCAGCTCATCAAGATCAAGCATGCGGTTCTTGGTAGGGCGCCTCTCAATCTACATGAATAACCCAGATATATCTTATAACGACTATAATCCATAGTCTCTAATATTTTTACTTGACCCCACCACCAAGGTATGTGATAGCACGACTCTCTCAGTTGCGTTTTTCATTCTTCCTCTTCCGCGGTCTAGCTTGTGGTTGGGGTCCCTCCTTTTGTCGGGGCCGTATAAGCCAAGGTTCGACACCTTTACATGCAATGCCATTGTCGTATGTAAATGCCGGTATAAGGTGGGATAGTGCCCAATTCGTGGCCCAGTGAATGAGGGATGAGCACAGCCAATATAGGTGCAGTGCAGCTGGGAGGTCCATAGTGATAGGACCGACAGCGGCTCCCAATAAGATGAAGGCGCGATTGAGCCTAAGTCGCCATTGAGATGTCCTAGCCAACATTTTTTCCGAATCCACGTCAAAGCCGTCCTTGGGGTCTAACCCAAAGACCTGTCGCCTTAGCGTGTTGGTCTTCGGGACAACTTGTGAAACCAAGACAATAGACAATGCAATGGGAAGAATATGGTAGGGATCGGCAGCAGTGAGGTCGGGAAACCAGAGACAGCCTTCCAGGGCAATGCTAGGGTCTGGCAGGTATCTCGCATGCTCGACCACGGCGGACGCTGTAGTAGACGGATCGACTGCAGAGATGTGGCTGGCGGTCGCAGTCATGGTGTCCGCTGCCGGCTCTGCCACCTCGCCCGTGCTCGTGCCCTCGGCATTCGACGCTGCTGCTGGGACATGTGAGACATCGCCGGTGAACCCGGCAACCAAGGACCCGATGATGCCTCTGGGACCACCACACAATCTACGGATGCATTCGATGCCGACAAGCCAGATCGGGAGGCCGAGAAATCTGGCAAACGTCTTCCAGGTCTGCAAGCCTAAGCTACGGTAGATCCTCCGGTCATTCGCCGCTATCTTTTTTGCCCCCTCTTTTATCATTCGTGGACGCAGGGCACGTCCTTTCGAGTCTTTAAAGACGTCGTGAACAATGCGCGCGCGCCACGCCTCCAGGACTGGCGATAGATTGCGTCGACGCTGGATGATAATACGGGTGTATGCGTCAAGTGGTACGCGGAAGACGATGTTGATTCCTGCGGCCACGAGGGGGATTATCAGAAACCATGGTAGGTGGGTGGCGCTGTGAAGACTGATCATGGCATCCTGAGTTGCTTGCGTAACTGCCAGGACACCCGTCGCAATATGGAACGACCTTACTCCAGGCCGTTTCTCATAATGGTATAACGATACGAGTGAGGGTCGTGCATGGTGAGGTTGAATTCCAGATCTTGATACTAGGCCAAGGGGCTTAGCTAGCCGAAGGGGTCGAGAGAGGTAGAGTGAGCCCATGATGAACCATGAACCATACCGAGTGACTACCTAGGTACTCACTCTGTTGAATGGTTCTTGAGATTAGATTTAAACTGTCGTTCAACACTTCTCAAGTGTTTCTCATGGTAACGACATGTCTCCTCAGATTATGAAGACAATACTAGTTGCTTCAGACTGGAGATTCATTTTGAAGTCTCAGGCATGGAAAGGCTTAAGCTTGTATCGATAACGCGGTGGGAATTGGTGGGGTAGCAGCGTAGCAGGGCAGCAGGGGGGAGGTGCAGGTACTAGCATATGACTATAGCGCATCAACGCCAGCCTATAGACTCTTTAGGTGCATATTGAAGCAATAATTGGAGCTGTATTAGTGGTATACGACAGTTTAATACTTTAAGGGGGAGGTGGGAGGTGGGACATTTAGAACGAACACCTTGCTCTCTCGTACCTTGTCCGTCGTCTTTAAATGATCACACGCCGCTTAACCTGCCCCAACCCGCAACCTGCAATCATCAGGTCACATCAATGGGTCAACTGGTCTGGCTTTGGCGAAGCCTGACGCCTAAACAACACTCAATCTCTATCGCGTATACTTAGACCTAAACATTACGGAATACAAAAGACACGAGTCCGAGCAAACTAATACCGGTTCTCTACCTAGCAGTCGCAGTCTTAGTCTTTAGCCAAATGTCATACTTCTCCAGTTCGAGCTGTGCAATTCCCGATCAACAAACACCGTACTCCTTCGGCATGGAGCCCAAGACTCTGGTCTTCACGGCCATCGCCGTCGCATGCACCCCCTTTGCGCTGTTGCTATTCTGGAATTTCTTCCTCCCTTTCCTATTCCGCATCTTCTCCCACACCGTTGGATCGACCTTAGGCTGGTATCTGAGGAAGTTAACCGAAGGCCGTCGCTCTTTAATCATCCGTGCCACCGCCGAGAACGAGGCCAAGTTTCGAGAAACCAAAGCGCAAGGAAAGGACAACGGCAGCAGCACCACCAGTAGTGACGATGAGGGCTGGGAGAATATTGAAGGCTCCATACTTGGAACCGCTGGTAATGGAGAGAAGGGTGACCGAGATTGGGATGGGATTGTCGGCTTCTTCCATCCTTTCTGCAATGCCGGAGGTGGTGGTGAGCGAGTTCTGTGGGCAGCTATTCGAGCCACTCAAAAGAGGTGGCCCAATGCGAAGATTGTCGTATATACAGGCGACCACGATGTGTCAAAAGAGAACATAATTGCGAGGGTCAAGGTCAGCAACTGCGTTATCATAATCGGTTTCATGTCAAGATTGCTAATTAATGTGTAGAACACCTTTAGCATTGATATTCATCCACCAACGATCCACTTCCTCTACCTATCGACACGACACTGGGTTCTCTCCTCTACGTGGCCACACATGACCCTGCTGGGCCAATCCCTTGGATCCCTGATCATGGGATGGGATGCTTTCTCTCTCCTGGTACCTGATATCTTTGTGGACACCATGGGATACGCCTTCACTCTTGGTCTGAGCAAGATTCTCTTCCCAGACATTCCAACTGCGGCTTACGTACATTATCCTACCATCTCTACCGATATGCTTGACTCGCTAGATCCCAAGACTTCAGTTGGAAGTCAGGGAGTCAATGCCGGCAAAGGAGTTGGCTTTAAAGGCGCTCTCAAGAAATCCTACTGGAAGATATTCGCCGCCATTTACTCGTGGATGGGTGCTTCGGTTGATGTAGTCATGACGAATTCTACCTGGACGCAAGGACACATCCAGTCCATATGGGGACCACGCCGAAATCAGAGGGGTAGAGAACACCCCATTGCTGTTGTATACCCACCGTGTGCAGTCCATGAGATTGAACGACAAGTGGAAATATCCGAAGAGAGCGAAAAGAAACGACAGAAGTACATCGTGTACATTGCTCAGTTCCGGCCCGAGAAGAATCATCAACTTATCCTGCAGTCCTTTGCAGAATTCGTCAAGACTGGCACCCCCTCGGCCAAGGAAGCCAAGCTAGTTCTTCTTGGCAGTGTCCGAGATGACAACGATTCGAGACGTGTCTACAAGCTTCGCCTGTTGGTCAATGAACTTCATATTAAAGATCAGGTGATTTTCCAGCTGGATGCTCCGTGGTCCGAGATTCTTCAGTGGCTTAGCAAGGCCTTTGTAGGAGTGAACGGAATGTGGAACGAGCACTTCGGTATCGGAGTAGTGGAGTATATGGCAGCCGGCCTAATATGTGTTGTGCATAACAGCGGTGGTCCGAAACTGGACATTGTGACTGATGTCGATGGCCAACCGACAGGTATGCAAGCGATAATCTTGGGAGTTTTTTTTTTTTTTGTTATTATTGCTAACACTGTGATCAGGTTTCCATGCTACTACGACATCAGAATTCGCCGAGGGCTTCGAGAAAGCGCTCTCGCACCCCGATCCGCTCACCGTCAGACGGAGGGCTCGACTCTCGTCCAGACGGTTCAGCGAGGAGGAGTTTGTGAAGAAGTGGTTAGCCGAGATCGAGAAGCTTGTTGCGATGAAGTTGTGAATATAACAAGCTGTATTCGCCTATTACCCCTAGAGAGAGAGATATAGACTTCCGATACCCCAGCATTGTACGGTAGGACTCGGAGTTGGCATTTGCTTTGCTTTGCTTGTGGTTGTGTCTGTGCTGGGATAAAGCTGGAATATTACCAGGAACCCCGTGGACGCGAAGTATTATCAGGAAATAATATTGGTATCTGTCACAATAAATGGGCGTTGTTTTCGATGAGCTTATTGTTGTTTAAATGTTGAGTGAAAAACTCGGAACCAAAATACAGTTCGCCAAGACTTAGCTGGCTAGAAATATATATAAAATGCGTTTTAATCTACAATCTAATACCCGGGTGCACATCTAATAACACCCAATACTTGATAAATATCTACACGGTCAACCCAGCGCTATTCTTCTGCCTCGTCTCGCCCGCGGCCTCGAACACGCCGTCCTCGCGCACGCGGATCGCCTGCACGGCGCTGAACCCCTCGCGCACCCACGTCACGTTGTGGCCCCTGCCCGTCATGCTGGCCACCGTCGCGTTGTCGAACGCGTACTCGAACGCGACTACGTTCGGCATCAGCTGGTCGTGGAACCGGGGCTCGGCGACGGCGGACGCCGCCGACGCGCCCCGCTCCAGCATGTGCCACAGCACCTGCGTCGTCGCGCTGATAATGCGGGATCCGCCTGCCGCGCCGACGACGGCCGCGAGCATACTGACTGACGAAGGAGAAGTAGAAGAGGAAGAGGAAGAGGAGGGGCGCTCGACGATAACGGGCGTGATGGAAGATAAAGGCCGCTTGCCCGCGCGCACGTAGTTCGCCGGCGACGGCGCGTACCCGAACTCGTTGCGCACGCCCGGGATCGAGAAGTCGTTCATCTCGTCGTTGAGCACGACGCCCGTCTCGGGCACCATCAACAAACTACCAAACAACAAGTTCACCGTCGTCGTGCTCGATACCGCCATACCCTTTCCGTCGGCTGTCGACACGTGCGACGTGCCGTGGTGCTCCGGCGTGTATACGCGCCGCGGGTCGTAGTTCTCGACGGGCTGCGTGGAATCGTCGCGGATGCGGTCTCGGATCTCGGCCGCGCGGGAGGAGTCCAGCATCGCGGCTTCCAGACGTGGCATGTCCGGGACGAAGGCCGGGTCACCCAGGGCTTGGTGCGCGCCGTATGCGAAGCGCATCGACTCGTCGAAGCGGTGCAGCGTTAGGTTCGCGTCGTCGGTGGCGGTGGCGGTGTCGTAGCCTTCCATTGTTTTGAGCGTGCTGAGGCACACGGCGCCGCTGCTGGGGACACCGGATGAGTACAGCTTGTACCCGCGGTACGAGATGCTGACGGCGTCGCGGATCACGGCTTCGTAGGTAGACATGTCTTTTGCGGTCATGGTGCCGTTGTGCTGTTGGATGTATCGGATCGTCGCGTCGGCTTGGGGATGTTTAGAAGGGTGTGTCTAAGTACTTAGGATTAGGGGGGGAGAAGAAATCACGAACCCATGGGACCAGTGTAGAATACGTCAGGGCCGTGCTCGGCTATCTTCTCAAGGGTCCTAAGTAGAAAAGTCAATAAATCAAGATGCTCTTGGTCTCACTTAGCAAGTCAACAACTCACTCTGCATAGCGCTTCCTGGTCATGGTGTCGCCTAATTTTACCAATGTCCCTATGTCATGAGATTAGTCATTCGTAGGTTTCACAAGAAGCCTGAAAAACGCTCACCGTTCGGGGCAAAGTCCTCAGCCCATGATGGATCCTCAACGAGAAAGTTCCAGTCGGCGATCATGAGGCCGAATTCCATATAGCGCACCAGATCCTCGCTGACCGGAAACCCACGTCGGGCGACGGACGCAGCAGGCTGAACGACAGTCTTCCAAGGCAACACGCCGAAATTCGTATGCGCATACTCGAGACCTCGCAGCTCGCCCGGCACGCCTACAGAAAGGCCGCCAAAGACGCTGCCCATTACGTTGCCTCTGTACATATCCTCATAGGCGGAACTAGGCGCGGACTCGCGATAATCGATCACGGTGTAGTTTCCCTCGCCGTCCCGGACGAGCGCGAAACCCCCGCCGCCTATGCCGGAGTGATACATGCCGATCACGCCTACGCATAGCTGCGTGCCGACCCAGGCGTCGATGGCATTGCCCTAAAAGCGATAGTAATGATGAGCGATGCGACAAACACGGTAAATCGGTGTTACCCTAGATAAGTAGGTACGGAATAAACAGCACGGCACTAAACTACACTCACACCCTGGGCAAGCAGATCGATGCCGATCTCACTGCACACTTTGCTCTCGGAGGCGACGGCGCCTCGCCTCCCCGACCCGGACTGCTGGTGCAGGACTGCTTGTTGCTGTTGGCCGATTGGTTCCCATTGCGGCGGGATTGCCACGGCGCTGCATGGCGCGACGGCAAAAAGCAGCAGCAGGAGGCTCTGCGGCAGTGTCGCAAAGGTTCCTGACGGTCGGGTTTAGTGGGGGGTGAAACAGAAGGAGACATGTGTTAAAAAGGGGCCAACAGAGCGGCCAACTCACTCATTTTTTTTCTTGTTGGTTGTCGTACAGAATGTTGCGATTCGGGTTTAAGATGTCGTGATCGTACCTTAGTAGGTACTACCTATCACAGGCGTAGTACTACTTACTACCTAAGATCTCCTCCCGATCGCTCGTATGCTGACGACGTTATGAATACATTAATATATAGAACATTGAAGTGATCTGGTGGTTATCTATGCTCAATAATCTATAAGTTGAATTGAAAGGGTTAGAATGTTGATGGCAGAAAGGAATACATTTCGGGCTTTGATTAGTGCCCCGAGAAGATACGCTTCAACCAAGTACACGTTACCGGCTATCTTACGGTACCTAATCGGCCAGTCCGGGGTGCAGCAGAGCTTGATAAGCAGCTTCGAATCGTGTTACCTGATAGGTCGCTTGCCAGCTTGGTGTGGGCTTCAGACAATAGGAGCACCCCCACTAAATCTCTATCGGTTTCCGTCTCTCTCTTCATAAGACTATTTGTAAGCTGTCATACATGGTAGAAATCGCAACATCTTACATTCTCATCTTACATTCTCATCTTACATTCTCATCTCACATTCCTTTAAAGAGTGCCTACCTCTTTGGTTTGGTAACGAGATACGTGATTAAGGGGGAGCATGCCTGACCAAATGAGCATTAGGTAAGCTGATGCCGATCATTCAAATTCTCTCTTGCTCAAAGTACGAGCTAAAGGTGTCACCTACAAACATCATCATCATCACTAGACACATAAGCATAAGACGCGCGCGTGGTCTACCTTGCACCACGGCACCAGCCTCAATTGAAGTAGGTGTCAAGACGCGTTTCCAATTGCAGTGACCGAAGGCATTACGATCATTACGATACAGTGTATGTGTTCAGCCTTAATGCGTCATTGGCGCCACTAGTACATCGGTGAGATGGCTGTGCAACTTTACAGGTGAACAGCCTACAATAGAGAGCTTAATATAAATATATCATATATTTTCAGATAGATCTGAGTTTAATGTGATGTATCATATTCCATAACTTACGTCCTAAGACGAAAATCCAAGAATTATGTGTTTTCGTGTAAGTATTCCACATCTTATCTCATAGGGGCTGCATGATTGGAGCTATCACTAACAAGAAATCGACGTACCTAGTCAAGTAGAGATTTTGTTGGTGATGGAGCCCCGAGACCCGTGAGGTACAATGATACCATCAGAAGGGGTCAGCACAACTACGGAGGGTCCGCGGGTCTCAGCAGTCACCGCGGAGGTCATATTGGAGTCGCTCACCACAGAGCCGGTCACCACGGAGGTCATCATCACAGAAGTCACCACCACCATACCGTCGGTGTAGATGGGGGTGGGTTTGGAATGCATCACGGTGGTGTTAGTGGAGGTCATCACGGAGGAGCTGGTTGCGGAGGAGGAGGAGGAGGAGGAGGAGGAGGTGGTGCCTGAGGCATCGGTATCTCAGCCGTTGATGACTCATCCCTTTTCATCCTTGCCCGACGGGAATAGAAAACGGTTCGGCTGTTTCCTCGTGGCATCTGTCACATGTTTAACCTAGAAGCATATCACATCGCATCATACACCACTGTCTATACCTGATGCATGCGCTTTCAATTTTACATCTTACCGTCGACGAGTCGGCTCTCAGGCACCAATACATTTCTGACCTCCAAAAGATCTTCACCATATTCTGGGAACCACATATTCCACCGTGAGCTGTTGGCTTGTCCTGGGCGCCGACACATATCACTCCGAATCCTGAGGCCCAAGACATCGGCTATTCGGAATTGACGATCAGTGCTGTAAGCCAGTGAATGAGACGCGAAATGGTAATACCAGCTCCAAATCCGAATGATCGAGACCCAGCTATCGCGTTTAAAAGGGTACCCACCGACTGGTTATGTGCCATCCGTGCCATCTCACCGAAAAAAGCCAAACGAGGCTGACCTGATCCTACTCTGTGTGCTGTTAAAATACTACCCCATGCATTAAAGGGCTCCGGCCGTAAGCCAACCCTAATGCTAAGCACACCATTCCGGTGAAAATCTCCACGAGCATCCGAGCTGAAAATCTGTTTTCGGTAATTAGTGGTGAATGATGCGGCTCTGCTACGCTGTGTCGGGCATGCGTAGGTACCTAACCATAATTTGATGTATCATTTGGGGGTATCGTGGGGGGAGGCTATCTCCAGCCTGCTTACATGATCGACGATAGCAAGCCCCAAGATAAATATGCCCATATGCCACGCGAAATAACGACATGCAGTTCTCAAACAACAACAAAACACCTGAGATGCAAGATACATCGACTATGCACAGGCTAGGCTGAATATTAGAAAAAGAAAAAACCATGTGTTTCGGGGTAAGTGTTTCTGAGTCAGCGAACTTATTCATGGCTAACAAAATCCAGTGTTTTAACACGGTCAAGAACTATCCGAGGGAGGAGGCTCCGAAGCCTGCTAGAGTCCCTCGGCCACCGAAGAAAGGTGCGCAGCATCGAAACACCCGGCAAGGTGGAGATAGCGGTATCTCGGGAGGCCCGACGTCGGCCCCCTATTCTCCTCAGCCACCTATGGGACAGGGATCGCGGAAAGACGATTCAACGCATCCAGAATTCTCCAACGAGTGGCCATATAAGAGCAACGACATTCCTAGACCCTCAGGGGTATATGAATCGACTGTGACGAGGACTCGCGTCAGTCGATCAAGCCATGACAGAGCGAGGAGGAACGAAGCGAGCTCTTTGAACCTCGATCAGCAGTCCGGAAGGCAGGAAAGCATCGAGAAGGAGGATCAAGGGTTTCTGGAGAGGACGACTGAGAAGGGATCGCCAAATGAGCTACCTAAAGCTCCCAGGTTGCCCAAGGCTCCTAGGCTGCCCTCCAAGTCCGCCAGGACTTACCCCAACAAAGCTTCCAAGGAGAATCACGATACAAGATCTCGAAACAGAGGCTATCATGATGAAGGACGCCACGACGAAGACGAAGAACGTCACGAGGATGGAAGTGACAGCGGATATGGCGGCGATTGAATCGTTAGTAGTTATCCAGGCTCGGTGGTGTCGGTGACTGTCTACGAAGAAGGGGCAATGTAACTTGGTATTGGAATTTTCTTTCATTATGATAAAACGGACTATCTGTATGAGATATATATGTCATGCCTGGGCATTTTTAGAAGAAGGAAAAAAGGGGGAGGGGGGATTGAAAAGTATCTTTTTCTTGTATGGGGGCTTAGCTAGACAGTTTGACAGTATTTTAGTTATGTCTGATTAGAGGATCCTATGAATCAAGATAGAGGTTGAAGGTGTAAATAGTAAGGAAATGAAGATTGGTGTGTGTCACCCGTTTGTTACCCCATTTGGGGTGAAGCGTTACCGACCGATGTCGAGTCTGGCATAACCCTGGCTGGAATATAATCGTAATAAATACTATCTGGGGTCTCTGCGCTTCACTTATCATTAGCTAGTAGACGCTTTCTTTTTAGTGTCCAGAGAATGTTTTCATGTGCAGGTGTAGTAGACCACGCAGTGCGCTGGAGTAACCATTTCTATCGCCAAGCCATGGTTCCGTCAAAACGCCCTAGCAAGCGCAGCAATGCCGAAGCCATCGTACGGTATGGGCTGCAAATAAGGGCAACATGTATACTGACTAGGGCAAGGAGCCAAACGAAGTAAATCGATATTCGAGTTCTGTCATTGCTTTCGTTTTCGAAGGTGGATGCAAACAAGATCGGTAGAGGTCGGAGAGGTAGCACATGGCGAACAGGGATCACACAGTGCCTAAAAATCGGAGACGGTACATATAGCGCGAACCTAGTGTACATGGTACCTCCAATAAAATCTTATCCATTTGAAATTCTCAGTATCAAATTCCCATCCTTAGGTGAAGGTGAATTGAACTTGAAAAACTCTATCTAATCAATGCGGCTCTATGCAGTAGTGGTTCCGCGTCTATATCTCAGAATCAGATCTACAGGCTGTTCTCTTCCATTAAGTTTTTCATCACGTTTTTCAGTTGAGCCCCTCATCTCCGTCAACTACCACCCTCGCTCTTTCGAAGTGAGAGGCGCCCACTACCAAAGTAGAAAAGGGAAGGATACATCTAGCCAAGACACCCAAGGGCTTTTGGGCCCCGAGGACTTCACTCGCCTGCTTGGAGGGTCATCAAAATCACCAAAAATGGCTTCGGAGGGAGATATTAAAATGGGGGATCAGCCGCAGCAGCAGCAGCAGCCAAGGCAAAATAATGTGAAAAGACCCTTTTCTCAAGAAAAATCCAAGCTGGGCATGAAGAGACAAAACAAGAAATTCGGGAAGAAAGCTCGCAAGAGAGAGCGGGACATGGCTACCGGCTCGTCGGAAGAGGTCTTGGCTATTGACATCCAGAATCTCATCGACTCGCTCAACCAAGCGGACGACGGCGGCGCAGAGACGGCAGAGAACGAGGCAGATGAAGCAGCGAAGGAAGTTTTGCCAGAACAAGGATCTGAGGTCGATCTTGACGTCGTCGAGCTCGCCTCAACCGGCGAAGGCCTGGCGCTGCGGAAAGGATCCAAACGAGTCTACGTCGTGCCGTTCGCCGTCCCCGGCGACACCGTCAAGGCAAAAGTGTACCGGCACCTGCGAGACGAGAACTACACAGTGGCGGACTTCGTCTCCGTCGTCACCCCCTCGTCCTCACGCGACGACACCCGCGTGCAGTGCAAATACTTCGCGACGTGCTCGGGATGCCAGTTCCAGATGCTGGACTACGCGCACCAGCTGCAACTGAAAAAACGCATCGTCGAGAAGGCCTTCCGCCACTTCTCGCAATTACCCCCCGAACTCGTACCGGCCGTCCAAGACACCATTGGCAGCCCGCTGCAGTACGGCTACCGCACCAAGCTGACGCCGCATTTCGACGGCCCGCAGGGCTGGCGCCGCACCAAGCAGCCGTTCGAGAGCTGCCCGCCCATCGGGTTCATGCCCAAGGGTAAGCGAAATACCCTCGATATCGAGGACTGCCCCATCGGCACGGATGCCGTGCGGATGGGGATGAAGCGCGAGCGCGCGCGCATGGCTGAAGAGTACGGCAAATATACGCGTGGCGCTACGATCCTGTTGCGTGAGAGTACGAAGCGGATTCCCAAGAAGACCGCGGAGGAAGATTCGTCTGTACCCCAGCCACCGTTAGAAGGTGAAGGAGAAAGAGAAGCAACGAAAGATTCGCCACCGCCGGCGGAAGACGAGGTGATCCGCGTCGAGACGGACGAGTACACAGACCTGAAGACGTGCATTACAGACAACAACGGCAAGTCGACCGAATACGTCGGGCCGTACGTCTTCCACAACCCGGCCGGGTCCTTTTTCCAGAACAACAACTCGATCCTACCCGTCTTCACCGACTACATCCGCCAGCACATCCTCCCCCCTTCTACTCCCCCCTCATCATCCTCTCCCGACACCACCGCCACCGCCACTCCCCCACAAATCAAATACCTAATCGACGCCTACTCCGGCTCCGGCCTCTTCACCATAACCCTCTCCTCCCTCTTCTCCGGCGGCAGCGTCGGCATCGACATCTCCGACGCCTCGATCACCTACGCCTCGCAAAACGCATCCTCCAACTCCATCCCGCCCTCCCGCGCTACTTTCATCGCCGCCGACGCCGCCGACCTCTTCACCCCCGAAGTGCGCGCGCGCTACGCGCCCGACGAGACGGCGGTAGTCCTAGACCCGCCGCGCAAGGGGTGCGACGCGGGATTTCTGAAGCAGCTGCTGGATCTGGGGCCGCGGAGGGTGGTGTATGTGAGTTGCAATGTGCATACGCAGGCGCGTGATGTGGGGGTGCTGGTGCGTGGGGAGGTGGCGGGGAGTGGGCTTAAGGAGGACAAGGGGGATGCGGCAACAACGGCGGAGGGGGAGAAAGAGGGAAAGAAGAGGACGAGGTACGCTATCGAGAGTATACGCGGCTTTGACTTCTTCCCGCAGACGGGACATGTGGAGGGTGTTGCCGTCTTGAACCGGGTTGATGAGTAAAGAAAGAGGTCGCATTTTGGTTTCACATATTTAGACGTTGATCGCTTTCACGATTTACAGGAGCGTGGGGTGCTCGCTTAACGGCCTCTGCGAGAGAGAAGCTCTTGTTAGAAAACTAGGTCTAGAGTATCTACAGCGTAAAACGAGGTGTTATAGAGAAAGAGAGCACAAGGAGTCTACGAAATAGAGTCAAAAAGCGTCTCGAGACTTATATAAGCACTTCATTTAAATGACCGCTATAGATCGCCTCATATAACTGCTTCTATGCATTAATTTCAAGAGCCGTTGCAATTTAACCACAATCCTCTTCCAAACCCAGTCTCAATCTTGTTCTAGCAGCATCTTCAATGCCTGAATCGTGACTTCAACGACTTCCGCTCTTCTGCTGCTCTTCGCGCATTCCTTCAGCACCTCGATCCCGTTCTTTTCCCGGACTTCCTTTCGCGCACTCTTGCCTATATCGCCTTCGCACGCAATCATATTATAGACTATAAACACGCCGCGGTGGCGCAAGTCCTCGCTTTCCTCCGAGCATAGACCCAGGACTACCTCAACCCCTCGCTTCCTCTTGAGAATGCCGGCAACAATAGCCTCATACCCCGTGAGCGAGGCCAATGCGCCGCCAGCTGCACTCCTTGTCCCTTCGTCCTCGGCATCCGCAAGCGCGAGGAGAACATGCAGCCGGTTCGCGGCCTGTGGGGTATCAGCTGCATACAGAGCAATGCCTTCAAGACACTGCGTTAGGTTGCATATCAACTCCACCGCGGCCTTAGAAACCATAGGGTTCGACGACAACAGCTGCTCCTCGATCTCTGGCCACGCGGTGCGAATAATAGTTGTTCGCGTATCATCGTCCGTTGATGCGAGGTTAGTAAGCGCCATCAATGCCTCAAACGTCGGCAAGAGGTCTCGAGTCTCGGCTGCTGGGTCAGATGGAAGAATAGAAATTAAGGGTCGTATGGCGGAATTCTGCGGACGAGCACGGGTGCCACCAAATACGTGAGCCGGGTTCGTGCTAATCAGTATCCGAGCTAGTGCCTGAGCTGCCGTACGTTTAGCCTGTGATTCTGAGTCAGGTAGCGCCGTAAATGCGGCGATGAGAAGGTTAACAGCTCCTTGCTGGGCGAGTTGACCTCGTAAGCTAGTTGTGACCGATAATGCCGAGATGATTGATACGATGAGGTTTAGCGAAGCAACGGATCCGTGTCTGCTGTGGGTCACCAAAACAGGTACGATTTTGGCTTCAAAAACCCGTTTACAGCGTTCCGAAACGTGGTCATCATCGTTAAGCGGGTTGGGGGCTGCGAGCTTTCCGGCCGCATTCGCGTAAGCCTTGAGTTGGGTCATTTTCTTCTGTTCCTCAGTCTGTGTGGGTTGGTAGCGAGTAAGATTCGTAAAAATGCTTAAAGCTCCGTACGTGAGAGGCGATTTTGCAGGGGCATCGGCCAGAATTTTTATTAGGGTTGTTAAAAGCTCCGCGTTACGCGCTACCTCTTCTTTGATGGCGGGCTGGATTGTCGCGTAAGCTAGACCCTCTACCGAATGTTTCTTTCCACTTTCCGGGTCTCTGAGCAGCATCGTGCTAAACATCTTGGACAGATCCTCGATGCTGGTGGTCGCCTGTTCTATTCTAGACTCGGTTCCTTCCGTCGTCGTTTGCGCCGATGGCACTGCCTGAAACCCCCAGGTCAGCCCAACTCCTTTCCTCACCGCTCACTGCATTACTGCCACTGCAGATTTTCGAATGCGGGAGGTGATGCGAGCGGAAGCTTCAAGGTGCCTACCCTCAGTTTTGCTAATATGACCGCAGCCAGATTCTGCACGGCCTCTGAATGTCTTCGCATTGCGATTGAACCTTCGGTAACATGGGCTGCCGAGTGGAGGGCCTTGGACATCTCATCCGGGTCTTGGTCTACGACTTCCTCTAACCAGTCCGTGCAATATTTCTGGATGGCTTCTCGGCACTGCGCATTCATGGAAGCGGCGTTAAGCATTTCCAGGCAAGCCGTCTCGACCTTTCGACTCTTCCATTTCCGGCGCATTAGCGGGTCCAAGCTTGGTAGAAATCCCTCGGTAAGGAAAATATCGGCCATGATGTCCGGGGCGAGAGGGAAAATAGCGGCGGCAACACAGAAAGCAACGATATAATCGTCGTAGGTGCCTCTCTTTACTCGATCAAAGAAGAAAGTCCGTAGAGCATCGGCAGCCTTGTCTCCGGCAGCCTTTAGGTACGCGGAAGCAGTCAAAGCCGCATGACCGCGGACTGGGTCGGCTTGTCTCATGTCGAGATAGCCGAGTATGGTATCAACACATACATCGTCGATTACCTCGCAGATAGGTTGGCCCTTGTTTTTATGCTCGGATTCATCGTTCAAGAGTTTGGTGAGGCTATCCAGTTCTCGAGAGGTGTCGTCGTCTTCCTGGCCGCCTTCCATTAATCGCGCAAGTATGAGCTGGGTTTGCTCGACGCTATTAAGCTTGGCCATCTCCTCCCGGTTGGAGGTAAGGTCAATGGGCGATTCATCCATCTTGGCTTATGAGGTAGTGACAAGACGTAGTTCTAGTTGACGCGTTAGACCAATGGTATACGCAAGTAGCTGTAGCCTCGATAGGTGATGAAGGGTTTTATTTTGTTTATAAAAAACGTGGTATAAGGTATCAAACGAGCTTATACGTTTGGTCTGTAGAGGGTAGTGGTGGTTCAACTGGCCCACGTGCATTGAAGGCAAGAGGATTATATTACGTCTGGTTCAAGAGACTGAGAGGAATAAGAAATAAAGTGTAACAGTTTGAAATGGTCATTTCGGAAAGAAGTCGAGTTGAAATTAATAAGCCAATTCTCCCACGGGTTCTTGGGGGCGCTTTTATCATGGGGATAGGGATGCGAATGGGAATGAGAAGGGGGATGGAGACGGCATGAGTAATGAAATGCTGCTTGACGCGTGATAGACATACATATAAAGAAAAGCCGTGGATACAAAGGCAACTCCTTGCCTGGCGTAAGCCTGTAGTCTGACTGGCAGGGTGGTGACCCTGGTTAGCTGCAAGAATAATCGCGAAGGATTACCTATTTCCGGTTATAGGTTTGGTATATAAGCCACCCGACACCCCAGATGTCAGGGTCTTCAGTTTGAGGTAAGGAGTTGATGATCTGGTTCGCTAGTAAATTCACTCACGCGGACTAAATCGACGGGGTATCAGCCACTGATACTTATTCAGAGGTGCGGAGGAAAGCGAGCGGGCTAGACTTGACTGGACTAGCGGGTTGGGGGAGACGTAAGGATGTAAGTAGAACCATGCAACATGCCGCGAACCAAGCAGCAGCGAGCAAGGGAATATAATGCAAGAGTGTGGGGGACAGAAAACAAGGGTTCAATTACGTACATGCAAATAGTTGGCTATTTTGTTTGTGTTGTTGTAGGAGGCAGGCTAGGCAGATACTGTCACATGTGTCAGGTATGATGAAATCTGATGGGTCTAAGGGTCCAAGTGCAATAGCAAGGTACCTCAAGAGACACAGCTTGGAGAAGAAGACTCGGAGAAGACTAGGTAAGCAAAGAGGTTAACAATATCTTGTAGGGAAAAAAGGATGTGACGTTGAAAAGTGAGGTCTAGACAAGGCTTCATTTGTTGAAAGAATTAAACCCTTGGGCCCTTTATCCCCGCTGAAAGTGTTAAAAAAAGTCCGTAAATTTGTAAGGCGCCAATAAGGTTATCAAGAGATCTCATCCCAAGGTGCAAGGGCCAAGGGCCGATAAAGTGGCTGCAGGGGCACTCCATAAAATTTATTACAGGATGACGTCTGGTTGTTAGTCATGTGAGTTGGCGTCTTCATTAGTGAACGACCAGCGCTTGATCGCCCTAAAAGACTCGGCACGGGCACTGCAGTCGCGTGGCACAGAGCATTGCTACAGGGTCCTAAGGCACCGGGCCTGCAACTGCACCGTGCTACATGAGAAGCGCTTTTATTCGGTCTAGCTCGGTGAGATAAACCACAAGCAGCTCTTATCGTTGTTATCGCTTCCATCATCTCATTTCTCATTCCATTCCAAACTCACAAAGCCATTCTTCATTCTCGACGCTGACTATACCCAGAATATGGTATTAGTATCGATATTCTTGAATGGTTCCACACCCCAGATTCATATTCAGTAACCTAAAGAAACTTCCGATATTCGTAGAGGAGAAGTAGGCTACTTAGTAGAGAAAGCGGCTTCCGAGCCCTTTCTAACGAGACTGGCACAATGAACCGAATCGACGCCTCGGACCATTACAACGAGTCCGCTTCCAAGACGAACCAGATCCCGTCTCTCCTAACCATAATCATCGATACGAATCCGCGCGCCTGGGCTGCTCTGGGCGACCTCCTACCTATATCTAAAGCCGTCGCCAACTTGTTAGTCTTCGTCAACGCCCACCTCGCTTTCGGCAACGACAGCCACGTCGCTATCCTCGCGGCGCATACCAATCGGGCCGTGTGGTTGTACCCTCAATCTCCGAATCCCGACCGTAGCCCCTCCAGTACGAACGGTCGCAGCAATGGCAGCGGCAACACCCATCACGAGCAGGAGGACGTCGAGATGACAGACGGGGACGCACCAGTACCTCTCACATCCGCCAACAAGTTTCCGCAGTTCACGCAAGTCGAGTCGTCGATCCTTTCCTCGCTGCGCTCCCTCATCAATAACACCACACCCTCCGACCTGCACCCCACGACCCTAGTCTCGGGCGCCCTCTCGCTCGCGCTCTCCTACACCAACAAGATCACGCACACATTCGAGATGCCCAAAACATCCTCGGACCCGGCGAACCCCACCTCCACAACACCCACCGACACGTCCGCGTCCGCAACGCTGCACTCGCGCATCCTAATCCTGTCAGTCTCGGACTCGGAGCCCGCACAATACATCCCAACAATGAACGCCGTCTTCGCCGCCTCGCACGCGCGCATCCCGATCGACACGTTGTCTCTATACGGCGCGCCCACATTCCTCCAACAAGCCGCTTTCATCACAGGCGGCACGTTCCTGTCCGCAGCCGCGAACCCGCGGGGTCTGCTCTCGTACCTGATGTTCGGGTTCCTGGCGGACGCCGAGGCGCGGAATTCTCTAGTCACACCAACACAAGACGTCGTCGATTTTCGGGCGGCGTGTTTCTGCCACCGAAGAGTCGTCGACACGGGGTTCGTGTGCAGTATCTGTCTGAGTATTTTCTGCGAGGTGCCTGAGAACGCGGAGTGCCTGACGTGCGGGACCAAGTTGGCGCTCGGTAACTACGGCGCCAAGCCCGCCGTCATACCCCGCGCGCGCAAGAAGAAGAGGAAGCGGGTGAACGGGACGACGGGCAGGGAGGAGACGGGGAGTGCGACGGGGACGCCGGTTCCTATTAGCTAGGTAGCTGACGGGCAATGGAGTGGCTTCGTATAAGATTGAGTGTACTAGCATAAAAACTGATTTTTTTTCCCAGGCGGGTAGAGTTTACCTCGTATTAGGCGTTGGCTTGCATGGCTCGGGACGGCGTTTGGGATGAATGATTTTAGATGTGATGAAAAATTTGACGAATATAAATGCACAAGTTCAACTTCAAACTAGTATCCTGATTCAGGGTGGTTTAAATCTTCGTACTATTGTCCATTCTATCTAAGCTGTCTAAGGCGATCCTAATGCCATCGTCGACCAAGTAAGGCAAATTCTGACGTGGCGATTTGGCGGACAAGCTCATGGACTGTCCCTCTTGCTCCGTTGAATGTCTAGTCCTTGTCTCTAGCTATCGCTGACCCCATGAAAGTAGCAATATCTCCATTGTGAGCAGCCTGAGTCGAAGAAGAGCACCTGCGGTTTTATAGAACAACCACCCATATTTCTGAACGCCGACGCAGTGCCAACACAACAATCGTTTCGAGTCTAGGTAAAGAATACTAAAAGGGTATGATCTCCAGGTGAGTGTCGAGTCGTAGAATAGGCCAAGCGGAGGAGTGAAAAGAGGCGAATATGCAGAAACCAATCTAGTGACGCGGATGGCGAGAGAACCCAACCGCATTGAGTACCTAACGGTTCTAATGTAATCTGTTATATGGAAATCTTCCTAGCCCCTTGGGCGACGCCAGAGCTTCCTTCACCGACACGCGACATGACACAGGCCGGCTCGCGATCGTTCGAGCTCATCGAGGCAAGGGCAAACGAGTCCGTGTTGTGTGCGAAATATAGATAGAACCCCTTCGGGCTCTTCTTGACGACCATGACGCCAATGGCACCAGTTGACGAGGAGTTTCTCACACTAGGATGTTCCTGGAAGTCGTCGACGACGAAGCCTTGGAGGATGAGGCTCTCGTCGTCCTCGGCGATGTCTTTTCCACCCGGCCCGCGACGTGTTCCGTGGTACAAACGCTCTGCGCATTTCTGGGAGGCCATCGTCGTGGCCATGTGTTCGCCTGTGCCGCTTGTTACGGCTGCGACGGACACGCCGTCGCTATCTTCTCTGTCGGCCGGGATGACAGCGGTCCCGATTCCCACTAGAGCCGCTGGTCCAACCCGTCCTCGGTGTTTCATACCGATGCCGCCTGAAGATGATCCCGCTGCGATATTTCCGGATAGATCAATTGCGATCGCACCTACTGTATCTGTGATCTTATCGACGTCATCTTCGGTCATATGATCATCGATGGTCTGAGGTAGCGATGGCTTATCACAATTTGGTGCCACGACCGTGATGCCGACTTGATCATGATTTCCGGGGCATGTTGAATCGCCTGGAAACACATTTGAGTTAGGGCCATCGTGGAAAGTCACGCCAGGTCCATTTCTAGGTACCGGTGTGGTGGAGCCGGATTGGAGGGATTTGAGATATTCGCTCCTCAACCCTGAAATAAGTGGCGATGGTTTCGAAGTTGGTGACGGTGACTTCGTAGCCGGGCTTTTGGACCCCGACGAAGATGACCCGAGAAATCTCAATGGATTGTTGCCTTCAACTGGACTCTTAGGCGATGCATATGGCTGTAAAGGAGAGCCCGGAGAAGTATGTGCAGACCCTGCACTCTCCAATGCCGCGACTGGTGAATCTGGCTGACCTTCGTTCCAAGTACCGGTCAGAATGGCATTTGTGTGGTCTCGGTATGCGGGATGGTGATCCGCGTTGTTGTAGTCATTGTTGTCTGGAATTGGAGTTGCTTTGCCCTCGGCGCGCTTCAGATCTTCTTTCCATCTGATGTAACGGTCTTTGGCATTTCTCGACACAAGACTATCATTAGGAATTAGCGGCATACCCGATTCCCGAGCGAACTCCTTTGCGCCATCTCCAATGAGCAGATTTGGGGGGACACGGCGCAAAGAGAGGGGTTTATTGCTGCCGTTGAGTATGGCCTTAGCTAAAGTTATGGGATTCTTGATATCTGTACGGTGTGACTGTGAGTAAACAAAAGTACTATCCTCAAACTTCTCGACTGACTTACTGGGGACTGCACCACAAGCTCCGCTTCGGCCTAGATGATCAACAACGGTAGCATCACACTCCACCGTTCCATCAATTGCCAGGTTACTTCCGTAGCCGGCATTGGTAATCTCCTTGTCCTCGAGCGACTTGATAGCTGCCTCGACAGCGTCAATAGCCGAGCGACCTGATCGAAGGAGTTTCATGCTTAGACGAGCGGCCCTGCTTGGAGTTAGAACATAGATCCAAGTAACATACGATTAGATGACGATTGTTTATCTTACTCGTTGCAAGCTTCCAGGTGTATAGTCTCGTTCGCAATACTATGGTACCCAGCCCCAGCATGGATGAAGATAGCTGACACGGGCCATTTTCTACGTTTCCCCCAACGATCCCCAGCTCCATTAAAGGAAGGGATGTTATCAATTCCTAGTGGAGAGGGAGATCTTGGACGTTTAACGACTCGAGGCAGACCGTCAATAATATCATCGCTTTCGACGTTCTGTTCGTATCGACTTACATCATCGACGCCATGTTGATCGTCGGTATCCATTTCGAGATACGAATGCATAGATACCGTGGAGGGAGTGACTTCTGAAAGACGGTCTGGATAGTTGTTTTCTGCTTTCCACTTACCGCTAAGTGGGATTGGCCAACATGTGTTTTCAACGGAAGCGCATTTGCTGTTGCCTTCGGATCATGCATAAGCGTTTGTCTTTGGAGTCAGAGATATGCTACCAAAGAACTAGGCGCGGATGATTGTTGAATAAAGCAAACTCGGGGATTTGTATGCCTCTCAAAGCCGTAACAAGGATGCTCGCGATATCTGTAGATTCTCGGCGAATATTGATCTACGGCTGAAGAGTTCGAATGACAATTAGGGGTGATGCGACGACGTTGAATCCGAGGGCTGAGCCATTGAAGTGAAGAGCAAAGTCGAAGATTGGAGCTAGGCACTACGACGAAGTTGAGGATTGGCGTGATATCGCGTACGGTGCTTGACTTAGCTGTAGACGGCTTTGGGGCATGAATATCAAGTAACGATTGGTTAAAAGAGACAAATGTATATTTTATAATAGAGTGATACGTTTGATAGCCTTCACTCTACGGCGGCGGGGACATAAAGTATAAGTAGGGAGATGTTAAGGGAAAAGGAGTGAGGAGGTAGACGGGTGATAGAGATATCCGAGAAGCAAATACCTCCGGGGCAAGGCACTAATGAATAGCTGATGTTTGGGCATACCAAAATAGTAGCTCATAACAGGAAGTTGACACCTGGACGGGAGTTAAGAGGACCTGTCGACCAGCCCATCTGCGTTATATAAAATAGTGATGGTGAAGGAATGGTCTTGCCTCGAGGTGTCGAAGTCAGGCCCATGACGATACATGTACAAGCTTCAGTACTAATCGCAGCTTCCGTGACCCTATTGACGCTCACTTACGTCGGTCCACAGTAGCAGCTAAGCTACGATCCGATTGGACTGGTGTGCATTATATATCATGGCTTCTGATAATTAGTTCTCTGCAATATAGACACTATATGACAATAAGGTCGAGATAAACCAAGAGGAAGGACGTGTAAGTCAAGACACAAGGACAAGAAAAGGTGAAGATATGAGATGAGAACCAAGCTCGATACAGGTGGCAGACAGCTGTGTGTCGTCTTATGCTGCAGGGGGTTCCACTAGCCCTACGTAGCAAGCTAAGCAAGCCACAGCGTTTCGGGCAGCCGCTGTCTCGATTGCCCCGCCGAACCCACACAGCCACATTCTACCTACGACACCTGCCTAACCTCACGATAGGCACGTAATTTCGAACTTCCCAGCCTGCATCATCGCCAGCCGAACAGCTACCCCGCGGGTATTGCTTTCTCAACGCCACAACTTTCAACTTCTCTCCTTTAGCTACTCCAGCTGCCTATTGATATTTTAGGGAGTTTGCGCAATCCCTACCACTACAAAATGGCAAACCAAACCCCTGCCGTTGTCATGGACAAGTATGTTGTCTCGACCCCGCAATCAACTGCTCTCTCGAGCTGCTCCAGCCCATGAAATAGCAGATGAAGTGATACTAACCTGAACAAAAACAGCGGCACGGGATTCTCCAAGCTTGGTAAGCGCATCATCGTGCCTAAACTTGGCTCCGTGACCGCACATCCCGCCGACTACCGTATCACTAACCCACCGCCCTTTTGCGATAGGTTTCGCCGGTAACGATTCTCCCTCTTTCGTCTTCCCGACCGCGATAGCAACGAAAGGCCCTGCAGGTGGTAGCGGAGGTACCGGATCAGGTAGACCCGCCGTGGCGAACAAGCCTTCTTTCCTCACGGGAGGTGCTGGCCCCTCCGGCCATTTATCGACAAAACGAGGCACAGAAGACTTGGATTTCTTCATCGGCGACGAAGCTCTTGCCGCAGCGAACGGCCCAGGTCAGTCGTCGGCTACCACGTACCGAGATCGATTGAATTATTAATATCGGAATAGGTTATGGGCTACATTATCCAATTCGACACGGTCAAATAGAGAACTGGGTACGAGCTCCGGAATACCGCTCCTGAGGCCATTATTAACGTCCTGCTATAGGATCATATGGAAAGATTCTGGTCGAACTCCATCTTCAAGTACCTGCGTGTCGAACCCGAAGATCACTACTTCCTCCTCACCGAACCTGTATGCAGCCATCGTCATAGCGGCACCACGAATTCCTACTGACATTTAGTAGCCCCTGAACCCCCCCGAGAACAGAGAGAACACCGCCGAAATCTTCTTCGAGTCATTCAACTGCGCCGGTCTTTATATCGCCGTCCAAGCCGTCCTTGCCCTTGCGGCCTCCTGGACGTCGGCGAAAGTATCAGACCGCTCCCTTACTGGTACGGTTATCGATTCAGGTGACGGTGTTACGCACGTCATTCCCGTTGCTGAAGGATACGTTATTGGATCGTCGATCAAGTCTATTCCGATTGCCGGCCGAGACATTACCTACTTCGTCCAGTCCCTACTCCGTGACCGAGGCGAACCTGATAGCTCGCTAAAAACAGCCCAGGAAATCAAGGAGGAATACTGTTACGTCTGCCCCGATATTGTCAAGGAATTCTCAAAATTCGACCGAGACCGCAGTCGATTTGCTAAGCACGTAGTATCACAACCTGGTGGTCGCCAAGTTACCGTCGACGTAGGATACGAGCGATTCCTTGCCCCCGAGATCTTCTTCAACCCAGAAATTTACTCTTCCGACTTCCTCACGCCGCTTCCCGTTGTTGTCGATGGTGTTATTCAGTCAAGTCCGATCGATGTCCGACGAGGACTCTACAAGAACATTGTATTGTCTGGAGGTAGCACGTTATACAAGGACTTTGGGCGAAGACTACAACGAGACATTAAGCACCTGGTAGACGCGAGAATCCGAGCCAGCGAGGTGCGCAGTGGAGGTGCGAGGAGCGGAGGCTTGGAGGTTCAAGTCATCTCGCACAAGCGACAACGACACGGCCCGTGGTTTGGTGGCAGCTTACTGGGACAGACGCCCGAGTTCCGATCATATTGCCATACCAAAGCGGAGGTAAGCTTTTATTCACAGAGATGGTTATTCGTACACATGCTAATTATGTACAGTATCAAGAATATGGACCCGGTATTGTGCGGAGATTCGCTCTTCTCGGTGGACCTGGTGGCTCGTAAAGAGAAGCTGGTGGAATTTGACACGATATCACATAGATGGAAAGGGGGTGCAAAAGCGCAATGTGTATTGAAAGGAGTTCAGCAAGCAGATTTCAAACCGTGCCAAAAAAGATCAATATCTCTCATCTATGCCTCTTGCCTCTGTTGATACTGGTATACTAACGTTATGGGCCACATGGCTCAACGAGAGTCCGAAGTTCCACATTTCGAGTTTCTTCACTACCCGTTTTAGCTATTGTCACACTAACAGGAGATGGATAGCGGTTTCTTTTTGAAGGATACATTAGGGTCATTCAAGTCTTCGCTTCTCTTTTGTTTATTGTGCGGATTGTGTCTTGATGGATAAGCATCACATTTAACGTAATGGTGTTAAATGCGACGATACCTTGGGTATTGAACTCGTTAGCCATAATCGCAGTTGTTTCTCCTTGTGATAGCGGACGGCAAGACTACCTCCTATTAACGACCAACCCCATTAAAATTTTATGTAATTACATTTTTGCATTTATTAGTATTTGATCTATATTATAGATTAGCCTTGCTTTATTAGATGAAGTCCTATAGTCCTATAGTCCTGATGCTTACACAGCCTCACGCCAAGATAGGCAGCTATGGTTAACCGCTTCCCTTCTCCCTACCTGTACGCATCACCCCGCCTTTAAAACCAAAACAACATCCTTCATCGATACCCAGCAACTACACATAAAGTCACAAAAGCTATGGCGGACATCTACCGTTACGAACTCCCGACTGATGGAAGGTGCATCAGGGTTTTCACAATCCACCCTGGCGTCGAGCAAGATGAGGTCCATATCGAGCTCCAGAAGGACCCTGTTAGCCTTGACAACGAAGACCACGTTCCATACGAAGCACTCTCGTACGTATGGGGCTCTGAAAGCGACAGGGAACCGGTGAGATTTGGCGCAAGCGGCCAGTTTAGCCTCTCTCTGACCAAGAATCTCGCCGAGGCTCTCCGCTACCTACGTTATCCAGATCGGCCGCGCACTATGTGGGCTGATGCCATCTGCATCAACCAGGAGGACGACTCCGAGAAGAGCGCCCAGGTCTCCATAATGGGCGACATCTTCCGGGAAGCATCGCACGTCGTCGCCTGGCTGGGGCTTGAAACGGACACAACCCGTCGTGCCGTCGAGCTGTTTGAGGAGATGGGCAGCCAAGTGGAGATTGTCAATTGGGAGACCGGAGCCAGGCGCCCCTCTGCCACCGCCCGAAACGATGCGCTGTGCGATTCCACATCGGCGCTGCCGTACACCGCGCTCGACGGGCAGGCCATCATGGGGGTCCTCGAGCGGCCCTGGTTCCGGCGGCTATGGGTGCGGCAAGAGATCCAGCTCGCGCGCGCGGCGTCTCTTCGCATCGGCACGCTCTCCATCCCGTGGATATACCTGCAGACCGGCGTTTTTTGCATCTACTACCGCGCATCGCACTTTACGCCGTTCGACGAGGTGACCCGGACAGCCACGTTTGACTTCGCGACTTCGGTCTGCAAGCCCAGCGACATACACTTACACCTGCTGCGAAACAGCCTGCGCGGCACGCAGTGCAGGGATCCCAGAGATAGGATTTACTCTGTTCTTAGCCTGCTTCGCGACCAGCCGTGGCTTGCTATAACACCCGACTACGGGGCGCCCGCGGCCGAGGTCTACCGAGACATCGCCCTGAAATATATCAGCACTGTGAAACGCGTCGCGCTTCTCGAGAGCTGCCAACTTACGGAACCGGCGTCGGCGCTGCCGGGGCTGTGCAGCTGGGTCCCGGACTGGTCGGTTGATCAGTCGTCTCAACCGGTTTTCGGACCGACATCGCTGGGTACTATGCTTTTTTCAGACGTTACCTACCAAGGCGACGGCGTGCTGCGAGTCGCCGGGGTCGAACATAGCAGCGTACTGCATTGCCAAGAGATCGACGAGGAAATTGTTCTGGCGGGTTTAAATTCGCTTCACGAGTTCCTCTCCAAGATCTCGCCTTCGAGGGATATGGAAAACATGCCGTACGTCTCGGGCGGGTCTCTGCTCGACGCCGTCTCCAACACGTTATACCGCCCGGGGTTTCGCCATCATTCGCCCCCTTCTCTGGCGCACGTTCCCTCGTACGACGACGTAAAACGGCACGTCGGCGCATTTCTAGCCACGGGGCCGTTGGGGTCCGGTGATGCCATTCCGCATATCATCCAGTGGGTTTGGAGGCGACTACGGGGCGTGCGCCTCTTTACCACGCCGGACGGGTATTTCGGTCTGGCATCGAAGTGGATACGCCCGAAAGACCAGATCGTTCTGTTTCCCGGCGCCCAGCACCCGACCGTGCTGCGACGCTGGAGGGACGGCCGATTCAAAGTCGTGGGCTCTTGCTACTTGCACGGAGTGATGCAGGGCGAGCCTTTTCTGGGACCCTTGCCTGCCGGCGTGCGCCAGGTTCTGTACTCCGAAGACGAGGCCGGACACTTGCGATATGAGAACTCGAGCACGGGCGAGGTGACGCTTGAGGATCCGAGGTTTCGGATGCGCGGGATTGACGTCGCGCCGTACGAAGATCGTTGGAAGCGGGGAGAATGGGCGAAGGTAGAGGCTAGTCGGTTGAAAGAAATTCATGTGAAACTAGTGGATTTCTTACTTATTTAAGAGTATAACTATTTTTCCGGAATCGACTATCTCTGAGGGAGAATAACAAGTCCAGTTTGGGATCAGGACCGGGGCCCGAACGACGACCTCGGACCCACATCTCCCCGGTCCAATCGGTCCAAGCCTCGCAGCAGCGACTACTCGTGTTTCCAGCTCGACCTCCCTGACGATGACTCCTCGGTCACCGAGGACCGTCGTCCCAGGCTCCTGGAGATTCCCAATGAGCTAGACGAACGAGCAGTTCCACGTCAGGTGCTCCGACCGGTACGACTGCGTGCTGTGGAACGGGGACTTGCGCAGTTTTCTGTGGGTGTCGTGGCTGCGTCCCTGTCACTGATATATTTCCGTGGCGATCTGAAGATGTTTCTACCGGCGGTCGCATCGTTCGTGCTCCTTTTGGTGTGCGTGGCGTTTTTCGTGTTCAGGGGCAATCGCGTCAGGACGTACCACTGGGTTGGGCTGCTGGAGCTGGTCATACTTGGGCTTTGGGCTCCGCCAATCTATGCGATTGCTGAGAATATGACGGCGAGGTCGGTCGAAAGGAGAGCAATTACGGCGCCCGTGTTTTATTGTATAAATGTGTATGTCTTTTCACCCATTCCCACACGTTAAGGTTGAATTTTCGAACTGACCGTCTACATAGAATATTTCGTTTACTGAATTTCATCGGACATATTATACTCACGCACGAGTACAATATGACGAAACAGTATACACCACAGCAGTTTCTACAGAGGCGGCTACTCAAGAGGGTTATGGCAGGGCTGATCTATTGGACTTATCCTCAATGAGTTGAGCAAAGGTATTCGCTAGATTATAACTAGTTGGAAGTCGTATAGCACAGCACACACTAGATAATTAGTCAAGGCAGGTCAATCGTGTATGTCAACATCATTCTTGCCACCCAGCATTAATTTTCATCTCCAAAAAGGTGGAAAAGGAGGCAGCTTGTCGACGAGAGGCGAGACAAAGCAACCAGTGGTCGGTTAATGTCTCCAGGTCCTCTGGCTAGGCACTACCAGGTTCTCACACTAAGGTTCACTTTCGGTCAGTAAGGGGGTAGTTTTGCCTTGCGGGCACGACCTCCTTTTGTTGTACTAGAAATCGATTTCTTACTCTTCCATTCCACAAGAGGGGCATTCGAGAAAGACGGTCTCAGTTTCGTCTCAAAGATGATATTCAAGCTTACAGGATTTGGAGGCCAAAACCAGTCAGGAAAGATCATCTCCTTTCTTATTGCGTGTAAAAAGAGATATCTTATATAGAATCTTAGAAATTTCTTATATCTATAAAGTAAGCCTTTATGCTTTCCTTTGTTGCTTTGTTTTCTCGCGGACTGCGCAAGAAGTATCTTCTTTTTTCTTTGAGATGCTTATCTTACAAGTGGAATAATGGAAAGGGAAATATTTAGCATATCTATGCCTAAGGAATTTCTCTTTTTTACTTAACCTTATTACAAACTCTTACCATTACGAACATTGCCACTATTACCGTTGCGAGTAACACATTCGTCATTCTCGTCGCATTTCAACTCAGAATGATGGCGGATTCAATGCAGTCGGATACTCGAGTAAATCAGAAGTCTCCTAGTAAAGCCAGACTGGCAAGCTCTAGGTTCTCTTCCGAGAGCTCATCGCAACTGAACAAGAAGATCAAGCAGTCTCACAACGACTTTGCGTCTTCTGTGAATGTTAGGCCTCTTTTCAATGAATGGCCTGCCTCTATCAAGTATGATCGCTAAACATCACTTTCGCCCGATTTTCATAATTCCATTGAGATAAATAATTCCGAGACGTTTGAATTTACCAGGAAAGTAATTCGGCTAGTTAACTTTGAATACGTGGTTTTTAATATAAATATGCTAAATAAACCGCCTATGTTATAATTCCGTTTATTATTTTTATTAATTTAATTTTATAAATTAAATATATATTTTAAAATTTTTAATTTTAAAATAATAATAAATTAAAATTAATTTTAATTATAAAAAAAATTTTAAAATATTTTATATTTAAA
>JAOXNQ010000010.1:423357-499320 GCA_028571165.1 Hypoxylon perforatum
AAAAAATCTTTAATTTAATACTCGATATAAAATCGAGAAATCCCGGTTTTATATAAAGCTTGGCTTTGCTACTCTTATTCTGATGATTATTGATTTTACATTAAGCGGATATTCTGACCCATGTGATTACCTGCCGAGATTAACAAGCTTCTTCCAATTTCAAGCTTCCGCCGCCCACCTTCTCAGGTCAACATCGTAGATGAACCTGGAGGAAAGATATCCCCAAACCACCTCTGCTCAAGGACCGATGTTAGTGCCAATAGTCCCATTCTCCAGCTCGTCTAAGCTCTCAACATGCGGAGAAGTGGGGATGTCAAATCCTGGGGTTGCGTATCATATTGCGGAGAAGTGGAGTTGAGATATGTGAAATGCCATGGATATCTTGGTGATATAGCTTCAAGCCATCGGGGGCGATTGCCCCGATACAGGGGCTCGCAGAGCTAAGGTAGACATCCCCGTGTTCTGGACCATCGTTGACTTCTTATAAACCATTAATATGCTTGGGCAGTAGCTACAATACTTAGGTATATATTCTAAACCTCTGCTTCGTCTACCTGCGTGTTTCCATGCTGAGTAGCTACCACACATACCTACTCGTTATATGATAGCGGTGGTTCCTTTTAGATCTTCAATATGTCTTCAAATAACAAGCCCTCTACGACAACTGAAAATCCCAGTGCGGTACCAGAAATCGAGCATACAGACCATGTTTCACAAGTCATGTCAAACGACATGGAGATGAACAAGGCTGACTATGGTCGAATCGATAGGGAGGTAAGACCAAATACCACATAATTCCTACTTCAGTTATTTTTGGAGTGTGTTGTAAAAGATAAAGACTGACCTTCAACCTCGAACAAGGTAGCCGAGTACGCCGGTACAGATCGTATCGAGATCGACGAGCACACCAACAAGCGTCTGAAGACGATGATCGACAAGCGGATTCTCGTTGTCATGGTCATAACTTACTTCATGCAAGCTCTGGACAAAGGCACCATCTCATTCGTTTCTATTATGAAACTCCCTGAAGATACGAATTTGAAAGGTCAAGAGGTCAGTAATCATATCAAATAGCTTCTGGGCTTGATCTGCTTTTCTGACATTGTTACTTAGTTCTCTTGGTTGACTACTTGCATCTACATCGCAATCCTCGTCTTCGAATTCCCCACGAACTGGCTTTTACAGCGAGTTCCGATCGCCAAGTATTTAGCATTTAATATTATCGGTTGGGGCATTACGTTGGCTTGCCATGCCGCCTGCCCCAACTTTGCCAGCCTCCTCGTTGTCCGGACATTGCTTGGTCTGTTCGAAACATGCTGCCAACCCTCGTTCATCATCCTCAGGTGAGTGTAGTGCGTCCTTGCTATATCGCGATACCTTCTCATGCAGTCTATAGCTCTATGTGGTATAAACGTTCTGAGCAAGCCGGGGCGGTTACTTACTGGTGAGTATACCTTAAATCCATAAACAGTGTCTCTGAAGGTATCTAACCTAATTTCATCAGGTATATGATGAACGGCGGCCAACAGATCGTCGGTGGTCTATTAGCCTACTGCTTTTCACTCATCGAATCGGGCCCTCTGCGGTCTTGGCAGGCTATCTTCATTGCCTATGGTGGTATCACGGTTTTTTGGGGTGTGTTCGTATGGTACTGGATGCCGGATTCACCTATGAGAGCCAAGTGCTTTACCGAAGCCGACAAGCGTTTGATGGTCGAGCGAGTCCGCGAGAATCAGACCGGTCTCCAAAACAAGGTATTCCGGCGCGAGCAAGCGATGGAGGCGTTGCGAGACCCTCAGACGTGGGGATACTGTCTGATCTCCATCTGCACTACGCTCCCGACCAGCGGTCTCGGTGCCTTCAAGTCCATCATAATCTCCGGTTTCCACTTCACCGTCCTCCAGACCCAGCTGCTCGCTATGGTCCTCGGAGCGTACATCATCATCGTCCTTTTCTCGTCGCTCTACATCGTGAAGAAGACCGGGCAGAACCTTATCACGATGGGAGTATATGTTATACCGTAGGTGGAAAAATATCACCTTAAATGCTATCCGCCGTCGCTGACATTATTCTTAGGTCCTTCGTCGGCACTATAGTCATGATGACCGTCGAGAACACGAACGCCGGAACTCGGATCGGGCTTTTGATTAGTTATTATATCGCTCTTTCGTTTTGGTCGGCGCAGACGTTGGCACTTTCGATGATCAGCCGCAACGTCGCCGGAATGACCAAGAAGTCTGTCGTCGTTGCGGCGAATTTCGTCTCTTGGGCTACGGCCGCTGCGATCGGTTCGTCATCCCCTCCCTCTCTCGTTTTCTCTCGTTTTCTCAAGCGACGTTACTTACTATCCTTCCGTAGGCCCTCAAGTGTTTCTCTCATGGGATGCGCCGCGGTACTTCATCGCTTTCGCTACCCATCTTGGGTGCTACACACTGCTTGTCATTGTGATCTGTGCCCTGCGTTGGCACTTGAAACGTGAAAATTCCAAGAAAGACGCGGTTCAAACAGAAGGCCTAAATCTTAGACACGCATTTGAAGACTTGACTGATCGGGAGAACCCAAATTTTAGATATATTTTTTAAGAACAGATATACCAATTTTCCTAGGATGATATAAGTCAGCTTCTTATTTTCGAGCATACCTCTTTGAGAGTCAGAGTACCATGTATCAAATGTGAGAAATAATTTAGGCAGGTTAGCGTAGAAAGGGGCCTACCTTTCCAGGAACATGCCAAACTAGGGCTTCAGCATCTTCACGACAGTAGATCTTCACGTCACTGCAAGACTTTTAAAAACAGTTTATGCACCATAAATCTCCATTTCAAAAGGGCCCATCTACATAACACAACAACGCTACGTACACTTTAGAATCGAATAGAAGGCGAGCCTCTCCAACGGCCATCCCCAGCCACGTACTCGACAGGGTACGAAGCGTAGGCCCCTAGATAAACCAAAGGTGAAGCCCACCCTCCTTTGTGTGTTTCTCCAAGTCCCCCGGCAACCAGACCGGGTCGAGATAAACTGAGCTACCCAAGCTTTTTTCTTTCCTCCAGATCTACCTTAAAAGATTTTGCGTACGTGCGAGAAATAACAATACTCGAGATCAAATCAAGACCATCAAAATCCAAAAAAGCAAGGGGGGAATATGACAATGCTCGCTTTGCCCAGAATGGCTTTCTCTAAGAATTTTGCGTGTTTGTTTGTTTCGTGACAGTCGTTTCCTCGTTCCATGCTATGTAATTGTTGTCGTAGTAAGTTACAAGGCGTGCGCTGTTTCGCAAAAGCTTATAGGCGGCGGAGAGTCACGTTCGGGATGCCGGTGCCCGAGGGTTGAACGGGCGCCGTGCCGTTGTTGCCCGTGGGGTAGGGGACAACGGACTGCGTAGCAGTGACGGTAACATCCGCATCGGACTCCTCAGGGTCGCAGTTGTCGTCGTCGCTGCTGCTGCTGTCGCCGCTTCCAGTAGAGGCGGCGGCAGTAGTGGTGGCAGCAGCAGCGTCAGAGGTGACGGCCTTGGCGCCAGTAGCCACAGCAGCGGGGGCAGTGACGTAGACAGTGCTGGCAGGGAGGGTCTCGGTGACAGTGACGGTAGTGGCAACGCACTCGCTGTCGGAGCCAGAGCCAGAGCCGGAGCCAGAATCGGAGCCGGAGCCGGAACCGGAAGAACCAGATCCGCTGCCAGTGTTGCTGGAGCCAGTCTCCTCAGCAGAGACATCGGAGGTAGCAGGGGTAATGGTGACGGTACGAGTACCGGTGGAGGTCATAGTGGTAGTAGTGGTGCCCTCGCTGGTGGTATCAGCTCCGGCCGTAACGTAGTCGCCAGCTCCTCCGTTAGCACTGCTGCCGCTGCCGCTGTTGGAATCAGACTCGGCAACGGGGGAAGCAGTGACGGTAACCATGGCGGTGACGGTAGACTTGACAGTGGTGACCAGAACGGAGCGGGAGCTCTCAGGGCCAACAGTCACGCTAAGAGTCTCGTCAATGGTGCTGAGGGTAGGGTAGACAGAAACAGCGGCAGTAGGAGTAGCCTCAACGGTACGTGTGTTACCGGTAATCAGACCGCTGCTGTGGGCGCCGACCATGGAGCTGGAGATCGATTCAGCGGCCGTGACGGGGCAGACTGTGGTGGTAAGATCGATGACCTCGGTGACCACAGCAGGGCCGGTGCTGTTGCCGGTAGCAGCCGGGCAGTTGGTGATGGAGGCGGCACAGCTGGTGATTGTGTGCACAGACGTAATGGCGACGGTGAGGGTGGTTGAGGGACCGGCGGCGGCAGCGGTCTCATTTCGTCGCCAGTGAGGGTTGTGGAAGTGGCGGGGGTGGTTGTAGGAGGCGGACGCGAGGCCGGCGAAGAGGCCGAATGCAACAGTCGCGGACTTCATTTTGTACTGTGGGTTGCGGGTTTGTGGGTTTGTTTGTAGTTTGGTTTTTCTTTACAGATTGTCTCGGTGTACCTGACAAAAGGATATCGTTTGCTTTCTACTAGAATACCTCGGTGGTTCTATTTTCAAGATGGTCTAATCTCGGATGAGTTATGTACTTCGTTGATGTCGAATGAGTGGACGGATGCAATATGCAATCAAGTGAGCGAAAGTCGATTTCGCTAGAGCTGAGCAGCAGACACAGTTGCCGTGGAAAGAGTGGTGTGTATAGAATTGAAAGCTGCTGGCTGAGCAGGAAATGGACTGGACCGACAACGTCGAAGAGAAAAAGAGAGACTGGAGATAGACTTGGAAAAAGAGAGAACACGCGAATGGTAAGGGAGAAAGGGAGAAAAGAGAGACATCTCGCGGCAGTGGAGGGCGAGCCCTTTTACACAACGGGCTCCTTTACCTTGGCGGTTAGCGTGACAGCGTGAAAGAGTCCAGGACCAAGAAACCCTGGGGATCTCTTTCAAACGCAACCCAGGGCACCCCAGCTCATCATGTTGTCGACGGGCAGAATTCTATTGGGGAGGACTGGCTACGACCCACCGACGATAGACGACCTGATGGCCCATAGGACGGCTGGACTCCTCCAGCGGGGCATCTAGTAAAGATGCCGGGGGTCGAACGGGCCAAGAGGAGAAGAAAAAAGAAGCAAGGAAAAAGGGAAGACTGAGGCGAAGGCGGCCGAATTGCCAGGGCAGGGCTCCAAGGCCGGGCTTATTCTGTTGGTGCCCCTGAGCCCCACGCAACCAATACGACGGACCCCTGTCGGTCAAGACGCAGGTACGACATCGTGAAACCGCCAAAGAAGCCAATAGGCATTCGAGAATCATCAGAGCTGATGACTTTGGGATCGGGCAGGGCCTTACGGGTACCCAGCCCGCCAGCTCGTGCGACAACAACGCATGGTGGCGCGCTGCATAATTTTCTTCGTTGGTCGTTTTTTCTAGTGTCTGTACGCTATTTTCTCTAGTGTATTTACTTTGTCGTCCGATGATTTAAAGAATAAGGTGAGATAATCTGCGCAAGGTTGGTGGTGGTGGAAGAGATGGCGGAACATTGACACACATGAAAGATCGAGATTAGATTGAATGATCTGCGCTACAACGGCCCGTACTCGGCAGCTCGCGAGCTATCATCAATCATTTAGACGGTCACATTTTGGTTAATATAAATAATTGCCAACATCAGCATCATCAGCAAGATTTCTGCAAGAAGCTTATTATTCCCTTGCTTTTTGAGACTTGCCAACGGTCTAAAACCGGTGGCTTACTCCGAACTTGTAGCAAACACGCATAAGATTTTTTTATCAGCCCTGTTTTAGGAATACCTAGCGATCATGATATGATAAGACGGATGCACAAAGCCGTCACTATTAAAATTCAGAATCATATCCTACAACGTGGTACATGATACTCCTTGGTATTCTTTGTATAACATTTGGTCTAGAACTGCAGGGGATTCGTGGAAGAACATGGAAGGGCCACGCGGGTTGAGCGGCGCGCACGATCCTCTTCGTGGGGAGAAAGGATAAAGAACTTCAAGTAGCAAACTGGTAACTTGCGCCGCAGTGAACTCCCGACGGCCACAATCCATGTCGTCGAGGACCACGGTGTCGGGGAAAGGCAGTGTGGCTATGCTGAAGAAGAAAAAGGAACACGTCCGCGACGCGCCCTCTCTCAATGCATTCCAGCTTTGCGATGTGCAAATGAAGGGCGTCTCATGGAAACGTATGTAATCTCGAGGCGCGGAATCAAGGGATGAATCCAAAACGGAGTCCGCTATGCTGAGGTCGTCTGAACTTTCTACAGCTTGGATAGAGATCGGACGACGACACCCATCAAAGAAATCTCAAACAAGAAAAACCCCAGGGGCGCCACGCCTGTCCTTGCAATAAACTCAGCAGCGGTAAGGAGCTGTAGAATGTTCCACGACCCCGGCCACGTTTTCTGTCGGCGGGCTGGGCGCATGAAAGACGACCGCTGTACCCTTTTTTCATCTTCGTGGCGTCGTCATACGAAATCAAGATTTATTGCCTGTCGTTGAACAGGACATGCAGTGTACTCGCTTTCCCTTCCCCCTTTACCTAGGTCAAGATGAGGCTTCCTCTGATGTTGGTCCCAACGTCTTACAATTCATTTAAACAGAGTTGCCAAGAATTACCTGTCGTTCTCTATGGTACATTACCATTACTACCATCCTACCGTCTCAACCTTTCAACTAGTACAGATGAAACTATTCTCAATGATCGACTAAGACGATTAGCGGGTACTAGGGTAGGGCTGGCTTAAAACGAAGGATTCGGGGAAAAGAAAAAAAACTTAGTGGTGCCGCCCTGGTGCACATCGGCTTATTACTAAGGGGCTCGAGGGCGCCGGGCACATTAAAAAGGGGCAGTTTCACCAGTTTAGCGCTTCGAGCCCTGATTTGACAGGCTTCTTCTTAGCGACCATTCTTAATTCACAACTTAAGATGTAGGCTCCCTTTATTTCGTCATAATGGTGTCGTCCAGCAATTCTTGGGTGTCATTGCTGATGGCATGATGCATTAATTACACAAATGGGGCTCTTCCTACGAACCTTTTATGCACCGGGTTTGTATTTTCGCAGCATAGCCATTTTTAAGTATACCAACCCCATTCGCGACGTTGCCTTGATAAACCGCAAATACGTACGTTATCACATTCGACTCATATGGATGATGGGAGAAGTGTTGCAGGTATGGAAGTTTCAATTTCTTCCTATGATCATCGCCCGGTTGAATTGGACTCATTGCTCATATATCTACATTTGATCGCAAACACGATCCCTTCCATTGAAGAGGGAATCAAATTCCGAAAAACGCCAGCTACTCCCCCAAGTCCGGTTGATGGACTATGTGGTATAATTCTTTCCCGCCCAGTATATGCTTAATGTTGAATGCTTCCCATTTCCCGCCAATCTTTCCTGTAGACCTTTTTTGGTATAGATTCCCTTTGACCTTTGAGAACCCAGTTCTGTTAGAAAACGCCGATGTTGAAATCGATTATGCAGTCCCATGGAAATTTTTGGCAGGCAACTCCCCACAACCTCATGCAGTAATCATCAAATTCGTGAAAATAGAAACACTGGTCTCGCTAACGGAGAGCCATTTATTTGGCGTACTTGGCGCGGAAGAACTTGGCAGCGTTGACCATGTTGACCAACGCGGCCTTGGTCTCCTTCCACTGACGCGTCTTAAGACCGCAGTCGGGGTTGATCCAAAGCTGCTCAGGCTTGAGGTACTGGAGCATCTCCTCGATGCGGTCCTTGATCTCCTGCTCGCTGGGGATACGAGGGGAGTGGATGTCGTAGACACCAGGTCCGATGTGGCGAGGGTAGGCCTCGTCAACGAACACACCCAACAGCTTGGAGTCAGACTTGCTGTTCTCGATGGACAGCACGTCGGCGTCAAGGGCGGCGATGGCGTGGAAGAAGTCCTGGAACTCAGAGTAGCAGAAGTGCGAGTGGATCTGAGTCGAGTCTTCAACACCGACAGTGGAGAGCCTGAAGGCCTTAACAGCCCAGTCAAGGTAAGCCTCACGCTCCTTGCCGGCTCGGAGAGGGAGACCCTCACGAAGAGCCGGCTCATCGACTTGGATGACGTCAATGCCAGCCTTCTCAAGGTCAACGACCTCGTCACGGAGGGCCAAAGCGAGCTGCTCAGCCTGGACGGACTGGTGGACATCATCGCGAGGGAATGACCATCTCAAGCAGGTGACCGGGCCGGTCAACATACCCTTCATGGGCTTGCTCGAGACTGACACGGCGTACTTGGACTCCTTGACGGTCATGGGGGCCGGGCGAGAGATGTCACCGACAATGATAGGAGGTCGGACGCATCGCGAGCCGTAGCTCTGAACCCAAGCATGCGTGGTGAAGGCATAGCCGTCTAGGCGCTCACCAAAGTATTGCACCATGTCGTTACGCTCAGGCTCACCGTGGACGTAGACGTCCAGGCCAAGCTCATCCTGGATCTTGACGTTCATGTCAATCTCCTGCTCAATGAACTTGTCATACTGAGCCTCAGCGATCTCTCCCTTGGTGAACTTGTTTCGCTGGACTCGAATCTCCTTGGTCTGGGGGAAAGAGCCGATGGTAGTGGTAGGGAAAAGAGGCAGGTTAAGCTTCTTTTGTTGTTGAGAAATTCGAGATGGGAACTCAGACTTGCGGTTGTAGTCCGAGGCGGCGATCTTGGATTGTCTTTCCTTAACCTGGGGGTTGTTGGTTCGCTTCGAGGTGGCACGAGCGGTCATGGACTTGGCATTAGCCTCAAGAGCCTCACGGACGGAGGCAGGGCCCTCAGTGATAGCCTTGGCGATGAGGGCAATCTCAACAGCCTTCTCAGAGGCAAACGAGAACCAGTCAGCGATCTCAGGGTCCAGCTTCTTCTCGCTGGCGAGGGTGTGGGGGGTGTGTAGGAGAGAGCTGGAAGTGGCAACAATGACACGGTCCTTGCCAAGCTTCTGAACGGCAGTCTCTGCGACCTCAATTGCGCGCTTGAAGTTAGTCTTCCAGATGTTTCGGCCGTCGACAACACCGACGGAAAGAGTAGTCTTGGGGCCGAGAGCGCCCAAGACGGTCTCTAGCTGCTCAGGGTTGCGGACAAGGTCGACGTGCAGAGCGTAGACATCCTTAGGGACGAGGTCAAGGTTGTGGACGATGTCGCCGAAGTAAGTAGTGAAAACCAGCTGAGGGATCTTGGCAGCCACGCTGGCGAACTTCTCGTAGGCGGGCTTGAAGGCAGCCTTGGTCTTAGCGGGAAGGTCGAAGACGAGGACAGGCTCGTCAATCTGTACGGTCTCGGCACCAGCTTCCTTCAGCTTGGTGAGGAGCTCTACGTAAACAGGAAGGAGCTTCTCGAGGAGATCAATGGGCTCCACGCTCTGGCCACGGTCTGCCTTACCCAGGTGAAGGAAAGAGACAGGTCCAAGCAGGACCGGCCGGGTGTTGATGCCAGCCTCCTTGGCCTCGACGTACTCGGCAACAGCCTTGGGGCTTGAAGTAAGGCTGAAGGTCTGGTTGTCCTGGAGAGTAGGCTTGACGTAGTGGTAGTTGGAGTCAAACCATTTGACCATCTCCAAGCTGGGGACATCTACGCCTCCCTTCTGGTGACCACGGCCCATGGCAAAGTATTCATCGATACGGTCGAGGCCGACATTGGAGTATCGCTCAGGGACGGCCTACAGAGATTTGAAATTAGCTTATGGTTTAGATAATGATGGGGACCATTATTTTTGTTAACTTACACCAAAGTCCTGGATGTGGGAAAGGACCTGGTCGTAGAGAGCGAAGTCGTTGCTGGGGATGACATCGACGCCAGCATCCTTCTGGATCTTCCAGTGGGCGAGACGGAGACGCTTAGCCTCGGCAAGGAGGTCAGCCTGGGAGAGGTTGCCAGCCCAGTCTTGGATGAAAAGTTAGCAACAGTGTTTCACAAACCGGTGGCAGGGTAAAGCCAGCAGGCTACTCACAAGCTTCAGTGGCCTTCTTCAGGTCACGGTTCGCACCGATGCGGGGGAAACCCAGAACTGCTGATTGAACCATCTTGACGGTAATCTGGCGTATCTGGGAGAAGAAGGGTTTTCTAGGGAAATGTTTAGTATGAGCTTTTTTCCGAAGACTTTTCTTCGCAGGGAAGAGAGAGTAAAGGGAGGGTTGGCGGGGTAGAGGGGAAGATGGGATAGCACAAGGATCTGACTCACGAGAAGAACAGACTGTCGGTCCCAACTCTCTACAACTAAGGAGACTTGGAGATCAATGGATGAGAAAGCAACAACAGTCAAGATGGGGGACGACGTGTTATTTAAGAAGGAAGGATAGGAAATTGGAAGGAAGGAGGATGAGCTGGAGAAGTAAGCAAGAAACTAAGCGGTGAAGGAGGGGTTCTTATGTTCCTTTTTGTTTTTTGGGAGCTCAGTTGGCTGTGGAAGGTCCATTAGGTCCATCCCATGAGGGGTTAACAATTTTTTCTTCACTTGTCGTGCTATGAGCTAACCACTAAACGTCCAATTCAGGGTCCGAAAGCGGGGAGCAGATACTCCATCCCATCCTCTTCTATTAGGTCCCTCTAGGCCCTGCTCTAGCCCTGCTTTAGCTCCTGTCTAGCAAACCCTTACACCTTACACCTTGCTGCTAGCTATTGGCTTTTTACCTTGTAATCTTCTAATGATTTCTTTCTATGTCAACTTCACATGCATGTACCTACGTTAGGTAGGTAGGAGGTAGGCATGCAGCTTGCCAAACCAGCTTCCATGTTAGTAGCTAACATCCTACGTACTGCTCATGTTTAGTAGCTTTCCTTGTCGGATGCACATCAGTACTCGGTGCTTACTCCCAGTCCCTCCCGCCCTTCCAGCCCTCCCCAGTCAACGGACTTCGAAAAGCACGTGCAATTGCGAACTATCTATTGGGTGCCCAGCCATTTGCGTAAGTACTCGGGGTTCATACAACAGGCCGTTTCTCACACTTTGCGAGGTCCGCGAAAGCTATTCGCCGAATCGTATAGATGTCCATGTTTGTTTCTCCGGGCCATGTACTTCTTACCCTCGACGCCCTAAACTTGAAGATCCTTAGGTAAGACATGGAGGAGGGTCCCATAGCTTCGATTTTTCAACCCTTGTTCTCTGCATGCAACCTCAATCAATTCCGCCGTGACCGAGCCATGTTGCTGGGAAGCGCGCCTTATCGTTTCCCTTTTCCCGTTACATTCCCCTATATTAGAGTAGTATTAGTTCGCAGACTAACTCCCGGACTAATTGTTACTAAGGCCTTAAGGTCACAGGCGACAGCCGCATTTAACGTCTAGAGAGGTAGCTGCTTGGCCTAAATAAGTGGATTCTGGAGCGATCATCGTTTTTCCGTACGACATGTCTGAATCTGCCCGACAGAGGCTGAGAGGTCCAATACACTCAAGACTTAATCAATAATGACAATACGGCGTGAACTGATATAGAAATCATTTATGTCTACCTAGTTTACTCGCCTAAGTCAAGACATATGATGTCTATTTTTTTCTAGGGATTAATCTCGGTCTCCCATACGAATATCAATGTGTGCATCTAACATAAGTATAGCCAAATATTCCGCGGGGATAATGTTGCCCATTATATATTCCAGGAAGCCACATAGTTGGGATAATGACAGATATGGAGCCTGGTGAACCTTGGGATAAGACTGATAGAAGGTAATGTGAACGTCAGAATAAGCAATAGATATCTACCCAATCGCGAAGTCACCCCGACATATCAAGAAGGTCAACTCTAGTATCAAGTCTAGACCCACGCACACTTCGTGACACTGGAGGGTGTATCAAAGGGGTACATACATAACTAACGTTTATGAGAACAATCAAAAGAAAAACAAAAAGAGCAGTTCCCAATTTGATTGGGAGCCATGGGAATTGAGCCCACGGCGGGGGTCGAACCCGCAGCCTTGAGATAACCATGGGGTTAAGAGTCTCACGCTCTACCGATTGAGCTACGCAGGCCTCATGATATGGCTTCAATACCATTTTTCGGCCGTGTTGAAATTTTCATCTTGTTGTTTGTTATATTGCTAGTGCTCTTGTTAGGGTCTGGCTGTGATCCGGGACTCGGGACTATTTTAGGCAGGGCCCGCACCTCAATACTATGTGTCATTGCCTACCAGATCTCAGATCAAAATGAAGGTGAAGGGAAGGATATCTTACAAGATAGATTGGAGGCGTGATAAATTCCAATTTGCTACAGAATAATTCAGTTTGCATATAAAAGGGGTGTGGTGGATAGGGGTATCAGGAGTATCAGGGGTATCAGGGGTATCAATGACTTTAGCTCTGCAAATCAGGTTGCTTTACATTAGCTGATGACAAGATGATATCCCAAAATTTGTAGCACTTGAGCTATTGAAATACGTATCAACATAATAGTACCCCGGCCTACCTAGGTAGCTGGGTAACTTCCATTTGACTCTATGGGTAGATGAGGTGAGATACCATATCCTTCCTGCAGCATCAGACTGTCTATATGGATGCTCCATGAGCACCGCTGCGTTACAGCTCCTCGTAAAGCAATTCATCAACAGCTTAGACATGGCACAACTTTATAGGACTTCACGCCAGGGAACTGTGCGAATCTCACCAATAAAGACAGATAAAAACAGTCATGTCCACATCAACACCCTTTCAAAAGGGGAGAGGGAATCTAAGGTAGACCGGAGTAAATTTTGAGATTCGTGTTTCTGAATTTACCCCCCACCAATATCAAATATATGATAAACTGTTCCAAACAGTTTTATTCTATTGATTGGATGAATTGTGTGCTAGGTATTGCATTGGAATGACGACGGTAGCTCAAGGGGCAGGGAAGGGGGAAGGTCCACCGCTTATGAGGTAGATGCCCGATGCCGTAGCACTTGACGTAGAAAAGGCAATTAGAACCTCGATGACGCGACTTCTGTTTTAAAAGTGACTGCATAAACCGCTGGAGCGATTGCTTCCTTCTCCTTGCATGGTAAACGACGACGTCTTCTCAGAAAGTACGAGATATGGAAAATTTCTTAGCTTCGTTCCCATATTCCCAAGTGTCAATGGAAATCCAGTGTCTCAACCTCCTTTTGAGCCACCTACCAGCTTCTACTCGGCGACTGTCGAGCCTTTCTTGGAAATCCATGACACACGTTTTACAATTTTCCATCCACTTGCACTCAGACGCCGTTGACCATGGCCCTTCTTTGCTGTTTTCGCAGCCGTCAAACGAATTGTGCAGAACCCGACCAAGAACTAGTCGAACTTCCCACCCTCCCACCGGCTGCAAAATTATCCAAGTCATCGCTCCCTGCTTCTGAATCGGAGTTGCCATCATCGCCACCAATTGTGGTTACGCAACCTCCTTCGCTACTACATGGCAATAAAATACCAGAAGCTACCGTCGACCCTGCTATCCTCGATGTTGAAGATTCCGACGACGACGAGCCCGCGCGGAGTATCAGAAACTCTAGCACTGGTACCATCGAAGCCATCAGGACCAAGTTTATTAGACGCTTATCTGAAGGGTCCGGCTCGAAGAGACATTCCCAACAATCTCTCGGTACCAGCGATGAGGAGATTGCACGGCGTGCCGAGTTGAAGCGGTTGATGCACAAGAGAATCCAAGAAGAGTTGAAGAGCGAAGAAGAGCAAAATGAGGAAACCGATACTAGGATGAGTACTATTGATGAACTGAAAGCTGTCGGTCCCTCGCGCGCTGCATTGCCTGGTGGTGGTCCTCGAGATAACATAGAGTTTTCCGTCTCGGATGTGAGCGAAGCCGGGTCCAAGGACTGTGCTATTAACGGCTCTCTGGATATCGTTTTCCTTGCCCCTCCACCTAGCGACTTGCATCGATCTGCTTCTCTTCGTCGAAGCACCTCCTCGAATCCGAGCTCAGTTTCTCAGTCGCACGAAAATCCCATCCTTCAAAAGTCCGGAACTCTCAAGGAAAGAGCTTCGTTACCCCAACTACCATCTTCTCCTCAACTCGCGCCCGTTCACATACCGAGTATTCGTTCAGAATCTCTCTGTTCCTGGCGTCTCTCCTACAGCGCCGAGCGAGTCGCAAGCTATCTCGGAGCCCACGGCGAAACAAAGTCTCTCACTGATTCCGAACATATCGAAACAGACCCCCAGAAGGATGAAATACATGACGATGCTGAACAGCCGGGGCAGCAAGCCGACTATGTTGAGAACCATTCCTCCGATAACCAAGTTTCTGAGACGAGTACACCGGCAGAGAGCCCATCGAAGCACCAGCCTTCGCCAGATGATGGCTTACAGCACGACCAGAGCAATGCAGAAACCTCGGAGGATCCATTTACCGAAATGTCTCACGACGAAGACTCAGCTATGGATTCACTGGATTTATGGCTACGGAGCCAAGAAGTGCAGTCAAATTCAGCTGTATCGAGCAGGAGGACCAGCGATATGATTCTCCAGATGATTCCCGACAGTTTCGATAGCCGACTACGCCAATCCGGAGATATTGACGAATCTATATTGCTGGGTGGCATGCTTAGTATCTCTAATACTTCAGCAGCTACACCATGTAGCCCTACGGGAACATGGCCAGCTTCGAAAGCAAATATTGGGATTGACCTAGTCGAAAAACCGACCGCCGAGTCCAAGGATCCGCAACAGTCTGTTGGGAGTCCTAGTGGTGCATCTGACGATGTAGATCAAGCTAGGGAGATATGTTCCTCTCATTATGCATCTTCACGATACACTACTAGGCCTAATAGCTGCCAAACTATGGCGAAAGAGTCGCGTTTCAGTTTAGTTGAGCTGTTGGGAGGACGAAAGGCTATATCACCATTCTCAAATTTCAACCGTAAGTTTCTTTTTTTTGGAAAGAAGCCTCATATTATGTACTTGTCTGACGATGAGACAGGTCTGATATCCCCAAGCCGCACGACAGACGCCGAGAAGTCGAAATCGGACGTTAGTTCTTACAAGACTGCTCACAACGAAGCATCGGCACTGGACCTTGCTCTAAGTGAGATCCAAACACAGCAGCACCCAATCGACGAGGCAGGTTCCATGGCGCTTTCGGATACTGCGAGCTTCAAGCATCGAGAGGCCGAATTAAAATCCATTGCAAAAAGATTCGGACACTCACAGAGTCGTCGAGATATTACCACACCGATAGTTAGCAAGTTCCGTGAGGAGTTCATCGAGCCTCGAACCTCGGTAACTACTAAGCACTCCATATTTGCTAAATTTCACCTGCAGATATCGAAGAGAGCGAAGCATCCGGGAAAGGATACACATACCAAATCCCGCAGCGTGGAAAACCTGGGCTCCGCAACTACTTACATGCGCCAGCAACATTCTAAAAAAGCTATTATTGATGAACTAGCAGTAGCACCATCTCATTCGGGCCAAGGAACTCTTGATGTCCAAGTTGCGCTAGGCCAACGGCAACGCTCTCTTAAATTTGAGTCTCATCAGCAGCAACCTAACTCGGTAGAGGGGCAGCAATGTCGCCAATTTGGCCAGTCCGCACACCTCTCCACCTCCGTGGGGGAACCGGCTGATCTTAAACGGACTATACCAAGCAATAAACCCGCCTGTGTTGCTGATCTACTTGACCCGGAGTCAAGGGTAGAGGATGGACAAACCCTAAAACCACCATCACGTCCCGAGGATGGTAGCAGCCCAAGCCAACACTCGGATATATCGAATAGCGTCCTCAGGGAATGGATCAACCTAATGAATGATGAAGACACTCAGGCCCATGTGGAACCGAAGCCAGACCAGCAAAATCGTAGCCCTCTGAGGTCCAAGACCCCGCCAGCATCGTGGGCAAAGTGGCCATCGCATACACGCCATGAAAGGACCGGACCGGCAGGGGAGAAGGACGATGTGATTCCGAGAGACTTTGCTGTCCGCGTGGGATCCAATGGTAGTAGTACGACTTGGTCGACGGACAAGCCTAGCGATTCGCCGAGGAGATACATTACGCCCGAGTCTCGAAGCCTATCAACAGAAGTTGGCAGAATCGTAAAAGGAGGTCTGAACAAGGTTGTCCAAGGAACTTTGCACCCTGACAGAAGGGCATCTACAGAGTCAGAACATGCTTACCAGAAGTCGTACGGACATCTAGAATATCCTGAGCTCGAAATCCTTCCGATGAACGGAGGCTACAGGGAACTACAAGCCCTTGAACAACAAATTGGCACCATCAAGCGCGGATCCGTAGCTGCGGATAGCCAATTGGCCCTGCCGAATAGCGCAAACACAAGACCACCCCTGAGTGCTCGCCTTGCCTCCGAGGTCCATATGATCCAACATAGGGCATCCAGGGATTCTTGCAGAGACGAACGAGGTGCTGTCACGTTTTTGCCGGCGGCTCTTCCTGCTACTCCCGGACAGGCGCTGTCGGCTCCCAAAGGTGCAAATGAAGAAGACGGCCATGTCGACGCACCCGAGTCCCAGGTATCCTACGAGGACTGTGTGCCTAAGCACATGCTGGAAGATGAGAGGTCCGTGGAAGACAGCGCTATCGCGGAGCAACCCCACCATGCTCCAGCTGCTTAGTTCTATATCGTTTCGACCGTTAACGCGTATCAGCACGTCGTGATAACATACGTACCTCTTTCCTGGTCGTTCGGTAAGCATGCGGGAAGTGGAGAGAATATAGGTGGGAGGCATGATTACAGACATCAAAAGAGGTTGGACGGAGACGATTGTGGGTAGTATGACTAAGGAAGATAACTGTGTCCGCCCCGTCAGAATAGGTACTTACTCGCCATATTACTTGCGGGCGATTATAGTAGCTACTAGACTTAATTATGCTTATATGTCCTGATTCGGTCCAGGTTTAGTTGAACAAATATCATTCAAATATCTCACTTTCCCTCTCGATTTCATGGCTATAAATGCATTGCATTGGTAGATATGACTTACTTCTAGTGGTTCAAGTTCTTGTTCAAATCGATATAATGTTTTGATAACCTAAGTCATTTCTTTAAAGGAATTGTGTAAGTATGTATGACGACTTCTGTTAATATGAATATCTGGGTAGATTATCTTACCTTGTACTGTAGCAGCGCTCTCCATATTGACATCATCGGCTTTCCTTCGGCCGATAACCTGGCTGGTGGCGCCCGCAGGGTACTCAGTTAGCATAGGAAGAAAGATCTTACATGGATCATCCAGTGCAGTAGCGGATATCTAGACTTCTTAAATTTCCGGCAAATGGAAGGTGACTAAACAAAGCAAACCATAATATATGCGTTCAAAAGCAACTAGCCAAGCACATTTCGCAAGTATCGGATTTTCAAACCACAACACCTAAATCCTCCTATGCCTTTCACAATGTCTTCCGCCACAACATCTGAAAAATTACAATCCAATCCGCCTACCTCTGTATCATCAACGTTAGAGACGCACAAAGAAACCAGGCTCAGATGTCAGCACCAAGCATGATGACTCGAAGGACATGGCGCATGAAGGTTTCCTCAAGTTATTCCGTGAGGCTAAGGAAAAGATCGACAAGATGAGCCCCGAAGAGAGAGCCAAAACCCATGCATGGGTTCGTAGGTTAAACCCCCAAGCATTAATTAATCATTAAACTAATAACCTCAGAAAATTACAAGCATGCTACTCCATGTACCCACGATGAGTTGCCGGAGGGGTTTTGGGACGACATTTGAGGCCCTGCGACAATGAAACGAACAGGTATGTACCTGCTTTGATAGGCCCATAATCGACAAGTTCGTGGGCGGTATCCGCCGCCTGTCGAAATGTTGCTACCAACAGCTCTCATTGAACCTTCAGGTGTCTCGATAGGCTGGGTAGTGGGGGAATCGGCGGAGGTTACAATCATAATGGCAGCGAGTATAGCGAAGACGAAGACCGAATCGTAGATGGACTGCGCCGACTGCGGGTCCACGAGAAGACTAATCCAAGACGACACTCGTTGCAGGTAGACACCGATTCGGATGCCTAGTCCTTAGAAGTCCGGATTACCTTCAATAGCCTCGCAGTTTGGCGTTTCTGTGATAGACATATCAAGAGCCTTGCGGTCAGCTTATCAATAATGCCCCAAGGGCCAACGTAGCTTAGTATGGGCGGAATCGAACGGTTCTAGTTGATATCACCTTCAGTCTTCATAATTACGAACGAGCGCTGGGAATTCTTCCACCTTTTTCCCAATATGACATGTCATTGACTGAAGTATGAGGTCTCGACCAACACCAGGATGCGCAGCCTCGATGCACCAGGGCGTCACCGCACTGCAACATGGGGGCCATGACGGCGATCTGCAAGCGGAGCCAATGATCGCCGATAGCTCCCCGTGGCTATCCTAGATACCGTTGCCATTGGCTCATCCATTTTTGAAGGCGTTCAGCCTGCCTGCCAGTCGCACGGAATATACTGACCATAGTCTTCTAGACCTTGGCGCGCGGTTGTGCGCACGGGCATAGCAGCCGGGGGTCAACGCCATGAAAACATCTTCAGTGCTTCTTCGGCGAAGCTGCGTCTATGGTCTTCGGTGTGAGAGCCAGCTCGCCTCAAAACAGGATTGAAGGAATAAGGTGAGGTAGCGATTAACAAGGCTATCAATTGGTATATGTTCTGATAAAACATCTTAGCATTACTAAGCCTCCTGAGTAGGAAGACTTCATTTCGCGATAAGCTTCCCGTTGCGCGATTGCATCGAGGCTGTGTAAGTTGCGAAATAAATGGGGTTTAATCGGCGAATCTCACTGCTTACTGAAGCCTGGGACCCGCGAGCATGGTAGCGCTCGTGCACCGTGCAGATTTGGTGCATCTAACATGGTCGATTTTGGGAATTGCTGCTGCTGTGCTAGCCAAAGTGATGTAAGCCATAGGTTACACAACATGAATCCCTCATGCACGTCCAGGTCGTCTGGGTCCGTGTCCTAATGATCTGACAGACTGCTCACTGTCGCTAAGCTCATGTCTGGGAAGCGTAGCCATGTGCCCCGATTCCCCGTTTTCTGTCTCTTCATCAACTGATCCAAATGATCCCATAATGGCAAGGGATGCGCTAGTGCTGTTTCAATGTGCAATTTCTAGACTGCATTCTGACCTTCCATCTGGAGACGTGACTAGTTTAGCGACGCTGTAGTGCGTGCTTTAGCGGTTCTCTCCGTTTATATTTCTATGCGAGCCATGTTTCCATGTTTCCATGTTACCGGGAGGTTGGCTCGGTTGGCCTGATGCGTCCCAGTGCGTCCCAGTTATAAGCACGCTAAGGCCCTACTATGGTAAAGCCCCTAAGCCTATCAATCTGTACCCAAGTACTTATCTGTTCCCCAACTGTGCAGTGCAGGTAGGTAAGACATCTATATCGACATCAAAGGACCAACTTGCAGCCTCATTCTAAATTTGGCATATACAACTCTTCCCACCTAGAACACGTCAAAAAGTGAGCCATTTTATTTTTTCCTCAGGTATTTGACACGTGTATCATATGAGAGAAACAGGAGACAGAAAGGATTATGGGAGAAACGACTCCACTTATCAATACGTGTTGTACATCCATGATAATGTGTCGATAAAGCCGAGGTCGGTGGCTACTCTCACCGACTAAAAAACGACGCTTACCCTGCGCCGCCTGCGGTGAGTTCCAAATTGCTGGGTCGGCGCGTTCCTGTTATTGGGGTCCCGACTGTATTATCTCCCTCGTTTTTGGTAAGGTCGGCTTGCATCTCATTGAAGGTCTCGACGCCTCCATCTGCAGGCAAGCGGGGATATCTTTGGCTTCGGCCCAATAGACCTAAGCCTTCTATAGTGGTGGCCACCCTGGCGGGGCTTTTCTCCGTTGCGCTGGAACCCATCGTGATCATTGATCACCATAGATCTCTCTCCCTTTTTTTACCCCCCAGTCAGCCAGTCTAATCTCCCCCCCGTCCCGAACAATAGAAGAAAGACGTAGAGAGATATAGATAAATCTTTTCCTTTTAATGCTCCCAACCCCACGGAACTGCAACGTCGTCCCAACGTAACCCGGGTCCATGACGGAACAATCAGGATCGCGCGGGAGTCCTTCAGGTAAGCTGCTGCCGGAGAGGAGAGCCGCAAAAGGGGACGCCCCGATGGACATCGACTCGATTTTGTCAGTATCAGCTGACGAAGAAGACGGCTTCGACGCATTCTCCGCCATGCTGTCCGCCGACTCCATGTCCATGTCCGACGACGTGCGCGACTACGTATTTGAGAATTCCCGCCGCTATCACAAGTACAGCGAGGGGCGCTATCATTTCCCCAACGACGACGCCGAGCAGGAGCGCGAAGATATGCAGCACGCCATGGTCATGCTGCTATGCGACGGCAAGCTGCATTATGCGCCACTGCAAAATCCGCAATCCGTGCTCGACATCGGCACGGGCACCGGCATCTGGGCGATAGACAGTAAGTAGATCTTGTCGCATAATTTGCGCCACCAGATTCCGTGCTTACATACCATCTCCATCCACAGTGGGTGATGAGTACCCCGAGGCAGAGATATTAGGCATAGATCTCAGTCCCATACAACCTTTATGGGTGCCGCGCAACGTGCAATTCCTCGTCGATAATGTCGAGGACGAGTGGGTGCAGCCTGAAAATTCGCTGGATTACATTCACTCGCGCCAGATGGCCCCGTCGATACGGGATTGGCCCAATATTATCGCGGAAGCGTATAAGTAAGATTTCGTGCATTGCCCATTCACCGCATGATAATTAACCCACAGAACTAGAGCGTTAAAGCCAGGCGGGTGGCTGGAGATTCAGGACCTGAAATGCGTCGTCCAGTGCGACGACGATACGATGCGCGAGGGCGACCTCTGCGCGTTGTACGCCAAGACGCTCACGCGGGCGCTTTTCAGGCTCAACATCGATTACATCGGCGCCGTGGAGAATTACCCGCGATGGATGAGGGAGGCGGGCTTTGTCAATGTCCACGAGGTGGTGCTAAAAGCCCCGCTGGGGACATGGCCCAAAGATCCACATCAAGCAAAGATCGGCCTCTACAACCGAAATACGGTATACGACGGCCTGCACGGCTTCAGCATCAGGCCCTTTACGCACGGCCTGGGCTGGAAGGCCGAGGAGGTGGAGGTGTTCCTGGTGGACATACGCAAAGCGCTGCTAAAATCGACCGCGCATATCTACCTACCATTTCATTCCGTCTACGCACAGAAACCATTTGAGCCGGCAACAGGAGGCTCGCGATGAAGTTCATCTCTGCATATATTACTTAACGTGGCATACGATACCAGCATGATTTTATGAGCGAGCCGGCGCTTGCGGGGTTGGGGAGTGGTTCGGTTTCTCATATATGATACCAATGGCAACGATGGTTCAGCATGCGAGTTTAGAAAAGGGGGTTTTCATTTCCGGGAGGCAAGCAGACATGTAAATACGCAGTCTGCTTTTCTTCCGTCCAATTTGGCCTTTGCCAAAAAATCGCATATAGTCGGGGCTTCATTGGGATCATTAGGGGGGTAGGTTGGATAGGAGGCTTACTTGTGTTTAGCGGCCCGGAGACAAGCCACTTTTTGTCCAGGTCCGGGATCAGTTGGTTTACAAGATGCATCTAGAAATCACAGCTCTCGCACGCTCTAGAAATTCAAGTCGCAGTTCAATTTACCTGTTTGGGGTAACTATTTCGCATGGTAGTGAGGTGTTTTCGCGTTCTGGACATACCACCATCTTAGCTCACGAACGACTTCAAGCAAAGGAGGTCGTAGACAGCCACCAACTAACCGCGCAACCAATTGCTTCCGTTCCCACAAGCGGAGAACCCAGTGGACACCATGTTATTCTAATGGTTCTAGCAAATCCGGAGGTGCATCGAGTACAACATTGCCAAGCACGCGATACATGCAAGTCGCGCCAGCCATGCGACCTTGTAGAACACGAATTGTGACTCGTTATATATGCCTCGTGGACCTCTTCATTTACCAGTAGGGCTTATGCGCGTTGGCGCAAAACAGTAACTGGATCCTTAGGCGCTGAGTTGGATTATAGGGGTTGAAGCAATCGTGATGCAGGCAGCTGTCTAAGACGGTCGAGCGAAGAACCCAATTTCGATATTCTCATAAATTCTGCGTAATAATGCTATGATATATCCTGTGTATGTCCCATATATAGGTAGGTACCAGAATTAGCCCTACGAGTCTTTGCATATTGCGGTTGACCCTTAAACTAGAAAAGGGGAAGGGAACGATTCTTGGAGGCCTTACCAGGGATATGATTAGCAGGCCAGCGTATACGCCTATATTGCCAAGATTTTAATGTCAGTGCGATGCCAAGAGAGTAAGGTTGTGTGCAAGAACATTATATGTCCTTTACTTCCAGTTATTTCCTTTGAACATGTCTTCTAACATTGAGCAGTATGCTCATAACTTCCTTGACATATTGCCTCAAACCTCAACTTGGTGTACTATGTGCACCGTAACTCTGATAGATCCAAACTGAAATCGTTTAGGTATGATAGTTCCGGGTTTCGATAAGTTACATTTCGCTCGCTGAAAGATAGACAAGAACTGATAGGTATCACGGTTATCTTGTAAGCCTTATGTTGACATAGTTTAATATAGTCTACTGTTATTTATTCTGGAAATTCTAACATGTATCAGGGTCAGAGTAGCACCTCTTTATACTATTGCAATGACATGTAGGGAAGATCGTACAGAGCAACAGGTATGTTTCTATGTGAACGCAAATTAAAGACAATGGGGAAGAAAATCATAAACACCCCAGAGTAGAGTGAGAACACGGCTACAATATGAAGATACGATAGTTTCAATACTTATTATTATACATTTCAAGTTCACGATGCCAGCTAAGATGTTGTTATTTTAGGTATTACTTAGGTCTCGTGCAGGTCGTCAATTTTGTACATTTCAACCACCCAAAGACGGTGGCTTTGATTACCTCATTTATACACTTATATATGGTACCTAGTTGGCATGCAAGATCTAGTATGATAGACAAGATGCCCAGTATCTTGAGGTAAATGTGCATAGAGGCTGTCTTGAAGGTGGTTGACTCTTCGGTCTACTGGTAGCTATCTCTTACCTAATACACGAACCCCTGACATTCATGACAGCTTATCCCCTTTCCCTAAGTTTACCTAGGTACCGTGGGTATAATAGACATGCACTATTAGCAATCTATTATGTTATTCACTGTAGTGTAACGAAAAGAAGAATTAAACGCCGAGGTGCGCGCGAGAGGGGTATAATAACCTGTGGGCGAATGATATGGCCGAGGTAGCAAATGCCTCTGCGGTGTTTTGCGCAGCTTCTGCTCGGCCGAGGTGCTTATATAATACGGATATGAATCTGGATATAGATAGACCTTGCAAATGGATGTGTAATATGGATATACTATGTTCCTTGTGGTACCCCAGGCCTTCCGATTATGGTAAGGAGGTAGCGGAGAGGGTCCGTTAGGGTTTGCGGTTACAACCAAAGCCCGCTGGCATGGCCCTCTCGGTAGGTCAAGCGACGTCTAGAATGCGACGACGTCGTATTCTTCGGAAACATAAGCGAAGGACGCTCGATCATATACCCATATATGACATACGGGGTAGCCAATGACTCGATGGGTAATGATGAAGTCGGTTGAGAAGTCTTGCGACTACGCCTCCGCAACAAAAAAAAGATTCCTAAGTACGTAGCAGCATATACGTAGTCTAGGTGGCAGTACAGGTAGCAATATGTACCGTAGCACTGTAGAGAAATCCAGAAATCCTGAATGGAACGTGCCGGCAAGACTCGCTGGTAGGTACCCGCCTACAGGTTCGGATCGTCGAAATAAGCAAGTGGGTTGGCATAGATGATGTGGACAAGATGCGGGAGAGGATTGTGTGTGGACACTGGACCACTGGACAGGCGACAAGATGATACAGATGTAGAGTTGGTACAGAATGGTCAGAGAGTGGAAATGGGTGCTCTAGCTTCTTCCCTCATTGGCCTCGATGGGCGGCTGAGAAGACGCACGAGGAGTACCTTGGTCGAGGTAGGGTCGGTAGCTACGGCCTGCGACGGTTCTGCCGGGGCGAGATGGGCGAGATTGGTGAGATTGGGTTGGCTACCCCACAAACTTCCCAAGCCCACCCCTCCGAAAAAAGAGGGTCCTGTGTTCCCTGTCGATGCTGCGGGAATCCCTGGGAATCCCTGATAGCGATGCACCAAAGCGTCTGCAAGATGCAGTGTGTGACGGGGGGTATCGATGGGGCGTTCGATGGGGCGCGATGGTTGTATGGTTGTGTGTCTGGGTTGGTTCTTGGGTGTTCAACGGTGGGGAACAGGCACTGTAGGTAGTGTCGTAGGTACAGTACTCTACTAGATGCTAGGTACTGTCGTACCTATGTTACTATCAGAGGTACAGGACATATAACTGGAATACCATACAGTCGATACCGCATATCTCTTCCAATGGTACAATACGATACCTGACCTAACCTAGTACATCATGTATTAGAGATACATAACACAACTTACATATGTATTATATAAAGACGTAGATATGTATAGAGAGAAGAAGATGGACGTAGGGGAGAGAAGAGAAAAAAGAGAACGTACCTACCTAGGTAGAAATCCAAAAAATCAGGTGGCCCCATGGCCCCGTGGTCTTTCTCCCCGCCTTCCCCCCTTCTTCTCCCCTCCCCCCCTTCGAGACCCCTTGGCCCTTGGCTTCTTAGGTCCCCTTGTGCACCTTTTGCCCCCACAATTTTCACGATCAAAGTTCCTCTATCCTTCTCCAACTTCCGCACTTTTCATCCTAACTTAAGACTTACATCTATTATTTCCAATGGCTGAAAAACAGATGGATCAGTCCCAATCTCGCCGTCGCCGTCGTGATGGATCGTCTGGCGTACAACAGCGTCTTTGTACGCATTGCGGACGGAGCTTCAAGCGGTCTGAACACTTGGAGCGCCACGTCCGGACCCGTTGGTTACCCCAACCCCAACTTTTCCCGATTTCTTAGATCTGCACAACGTTGAACGGGAACTGAACCTCAAAAAGAGAACTCCACCATCTTATCCCTATCGTGAACCGTCTTTTATGAGAGTTCAGACTAGATACTAACCTGTCCTCATAGACACAAAGGAGAAGCCCTACATCTGCCATTGTGGGTCGGCATACTCACGCCGAGACCTCTTAACTCGGCACCAGCGTATAACGCACGAAACTCAGACCCTCTCACCGAGGTCGCCTGACGCCCCATCGTCGGAAGACAATCACCAGTTAGCAACCGATTCGGACCCGCCCTCCGAGGATCCTGCCGTCCCTGCCACGACTTCCATCCCGGACATGTCCATGAGCCATAGCGTGCAACCACATGCCTATTCGGACCCAGTGAACGATTTTGGCTTGCATAACCATGCTGTCGGCCAGCCGTACCCTCAGCTAATCACAGGGCACGACTTTTATGAAGAGGGTGAGTCTCACAAAACTCAATTGCTTTACTACTATTTCTTACCAGGCCGCTAAATCTTCTACAGGCCAGCATTATTCTGGATTTGAGCATTTCCCAGAATTTCACAACTTCCCCGACGGGGCAGCCCTGCCGCCCGCATGGAGCCGCTTTTATCACGACCCAAACGCTGCAGAGCAGGACCTGGTAGATCCAGCTTTACGCAGCTCCATGATCGACGTATCATCACCGATTGCAAATGAGAACTTCTCACCGCACGCCTACGGTCACTGGATGTCACCTGCTACCCAAAAATGGAGCAATTAGACTGCGGCTCCCGAACTTAAGGGCCACTATTTTCTTTACAGAATGGATCGTAAGTCTGGGTGATTGCGAATCCACCAAGCAACTTCTACGCCTATCTCAGAACTTCACGTTATGTTTTTGTTGCTTTCAGTCATCCAGGGGCATTGGCAGTTGTACGGATGCTGTGTATACTACGTTTCAAAATGTGGCTTGTCATATGGTGACAAAACAATGTCTTCCTAGAGGCTGATACATAACTGGTGGAGGAGTTGTTTTGTGTCATTATGCGCAGCCAAAACTGCGACGAAGAACGTCACCCATGACCATGGATCAGTTCTTCAACCTACCTATATTGTCTCAGATGAGTGGATGTGGCAAGTCTGGGATAGACTACGTTTCCAACCCTCAAGTTTTCACATCCTCCGCCTCGTTCATGTCTCACGGGATACTCCAGAGGACTTGCATACGATGGCGTTAGGAGTTTGGCGCTGTTTCTTCAGGGCCCGAGTCCATCAGTGGCTGGTCATCTCCGGTCTTACAGAGACGAATCCTCATGATAAAGATTGACGATACCCGAGCATTTCGCTCCAGGCATATAACAATACGAACGATACCTTACCCATATGGGTAAGGAACAATGACTACCTGATATTAGTGCATGTGCTACTGAAGCACATAGCCCTTCGATGTCACAACTACAAGACTTTTGGGCCGCCTTGCCGCTCGTTTAAGGGCCATGCCCAATTCAGCATGTGGATATACAATGGATGTGGTGGTACTGTATTATTACAGAGCTGTGGACATAACCAACAATGCATACCGATTATGAATGTCACATATTAAATACTACAAATTCGCTGCAAGAGCGCAGCAATTACTACTTTTACTCAACTCTGCTTCACTGCCTTAGCCACGGCGGCCTTCTTTTTGTCAAACTCAGCCAGCAATAGGCGCAATACTAACCATCCAGGCAGCATGTCCAACGCCCCAATCGCCACAGCATGTGACCACCACGGCACGCACGTAAGCCATCCTCTCTGAGCTGCTCTTGGTGCCCGATCAAGCATCGCCTTTCCATATTGCCGTGCATCTGGCGAGCCCGGAGTTAATGCTACGGTATTTGACTGCGAGCGCACGTCGCCAGGTATTACAGCCACGCAATCGACCTGCTTACCGGCAGCAGCCATTTCCCGCGCCATGGCGGCGGTTAGTGATATTATGAAGCCCTTACATCCTGAATACGGCGCAACTCCCGGTATGCCCATCCGTGCAGCCGAGCTCACATTCAGCATCAGGGAAGGACCATTGGCGGCCAGCTGAGGCAGTAGACTGCGCGAAACATGAGCCATAAATCGGGCGTTAAGATTCAAGGTGCGATCCAAATCCTCGGCGGTGTACTCATACAGGTTACGTATAGTTGGCTGGGCGATGGGGACACCGCCTACGTTGTTGACTAAGACGGTGATCGGCAGGTCCCTGACGGATTCGAAGGCTGCGTCGACCTCGCGAGGCGTTGCGGTAATAGCATCCAGGACGACGATCCTGACCTGGACGGTACCTCGGGATTCGGCTTTGATGCTCGCAGCGGCGGCGTCGAGCTCTGCGGGCAGGTGGCCCAGGAGCACGACATTGAAACCGCGGGCAGCTAACTCCTGTGCGGTGCCGAATCCAATACCAGCGGAAGCTCCGGTGACCAAAGCCCACGCTGCTGCATTTCCCTGCCGCCTGCTGTGGTAGCGAGCCAGAGATGCCGGCGGGAGGAGATAAAAGGACGCATAGTCGAAGAGCTTGAATGCCGCGTACGTCAGTGAGGCGGCCCCAATGTACCGCAGGACGGCTGCCATTGGACGGGCGGCCGGTCTGGTCTCTGGGCTAGCGAGAGAAAAAAATGTCCTAAAGGATCGTGGTCTCTCTTTTTTTTTTTTCACTTTACGCCCGCTACTTTTTTGGTTGTGTGTGTGTACAACGTATTGCGAGGTCGTCCCCCGCACTTCCTGCATGCGACTTGCTTTCGCACCTAACCCCTCTCTGATTCGTGGCGTTTTTTACCCTTCTGTTATCTGGTAGCACGAAGCCTGGTCCGTTCGGGAGAATAAGAATGCCCACTGGTGACGACGGGGAAGGGAGGCGGGCGAGTTTCGGTGAAAAAATCTCAGCCGTATCCCGTTAGATAAGGGAACACACGCACAGCCATTTTCCAACTTACCATAAATATTCTCTCGCGAGTGAAAAAGGGAAAGAATAGTCGAGACCTGCTTCCCCCCCAGTTGGCCCAGTTGGGGATTTTTTGGGGGGTTGGGGGAGGGGGGAGAACTCGAGCGAGAGGAGGGAGGGGGCGAAAAACAAATAAAACATTGAACAAAATGCATTCGGGGCCCCTGCCCCTTTTCCCCTCGGTGGCCAAGACTCCGTTAGGTATCCTCTTCGGCTAACGTAGATGATGCTTCAAAACCCTTGCTACAGGTGTCATTGGGAATTTAGGGGACGTGAACGACATGGACCACGAAAGTGCGGAGCCGTTCGGGAGTACCGGCGAAGGCACCCGATCGGACCCCGAAAATGAATCGGACCGGAGACACCCATCAATTTTACTCGTTTGCTTTTGACCTCCGTTTCGCTATGAACTACCTCGACATTTAGGTATGTCTTGTGCCTCATCAACTAAGCAGTGTGTATAGTGTGTGTGCAATGTATTCGAAGATGGTATAATCCAGATCGATCTTCGACGGTACAGTAGTACCCAAGTACTGCTCTCATTATCACGGTGCCGTGGCCATGGGGCTTGCGCAACCGCAACCGCAGCCGAATCATATCATACCTATATCGTACCGATTAGAGAAAAACTCCGCTCCCCCCATATATTTCCCAAAGAAGGGAGAGACCCCTTAAACTTTGAGGTGACACGAAACTTACATCTCCGCGCAACGCAAAAGAAGACAAGCAGGCTACGCCACAATGCCCTCACACTGGCTCTCTTGTGATAATCAACGTTGCATCAGGAACGACGGTCGCAATTGGCCAATCTGGGAATATAGATTATGTATACCATGCCGCTACGATTCCACTGGAAGTGGAAAATGATGGGAGCATGTATGCGGGATGGACCCGTTCGCTGCCACTTTCTTTTTACTTTTCTGGGGAAGTCTTGCGGTTCTGCCTGGTCCGCGGTAGTTCCCATACTTGGTCCATACACGTTTAGCAAAGGGGATGGCTACACGTAGTTAGAACGGTCGGCTACCTACATGACATATTGAAATCGTACCTTAGTGGGAAGCGGGGGGGGGTTAAGGTAGTAAGGGGAGCAAAGGGAGGGTGGTAATGTGCTGCCAGTCATCGTCGCCCGCTTCGTCGAATAGCACGTCGAGGATATCTCATCCTACCGAGATGTACATGCCCTATAGAAGCTGCCTATAGAACGCCTCCCGCGCGCCCCCCTTTTTTCCTTTCGAACCAGAACCATAACGAGACCTTAGAAGCGAAACATACATGTACATCTCTGTGAAACAGGCGATCATACGTATATGCATGTGCATGTACGTTGGAACCACTCAGAACGATGTCTCTCATGAATCCGAATCCTTCTGTTTTTCTTCCTCGAATCCCAATCTACCACCAATCTACCACCAATCTACATGCTATATACGCCTACATATACATACATACATGGCCATTTATAACACGTAACCACCTACCTATATCTCTACTCCCATATTCCTCTCTTCGCTGGCGCAGCGTGGGCTTGCATAGGTATACTTACTATTAACGTGCTTTCACGGCTACGCTGCCTGCTTTCGTGCCGGTAACCGGCGCGCGAGTGACATACCCAATACCACGGGGACGCGAAAAGCTTGTCACTCGTACATACATACCTGCATTCGGGATTAGCTTGGCTGGGCTTAGCTTACTCGCCCGCCATGTTAATCTATCGTGCGTATATTGATATCGAAAAATGCGGGCTGGTTTTTGTCAGGACTAGAAACTATTTGAATAAAGAAACAGGACCATTCGAGGCAGGTGAGGCTCGGATCCATGGGACTCGAGCGGCGCATGCTGCATGACGAGCCGCCACCGCACTTATCTTGGATTAGGAGGTACTTCTCACGATAATCGGCAGCATATTACTAAGTTGGGGGGCAAGATGTGAGATGTTAGTAATCATAGGGGATTATATTTTTCCATAGATGAGTCGTCGCCAACACTAAGGGGAAATAATCCTCCCGGGACCAAAATCTCACACGGACTGAATACAAAACATCATGGGCTCTCTCCCCCAATAGGAGCGTCATGGCTCATTCTGGCCTCGTCCTCGTATTCGAGTGGATTATTCAACCCGCACTAACCATCCATCCAGCGAAGCGTCATGTCAGGGCGAAGAGCAAACGACATCAGCATGATCGCATGGCCCTTCCGCGGCTTGAATTCGGTCATCGCATAGTCGCCTTGAATATCCTCGGCGATCGTCTCACGATTCGCCACTTCGTAAACAGCAAGACACCAAGCGCCACTCGTAAATAGCACGGTGCCAAGAACTACACACGAAAAGAGACACTAAGCAATGAGGTGTTAACTGGCATTTATTGAATAACTATCTAAAGTTTTGATTAAGAAGCCGCCTTGCATGAAGGGGCTTTGTGCGTTTCTGTTTCCGCCCTCCGCCTTCCGCCGCAGTCTATTTCCTTGACAGTAGTCTCAGTGGTTCGCCAAGGCGGCGACGTTTGCCGCGGGTCTTGATGGGTGTCGAATCCATCGCGATGCGTAGTCGACGGCATCAGAGGCATCAGAGTCATCAGAGTCATCAGCGGCAGCCTTGGTAGAATGCAATGTGGGGGACAGTGTCATACGAGACGTCGTCTTCGGGGATAGCCATCGTGATGGTTGATCGGCGCGGGGACAGCAAAAACCAGTCAAACGGCATGCTCTGAAGTCTTACTAGGCCACATACACTCTGCCATCAGTGTAGTTGAGCCTAATGTGCTCGGCCAGGTAAAAGAAACTGCTCATCCCGCAGTTCGCCACAACATATTGGCGATCGGCCGTTGCAGTGGCTTTCATCAGCTAGCCAAAGCTGAATAGGGCAAGGCTCCATCGCGCGGCTCTCCACAGCCTTGATGTTGATGGGAAACAAAACTTCCCGGTAGGCCAACACAGTGGCCTTCAACAGGCGGCCGACTCGAAAAAGGACGATACGCCTTTGCAGCTTCTTGCATCGGTACTTATGCTTGGCCCGGCCCTTCTCCTGGCAGTCTTTGCTGCAGTAAACTGTCTCGCCTGCGTCTCCGAGTTGATGCTCAGGAGCCCCCAAGCACCCCAAGCATCTCTTTGAACCTTCCTTGCCGCAGTGGGCACAACGCTTCTCGGTGCTTGTTGACATGTTTTCGGTAGCGATCAAAGCCTCGGTTATTAGAGAGGTGTATTGATGTCACGTAAGTTTCGAATTTAGGGAGGCTACTTGTAGGGAGAGCTTAAATCCGAGGTATCCTTAACCGCGAGCACGAAGTAAACCTCCAACGAGAATTATGAATTTTTTTCTGGGGGTTCCAGAGAAGCCGTCTTGCCATGAAAAGAGTTTTAGTTCCTCCGTAGAGGAGACAATGTTGAAAATGAGAGTCTGATCCATATATCCTTGACGATTGGCAGCCCATGAAAATCTCTGCTGAGAGTTCTGAGGAGACTTCGAGAGCTTCCTGCATTGAACTTTAAGAGACGGAGTTTTCGTGGTCAGACGACGGTTCTTGCCCCTTCTCTTGGAAAACAATATGCGGTGTAGACGACTGCGAACTATCCTTTCGAGCTCGAGTATTGTATAGGCACACAGTCCGGGTAGACGCACTCCCTAACGTGGGATAGGAGATGTCGCTCCGCCTTTTTGCCCGTGGCAGCACTGGGCAGTATGGGCAATAGAACTTCTATCGCCGCCCTTCCTGCGATTCGTCCCAGTTGGATCGCTCTGTCGTAGGAATGGAATATTGCTGCCCTTGTGGCGCTAGGTCCGTCGAGAGAAATACGTGATGCGCTGTGCATGTCTAGTCCGAGTCCGAATCCGAATCCAAAAGCTAATATACCACCATACCCCTTAGAACGCAATAGGATCATCCAGTTTAGGCCGAAAAGCTGATATGATTTGAGCTTGGGCTCATTGGGCTAGTCTGAGGTGTGCTGGGGCCGGAGCGCGCCCGGAGTGGTGTCTTGTTACGGTTGTTAGCGAGCACGTAATACGATCCTTTGTGTAAGGATCGTCTAGGATAGATGGAATATCGTTTCCAAGACTTACGTCCAACTCCCCCATTGATCGAATCATCTGCCTATAGGCAGGCGAAGGTTCTCCAGAGCTCGCTCCCACTTCACTATCGAGCTCTGGGACCATATAGAGGTGGTCCAGGGTCACGGCTTTGGGCAGCTGATGTAGTCGAGTTCGAGGTCCGGCATGATGACCTCCACGTTGGTCAAACCCAGTGCAGTCTCCATTCGGGGGCAGGCGATGTCCACCGGGAGTGACAAGTCGCCGGAACTTCGTTACCCCTTAAAGGGTCGATAGTACTGGCGACTCTCCCGTGGACGACCCCGACGATCGTACTGCGGATCGTAATTTGGACGTGGGATGGGCTTGATTAACCCTAGCTTGTCGGGAGGCTGGCATTTGTGCCTAGTACGAGACGAAACAGTACCAGTGAAACTGTTGAATCGGTCCAGATGTACGCGGCCATCTCCAGGAAAATGGACGCCTCCTCTGGACGGGTCTTCTAGGCGGTGCTAGTAATCCCCACCACTACGAGAAATTGTTAGTCCAAAGCGAACACTGGACTTAGACAGGGTAAAGACTCACGAATTGATCAAGACTTTGACATTCGGCGAGATGCCAACGATATTGGGCGAGATGCCAACGATATTGGGCGAGATGCCAACGATATTGGGCGAGTACAAACCCGCAGCCAAGCAGCCGATTCCACACAACGCTGCGAACAGGACAAGGGGCAAGGAGTCTGAGAGAAGACCGCTTAGCTGGTCTGCGCGGTAGGCAAGGAGTCCTTAAGAGAAGGTTTGCTAGTTGGTCCTCGCTGCCCATCGCGCGGGTCAATCTGGGACTGTCTATCCTTCGCAACTGAAGCAGGCAGAACATGGCAACGACCAAGCCTAATAGACCGAGGGCGCTAAGATAGACGAACGGCGCCTTGGGTATTCGTCGAACGAGTTAGATGCCGAGGGTGATGACGGCAGCCCTCCTTCTCTACGTCGGCTTCCTTGGAGGTGTACTTCGCCATGCTGAGGCTGTTGACCGCGAAGGATTCGAACAAGCGACCACTTCTCTCGAAGGAGAAGACGACGCCGCCCTTCGCCACGTCTGCCGCGGGCTTCGACTTGATCTCACCAATGAACTCCGTGAGGAAGATGATGTCGCTGTCCTCGACGGGGACTCTGTTGCTGGCGTCGAGGTCCTGGAGTTTAATTTGCTTCTTGTCCTCGAGGCTGACCTGCTCACCTCGAGGAAACTCCGGAACCTCCACACCCGCCCTCTGCTTCTGCAGCGACTTGCTTGAGGGCCGCTGCGTCTCTCTTCGCAGTCGCAATACGAGTCGGCATTTTGACGTCGACGTACCCCTGCATGGGCAGGCTAGGAACGGGCATTGCCATTGGGAGTGGCCCGAATGCCTGCAACCGTGCCAGCGGCAGACCCAGCCGTCGCCGGACTGGCCCCTTCCGCGCTGGCTGTTTGCCTCCATGAGGCGACGAGTCATCTCTTCGTCGTCCTCCGCCGGGAGGTCGGGGTAGCTGGTGTGAGGGAAATAGCAGACCACCCCCAGATGACTGGAGGCCCTGTGGTCTCAGAGGGTGCCCTCGGAGTAGGTCTTACTGCAAATCGTGCAACGAGGCATGATTGCGGTGGTGGTGATTCTGATGGAGAGATTTAAGTAGTATCGCTTGGCTTCTCGGAGAGTGTCCGCGTGCTCCTCTAACGGGCTTCGGATCAACTTCGTCTCAGTCGTAAGCTGGATCTTGCAATACGCGCACTTCACCAGGTGGAAATGCGGGCCAAAGCTCATAGTGTTTCGCAGAGTAGTCTTGGCCATGGATCTGCCATGGGACGTCTTTTCCCGTCGCATGGCGGACCTCCCACGCAGTCCGGGTGGACGCATTCTCTGATGTGCTGCAGGAGATGCCGCTCTACCCACCTGCTTTGGACTTTACTCGGGCAGTACGGGCAAAGGTAGAACTCGTCCTGGCTGTGTTAGCCTTTTACTTCCTTTGAATAGGAATGTGATCACATCATAACTTACTCCAGCTTTGGGGAGCGGGACTAGGCGGAGCATTGCAAGCGGGACTCCGCCCTCAGGGAAATCCGCCAGGATATTGCTATGGTGCGCGCGCGGGGGAAGGACGAGTATCGAGGGCAATCGCCTGGAGGCGTTGGCGTCGGCAGCGGCAGGGAAGTGGATATTGTCGAGCGTGTTTTCCGATACGACAACATCCCTTAAGAGCCAGACATGGCCGACACTGTCGAGGGAGGGAGCCGCTGCGAGCGCAGCTAGGTAGTGCTCCCGGTGAATATTCGACATCGTGAATCTACTTCATGTTAGCTGTCTTGAATGGATAAAGGCGTGTCAGCATAGGTACCTACCTAGTTCACAAGAGAAGATAGAGCAACCGCGAAAGCTCTCCTCTCGTGGATTGCAGGTAGCCGTCCTTGGCCCCCCACAACACACCACGAATGGGGTGGCTCTCTCGGTCCTCTGCACAAAAGATGGTGTAGAGCAAACAGGACACGCGCTGTTCTTGAGCGTGACCTGCTGCAGCTCCAGTGAAGACGCGAGGAGAAAGCGCCTTATCCTGAGGAACGACTCTTCAAGGAGCCGCTGGGTTGCGGGCTGGCTCGCTAGGATCACGTCGAGTCGAGGGACCTGGAAACACATATCTAGACCCGCTCGCCGATCGATTCTTGTGTTCTATGGGCACTAAGAATCGAACAAAGCTCGTCCTCGCTAGCCCCTAAGAGAGTGGGTGGGTCAACAGGGGGAGTTTATGGTGTCCTGAATAGGCAGTTGTTAGATGATAACCTCTAACATACGCTTTTGCTAGTCAACACTAGGGACAAGGTTAAAGCTCACCTGCAAGACTTCACTTTGCTGTACTCCGTGGTATGGTTGAAGCAAACCAGAGTGTCAGCCAGGAAACATTCGTGGCCTTCGCATCTTCGGTGCTGACGTGTTTGTTGCTGTCCGCCGATATACCTTGTCGTCGTTATAGACTCGGAACCGCCTCAAGGAACTGGCCGCCCCGCCGGTCCCGCAACTATAAGAAGCACAGAGCAAGGACTGGCAAACTGTGCTGCTTGGAGTTGAAGCGACAAAGAGACAAGTTCCCACGAGAGGACGTTAGTCCCGACAGCGACATGGCTGGATGCCTTTGTCAAAGAGCCTGTGTGCGCTGGAAACCTTGCCTTGGGCTACCTTGAAGCACCTTGGGCGATGGCGTTTTCGGGTATCAGGTGTCAAGAGGGTAGTAAAAAGGTGTCAAGGTGTCAAAGGAGAAGCCAAGAAACGCGAACTCTTGATGGATTGTTCAAGCCAGATGAGTTCCAGACGCGTGTATCAACTGGCGCCCGCCGAAATAGAGCGAGAGTATCAACTGGTACCCGCCCAACTGACACAAGAGTATCAACAGGTACTTGCTTAACTAGAGCAGGAGTATCAACTGGTACCCGCCTGACTGGAGCAAGAGTATCGACTGGTACCCGCCTATCTGAAACGAGAGTATCAGCTGGTACCCGCCTAACTAGAGCAGGAGTATCATGTGGTACCCGCCTAACTAGGACGAGGGTATCAACTGGTACTCGCCTAGCTAGAGCATCTAGAATGAGTAGGTCAATCTAGGGATGCTTGTGCTCTCCTCAGCCACGGCTTGACAACTTCGACGTGGAACGGGCAGAGTTGGCACGTTGAGTCTATATAGTAGACATTAGTTCAAGTACTGTGTCAAAACATCCCAGTCCGTTGTGTGGTATGCGATATGTCGCGTCAAAAGCGACGCCGCTTTTTAGCAAGCGTCGTAACGTGGTATATATGTCGCATGCTGCGACACGATATATATTGGCAGAGATAACATGATGATTTGATACTAACAGTAGCATTCTGTGCAAGTAATGGTGTAGCTGGAGGGAGACGTGCAAGTAATAGGGGAGACATGCAAGTTGTAGATATTCTCTGGCTGAAGGGGGTCTCGAATGGACAGTGAAAGAGGAGCGGTGCAATGTAGGCAGTGGCAAAGTAAAACAAATAGAGAGACATACCTTGGTTATTGATGAATATTCACAAAGTGTTGTGGGTTGGCTGCGTCTTGCGAGCAGTTGGGAGAACACCTAGGGGTTGCACCCAAATCTGCCGAGAGGGTGATCATAAAGCGCATAATGAAGAACAGGGTAGAAGCACTGTTGATCTGTTGATGGCGATGGGTTTTGGGGAGATGGGAGAGTGTGAAGAAGGGCATTGAATGGTGCTGAGAAGAAAGATGGGAAGAAAGATGGGAAGGAAGGAAAACGCGAACGCAAGTCCATGTTTACATGCAGAGCCCCGCGGTGGTTATTCGAATTATGTAGACGGTGGTTATTCGAGGTTATTCGAGGTTATTCGGCGGTGTTAGTCGACTGTAAATACACAGGAGTTCCCACAAAGTACATGTTGAAGTCCGGGTACCCGTGATAACGCTGTACAGCCTAGGATCGAGAGGTACCCACAGGTATTTGGTAACAACAACACACAAGCGATATGGACTAATAGACGCATCTAGCGCCAACTCAGATCCTCTAGGCGTGTCGTCCTGCTACAGCCGTCCTGCTTCAGGCGTTCATGCCGCTAAAAGCTGGTATCTTGTAGGGCGTTGCCCAGATGTACCCGCACAGCTGCACCAGATGGCTTACGGGTAGCGTACGATAGGCGCTTTAAGAGATAATCCCATCAGTAAAGTCTCTGTAGGTATTACACACCTACGTCCCACATATGCTATAAGTCGCCCTGCCCCTATGATTCAGGGGCTAGGTCGGCAATCGAATTAACGGGATGTTCTGCCCTACCCTTAACAGGAACTAATTGACATCTACAAACGCTAAAACTGCGCACGCTTGCGAATCTTGGAGCAAAAAGCGCTATTCTCATACATCATGGTGGGCCAGATGCTGGTCTCGAGTATTCAGGGGGAATGACTATCATGTCAAGACTACGCACACCATAATTTGCTAGCAGCTCTAAATCAATGAATATTGGTGACGACAATGTAGTCTACCAGCTTTATCATAGATGTACGGGCATGACATTGGCACATTTCTAGAATTCATTAGAAAATGCAATTTGGATCACACCAAGGCTTTCCACCAAAAATAAGCTGCAAGTCAACAAAGTTACGATATCAATCAAATCAGCTTATGCTTAGCACTGACTAGGCAAACGGGGGCTTTTATTTGTTACTTGGTAGGTATATAGAATGTAAGAGTGACGAATCGCCATTCAAGTCACTCTTTCATGCCTGAAGACTTGTCATAGGTAGCACCAAACTAGAGGCCATTCAAAGCATCTAATAATTCAGGATCGCATAGCTACCTAGGTAGCTTCTTTAGTTTGAACATGTGTCATTTTTTATCTAGAATTGCTGTGCATATCACGAACGATGGTGGTGTCAAGAATAAAATTCGCACTGAACCTGTGCTCGACCAGCGTTGCTTAGCGGCGTCCACCTGTTAATATTGTCTCTACATCAAGTTCATGATGGAGCAGAGATATTCTAAGAACAATTCAGAAACTTGGATATTTAACTACATTTATTGCACGAGTTACGTGCATATACAGGTATCTGGAAGGGTGGGCTGCTTCCACGTATCCTTCGGACATGATTTTGGACTGGTGAGGCGCTCTAAACTAAATGCTTCCAGCTACAAGCTAGGTACGCTATCATATCTCTCCATAGTTTCTCCAAGCCAACATACCTCTTATATAGACATATGCCGTAGGCTTTTTCTTCCACGGAGCTACCTTTTCCTATGATATTGGCATAGACATACAACTATTAGCTTAAACACATGGTAAATTACGTCCCTTGGTTCGACCTTGATCACAAAAAGGCAAACAAGCATATGGTAAGCAGCAACATTCCTTTTTTCGCTTATGATGTTTGTAACCCCCCTTTTTCGATATCAATACTCCCCGTGTAAATCATTCCCCATGTTTTGACCCCTCTGATGTCCATCTCACCCACCTCACGGAATCCGTAGTGCGCGTAGACGGCCCGCGCCTGGTCACTGCCTGCTTCTAGCCATACGGGCATAGGACCATCCTCGTTCTGGTCCGAAGTAAACCGCTCTATGAATGGGACTAACACTGCCCTGACTAGAGTGATAGAGTTAGCAAGTCTCCCCTTCCAATTAGCAAGCAGGGTGATCAAATGCCCCAGCTCAGGCACGTCTCAGGGGCAATACCCCTTTCCCGAGAGAAAGGCAGTAAATTAATTCTAACCCACTCCAATCCAAATCACATAAAAGAAAGAATTATCAAGTCACCTATAAGAAGTCACTTACCAGCTCCAGGCACATACGGCACCCCGGGGTCCCTCGCCATGAGGCTTAACTTCCAGTAGCGCCCTCCGCTAACGCGGTTCGCGACGGGGTACAAGTGCGTCTGCACCAACTCCGCAATCTTCCCCAGAAACTCGGCGAACACAGGTCTCTCCGCTATAGTCTGCGCGTCTGCGCGATGCAGCTCGCCGACCCGTCCCGGCTCCCAGCACGCGACGGCCGCGAACCCTCCCGCCTCCGCCACGAACGCGCCGCCCGCGATCTTGGTCGCCAGCCGTGTAATTGCAGACTCGTATAGCAGGCGTCGCATCGTGGCCGGGTCCAACGGCGTGCCGGGCGCAAGCTTCTCGCCCTGAAAGAGGAAGTTCAAGGGGTCTGTGGCCGAGGCGCGGGACACGGCATCGGCGAGCCCCTGAATGTGGTATGCGGACGTGCCCGTGGTGACTGACGGCAGCTCGGAGGGGTTACGGGGCTCTTGTGCGGCGACGGCGCCCGGGGAGTTCGGGGGATTTGTTGGACGGAGCGGCGCAAGGCCGGCTGTGATTGGGGTATCGGTCATAGTTATTGATATAGTGGGAACTAGTAGTAATGATCAAATACAAGTAAAACTACAGAAAAACTGTGAATATTACACAGATATATACACCATATACAAGACATTTGAAATATAGGAGCTCTGCAAACAGTTGCTTCGCTGATATAGTGGTTGAGATGAGATGGACAGCTGCTTAAATCGTTCAATTCCCATTACTCATTTTCATACCGCGGAGAGACTAGCACGCATGCGCTTTAACGGGATATGGAAAGGAGTATAATGACTGCACGCCGTTGTGAGAGGGGCCTTTCAGGGGTTAGAAGTTGAGTCATCAGGAGGGCGCACCGAAATCGCATACTACCTTAGGTATATATGCAGAGTTGATGTCGATTATATACCTAAGGTATTCATTATATAGCCCTAAGGCCCTATAGCTGGAGCTCATGGATACGATGGTATGTTAATTGAAACTTTCTAGTCTGCCTGATTGGTTCAAAGAGTTTTATACTTCAATATATTTCGGACTAAAATACCCCTTTGCATCTGAAAAATACACATTCAAGTTAGTTGACAATATACCTAGTAGCCTCACGTAGAACGAACAAAGCCCCCGGAGAGCCCTAGAAAGATTTGAGCAAGGCTCACTATAGTTTTTTTGCCAGTCACAATAGCATTACTATAGACGTCTGTCTAAAGCGCATCTGCTAAAAAGCACAAGTTGTCTATGAGTATGACAGCCGAAGCACATAATCTTCGAAATTGACCACTGCAGATGCTGAATGCCCTTTTCCCATTCCTGCCTCTAAACGCCAAACAAGCAAGGAAGCCCGTCCACCAGGGCTGGCCCTAAAGTAGAATGTCACCTTACGCACCAGTAGCTTCGCGGTAGAAAGTCAGACTCTTGTTTGCGCCAGCCGTGCAGAACATCTCGTTACGTCCCGTCTTAGGTAACCATTTGACAGCCCAGAGTGCCTTATCCGTCTCACTGTGTGTCGCAACGCAGGCACCTCTGCCGATATCCCACACCTTCACCTTGCCGTCGAACGCGCCACTGAGCAGGTACTCGCCCGTATCGCTCCAGTCGACAGAGGTAATCCATGCTGTATGGCCGGTGAGATTACCCACATGCTCGCCGTGTTTGGTATCGAATATGGCGATGACCCCTGCATCTCCAGCTGCAGCTATCCGTGTGCCGGCAGGGGAGAAGGCTACCGTGCGGATAGGCTTGACCAGTCCTAACTCCTAGTTAATTTCTTGGCTTGAGAGAAGTAGAAGTACCTGGAACCGACTTGATGTTTCAAGGCAAATGAAAAGACCTACCGGAAAGCGAGTACTGGAGTCGGCCCGTGTCATTGTTGAAAACGTAGACATCTCCACTTTGGTGGCCGCTTGCCGTGTACTTCCCGTCGCGGCTCAGGTCAACGCAGATACCGAAAGAGCCGGAACCTGCACTACCAGTCTCGTACCCTCGAATTCTTTCTGACCTGTCACCCAAGATATCCCACACGTTGATCCGACCGTCGTATGTAGTGGAGGCGAGGAATTGGCCATCTTCGCTGAGGGCGATTGCCCACACCTCGCCAGCGCGCTCACCCGGACCCGCCGCAGGATCTAGTTCGCCGAATGGTTGCCATTCCTCCGTGCTCGACTCGGGCGCCTTCCAGATCTTCACTTCGCCGCCGAAGCCTGCTGATGCTGCGACCTTGCCATTGCCTGAGACAGTAACGTGGTGACAGCCTAGCTTGTGCGCTCCCGTGAGAGACTGGGCGAGAGGAATAGAGGGTTGCGAAGTGGCGTGTATGTGTAAAATCGACGAGCCGCTGGCGGATAGGAGTGCGGTCGGCGTCGCTGCAAGGGAGAATATGTCGGTTATATGCGCTAGGAAATGTCAGCGCACTACGTCGTTAGGGGAAAGCTTGAAGCTTCTAGTCGCATAGCTGTAGTTAGGCGTGAAGAGAAGGGAAGAGTGGTAACACATACCATTGTCAATGGTATGCGTCGTGAGGTATTGCTTCGACTATGGGCGCATTAGTATATTAAACTACACGGTTATTACATTCAAGCCTTTACATACCATGGTCACTATCGGTCCATATGGAATTCCTAAGATGCTGCTCTTTGACGGAAGTCTAGTGTTGGCAGTGGTGGGGTTGATGATGTTAGGATTCAATTGTACTGCAGTTGTAGTAGCTATGGTGGGGTCAAAGTGCTAAAGAAAGCGTATCGATAGTACAGGATGGGCTTCAGACATCAGAAATGTCCCTTTATGTCCACTCAAACATATATAGATGATATGACCTTATTATAGGTAGGTAGTCTTAGGAGATTTGGACCATTTGAGACCTCAACAACGAAAGAGTTTCAAAATAACAACCTTATACAAGCTGTGTCTATGGGGTAGCCCTAGCTTCTGCTATCGGATAAGGATCATAACCGCAAATACACTGGAAAAAAACATGACTTCCATTACACACATATCATAGTCAATATCTACTGGTAAGATCCCTCATCCTAAACGCCAATTGCCTGATGGATAATATGTACACCTGTGAGGAGTTCCCTTACACAAACCCCCGCAATCTACGAAGCAATCAACTATCGGTCATGTCTTCTTGAAGTCGCGCTCCAGCATGCTCCCGATGCCTGTGTATACTGGTCAGTGGCTATCAAAAGGCAGCAAGGGCAAACCACTTACGGCCCATGCAATTGGGGCATAATGTGTGCATCTTTTTTATTCCACCACAAGCCGGGCACTTATTCAGAGATGTGACGTCCTTAAGTGCCTTGCCAGCCATCTGCCTATGCCTCTTCTTCATGTGCGACGTCTTCTTCTTGGGCACCGCTCGGAGTATCCCTTCCCATATATCACCAAGCAGTGACGGTATACTCGAGATGGCAGTGGGAATGGCGATCGCGAGCGCAGATATCGACAGGAGTCGCGAGTCCTGGGCTTGCTGTGTATAGAGGGCAGTAGATCGGAAAGAGGCAGCGAAATTCGACGAGGTTATTCTCGGGAATAGGGAGGAAAAGGCCGAAGCCATTCGTAGTTGCTGGATAGCGGCCATAGTTTGAGACTGAGCAGGCGTGCTGTCTGCTCTATATTCGATAATATGAATCTCCTCCGCCAAGGTACCTAAACAATTGGCAATTTCCCCTCTGTGCCCCAGCAAAAGATATGCAGGACCTTCGCTTCGTATGCGCCTATGGTGCTTGTAGGTGTAGGTGCGTAATGTCGATGTCGATTAGAAGGAGCTCGTCGTCGTCTAAAAAGTTTCTAGCGCGAAAATCCGAATCATCAAAATTGATCAGACCGTTAAAGCTTCCTATCGGTGTACTTCGTACTAATCTCCCGTTAGGTATGGCCATCTGCCCATCAGCCGGCAGTGGGACAGTAACCTAGCACCGTTATTAGGTGCTATTAGTGCTGTAGCCACCCAACGACGACCCCCCAGCTCCCCGTATCCACCAAGCACGGACCTTGATTGGCCTATCAGCGAACCCACCAACCCCTTCCCCCTTTCTTGTGGTCCCCTTTTCCAGGTCCCCAGCCCAATCCCAATCGATGCACCTTCACCACGGAAATTGTTTCGCAGGGAACAGCAATCAAGTGAGGATCCATCCCCTTCACGTCGAAAAAATTCCCAGACGGCACGAACCTCTCGTAAACCTTCTCTTCCAACCATCATCAACTTTAGACTCTGTCTCGCACTAAAAACGATCACCCCGTCTTACTCCGTCATCCGTTCGTTCTTCCAATTGCCAACAAGGCTATTTCTTGGAATAGGAGTTGACATTTTATTCATTCACTGATCCCGAAAGAGTCAAGTAAGGAGAAATGGCGGCGCAAACCATCTACCCTAACAGCCACGTCGGTTTCGACAGCATCACCTCCCAGATCGAGCGCAAGCTCTTGAAGAGAGGTTTCCAGTTCAACGTCATCTGCGTCGGTATGTTGTTTCCTTTCCATTTCTCTATCTCCCAATACAGCTATTCTACAAAGTATCGCGCCGTATTCGTAATAACTGACGTGTCTCGTGGCATCTTATAGGCCAGACTGGTTTGGGCAAGTCGACTTTGATCAACACCATCTTCGCATCTCACCTTATCGACTCCAAGGGTCGTCTAGTCCCCGATGAGCAGATCCGTTCTACCACCGAGATTCACCCCGTGTCCCACGTTATCGAGGAGAATGGCGTCCGTCTAAAGCTCAACATCGTCGACACCCCGGGTTACGGTGATCTAGTGAACAACGACCGATGCTGGGACCCTATCGTCAAGTATATCAAGGATCAGCACTCCGCGTACTTACGAAAGGAACTCACGGCACAGCGTGAACGCTACATCCCCGACACCCGTATCCACTGCTGCTTGTTTTTCATCCAGCCCTCCGGACACTCCCTGAAGCCTATCGACATTGTCGTGTTGAAGAAGCTTTCAGACGTTGTCAACGTCGTTCCGGTTATTGCCAAGGCCGACTCTCTGACTCTGGAGGAGCGTCAAGCTTTCAAGGAGCGCATCAAGGAGGAATTCGCCTTCCACAACCTGAAGATGTACCCCTATGAGAACGACGAGTTTGATGAGGAAGAGCGTTCTATTAACACCCAGATCAAGGTATGTCGCATCCTTCTTGCGCATTATACTATTAGGTTTATACTAATAACTCCTACAGAGCCTCATCCCCTTCGCCGTTGTCGGCTCGGAGAAGTCGATCATCGTAAACGGCAAGCAAGTCCGTGGACGTCAGAACCGATGGGGTGTCATTAATGTGGAGGACGAGAACCACTGCGAATTCGTTTACCTACGAAACTTCCTGCTCCGAACGCACCTCCAGGATCTCATCGAGACCACGTCGCAGATCCACTACGAGACCTTCCGTGCCAAGCAATTGCTGGCGCTCAAGGAGAACAGCGCGCAAGGCCACAGCAGCAGACCGATCAGCCCTGCCGCGGATCGCGAGATGAGCAGGAGCTCTCAGCGAATGACTATGAACGGCTACTAAGCCTTCGTCTTCTATGTATGCTTTCTACGAGGCGTCCTCGGGTCTACAGGCATTTCTACCCTTGCGAAAAATTCTAATAACCCCTTTATGAGTATTGTAATGAGCAAATCTCCGGTGGCTAGGCTATAGCATCGTGAGGAAAACTCAAGAATAGCCACGAAAATCCCAAAGATATCTGGCATGGGATACGGAAAGTCATGTCCGTATGGGAGAGGCTTTAGGGTGTGCGAGGAGGCCTGTTTGATATTAAGGTCAACATGGTGACCTGTTTGGCTTGTTTAAAAGCTTGTTATGTGTTTGTTGGTCGAGCAAGCAGTATTTCCATCTACACAGTCTGGCGACTCAACGTTGTTATTATTTCCTTTTTAGTATTCCCCCCAAATGCTCTTTTCATCTTCTCTAAAGCTGCCTAAGATTAATCCGTGGACAAGCCTCTTCTGTACTCTAATCGAGTCCGCTCTTGATACCTGATGGAATAAATACGAGACTTATGCCCAAACCGCTTGTGCTTTTTGACTCCTTGATTTATGACAGAACCGCCTTATACTAAACTGATATGTATACGCTTAGGCTCTCACTAAAGCCGAATAGCCTCTATACGCTGCATTATGAACTATGTTGCAATGAACAATATGTCTACCAGCCTGCTATACACCCACCTACGCTACCGGCTTGTAGATAAAGTCTTCCAATTCCTTGTAGGCCTTCTCGACGTCGTCGTTGACTATGATGATGTCGTGGACCCCGGGGGTGTCGGCGAACTTAAGCTCGACCTTAGCCTGTTCTAGGCGCTTGACGACGGACTCCTCGGTCTCGGTGCCGCGGCCGCGCAGCCGCTTCTCAAGCTCCTCGAAGCTCGGGGGCTTGACGAAGACGTACCGCGCCTCGATGCCGCTGTTCTTGATCTGCTTGACGCCCTGCACGATGCCGCTCTTTTTAGCGACTTTCTTTCTCCCGTCGAGTGTAAAATATTTATAGTAGTCCACGCATGCGCGGCCCATGGAAGGAAACCTTACCTCCATCTCAATGTCGAGGACGACCACGCGGCCCTTCGCCGTCTGGTCCGCGATGGTCTGCTTCGACGTACCGTACCGGTTCGACCCGAACTTGGCGTGCTCGACGAAGCCGTCGGCGGCGATCAGCGACTCGAAGGCCTCGGGGGTCACGTAGTAGTAGTCGACGCCGTGGGCCTCGCCGGCGCGCGGCTGGCGCGTCGTGTGCGACACCGACAGCGCGAAGCAGTCCTTGTGCGCGTCGAACAGCTTCTTGAAGAGCGTGCCCTTGCCCACGCCCGACGGGCCCGATATCACGACGGGGCGGCGGTCTTGCGGTAGGGCTGTTGGTGGGTGACGGGGTTCGCGTTAGCCAGCTGGGTACATTTAACTATCGGTCTATTTTTTCCCCCTTGTGTTGCTCTCCCTCCCTACTAATTTTTCTTATTTTCCCCCTTCTCTTTTCCGTCCAAATGATTGACCATTTCACCCGACGAATAAGACACAACCCCGGAAGTGACAAGACGAGGGGTAGCACGTACTGGAAGCCATCTTGTTTGCGGTTCTGGGGACGTGGACCGCTGACGAGGCGCAGAAGCGGGTGGCAGAGGAGAAAAAGATGACGGGTTTAATAGGAGTACAGAGCCTGCGCAGAGATGACGCCGTCTGACTGTGCATGTGAAGCGCTTATGTGCGGTCGATTGGGTGTGAGCCCCCTTTTTTTTCTCCTATGAAGTCGCACCGCCGCACCGCAGTCTGCAGTAAATTCGGCCGGGTCCCAGCTTTGGGGGGTAGCAGTGGTGGAACCTAGCAGCGATAAGATAAGGTACGTAGATACTTCGCGCTTTTCGCCGTTGAATATTGGGCACCCGCATCGTGAGAAGCTTCAACGTTTTCACTTCTCCTCACTCTCATATCTTGCAAGGTTAGAACTATCATTGATGTTCCATTATAAGGATCAGAATTGTTATAAACGCTTGTCGGTACCATAATACAGTATTGAAAAAAAATCAATAGGACTTATTCGGATTATACTCGTTAAAAGTAGCGCGTGCCTAATTCCGAAGATATCGTAACATCTAGACTGCTGCTGCTATCTAACTTAACCACTCCTTGAGGATCTATGTATCCTCTCGCCCTCGCCTCACTCATATTCCTCCTCAGACCCAGCCGCTCCAGAGGTGGTGACTAGCATGAGGCATCGGGAGACTCGACTATGGAGTCTTTCCAGTGCCGCCTTACTTGGGTCTTTTAGACTTTAGTGTTCAGCAACGCTCATCTAGTTGTTCTAGACCTTAGCTTGATCGAGTGAGGGTTTTCTTAGCCTGTCTTATCTCAAGTCGCTAGTGATATCATTGAGGCTCAGTCCCGATCATATTGTGAGCTTTCTTATCTTATGCCTCTCACACCTCCAAACATGTAGGAAGGTTGGTATATGTGGCTGGTGCATATGCATTGTGTTGATGGCTGTAAGTGGTACATTTTTGGTGGCTGGTGTTAGTGCTAGGTTGCCGCCCGTCAATTCTGCATTAGATTCTGTCATTGGCGCCGTCTTGGGAACCAGTGAGATTAGATTGTCGAGGGCTCCCCCCTGAAGACAGGGGTGTTCCTAACAGAGCCCATCGACCCCCCGGAATTTTTCTTTTATGCCTGACGGGTTGAATGGATCTTCAGGGGAAATCTCATATGGCGCCGAACTCTTTTGAATTGCGATTGTCACTTGTACCCACGCTCAAAAAACGAAACGGGTTTCAGCATCTCTGCAAATCAAAATCTGCGTTGGGGCTGTGACGTCGTTGTAGAACATTTCGAAACCCGAGTACTGGGACGAATAGAAGAGACGGAATGGATATACAGCGCATACTTCGATAGTACGATCGGTGGCCCTCGTATGTATCTGACGGAAGAGATAATTGGCAGGTAATACTATGTAGATGACCTACGAGGGATGGCCAAGACGAGACAAGAGTCTTCATCTCTCGTATTGATACCCTAAGCGTGACCATTAGCCGACTGGAATGCATTGGTAGTTGAAATACCCTTTTTCTAGAGAGTGACTAGGCTATCTAGTTTCTTCTTACTGCACCTAATGCGAAAGCTATGAAGCAATGAGCAAACAAGAATATCATAAACTTCTAGAAACAGATAGGACGAGCATCGGTATGACAGATCGCACGTGTAATAAAATGGTTTGATCCGTTCATCCAACAGGAGCAAGCAGCAGCTCGGTGAAACCGTATGGGTACTAATAGTACTTGGCTGTTTGGAGGTAGGGATATAGGGATGATTTTATTGAGGTCGCATAGTTTGTGACAGTGCGACTTGATGGTGTCAGCATGTTGAACACGGTAAATAATGGCCAATGAATGATAAAGAATTGGTGGTGTATTACAGTGTACACGGACAGTAGAAGTATTCTCCACCATCACACATGTAATGGGTCTAATTTAGCTAGTGCAATCGTCCTTGCGGGCTCTTTACCTCCTTAGGCAGCTTAGGGAGGGAGGTCCTGTCCAAGAATTGGCCAGTGTCCTTTAGCGTCTGTTTGTTTTCCACTAGAATCCCAAGGTACATGCATTTTTACTGCATTTTACTGCATCAGATGTGCCCCATTGGCTCCATTAGCCCCCGTCCGGCCCCTAACAGCCCTAGTCGACAAGTGAAAACCCCCCTCGTAAAATCCAGACCGCTGTCATTGATTGGCATCGTGTCAGTGGCCAGTGGTACCCAGGTAACATTCGCTTGTGCTTGTGCTGGCTGAATCTTGAATGGAAGAGTGAAATGGTACCTGGCGCACCTGCAACACTCCCTCGCCGCCTCGCGCCTCCAATCATCCCACCCGGTCCTACATCTATCTCTTCTTTCTCTCTCTGCAACCCAAGACCCAACCTCTTCGTCACTCCTTCTTCAACTGTTCACTACAGACCTCTCTTCCGGGGCTTTCTTTCACAATCACTCTCTCTTAGTCTTTTTTCAGCAATCGTTTCTTGGCCCTTGGCCTATTCTTGTCACTCTCTCAGGATACTCATTCGACAAAGCTACTTTTGTGTTGTGGCGCTAGCGTTAACAAAAGGTGGTATAATCGAATCGATTCCCACGTATATTAATTAGTGGAAGAGAGGTTCTGAAGGGATATACTACTTGCGACCCCGACCCCGAGACCTCGGTACCAACCGCACCCAACCCATAGGAATTTACATTTTGACTCGATCGCAATGTTAATGCAATCCGCTCTCGTCGCTTTGGGCGGCGCGACCCTAGCGGCCGCCGTCACCTCTCTCGAAGTCCAGGGCTCGCAGTTCGTCAACAGCAAGACCGGCGACCAATTTCAGATTGTCGGAATGGCTTATCAGATCGGCGGAAGTGCCGGTTATGATCCAAGCCATGGGAAGGACCCTCTCTCTAATGGCGATATCTGCAAGCGGGACGCTGCGCTTATGCAGACGTTGGGAGTGAACACAATCCGTGTATACAACTTGGACCCCAACCTGAACCACGATGAATGCGCCAGCATATTCAATGCTGTAAGTTTTGAACCCCAGGTCAGCGTGCCAGCCTTTACCTAACCAGAACCAATAGGCTGGCATGTATATGATCATCGATGTCAACTCGCCTCTAGCGGGCGAGTCTCTCAACAGTGGCGCTCCCTGGGAGTCATACTATGCCGGTTATCTTAACCGGACCTTCGCCATTGTCGAGGCCTTCAAGTCTTACCCTAACACTCTTGGTTTCTTCTCGGGTAACGAAGTCATTGATAATGTCAAGACGGGAAGCACTGTACCCCCTTACGTTCGCGCCGTCACTCGTGACCTCAAGAACTACATCAAGAACCATGCCGACCGTACCATTCCGGTTGGGTACTCGGCTGCCGACGTCCGTGACGTCCTTGAGGACACCTGGAACTATTTCCAGTGCGCTATCGATGGTGACGAGAACGACATGTCCCGAGCCGACATGTTCGCCCTGAACAGCTACTCGTGGTGCGGTGAAAGCACCTTCGAAGAATCTGGATACGACCAGCTAGTTGCCCTATTCAAGGGTACTTCCGTCCCGGTCTTCTACTCCGAGTACGGCTGCAACACTCCCTCCCCGCGTGTCTTTACCGAGGTTGAGGCCATCTACGGCTCTCAGATGACGGGTGTGTTCTCCGGTGGTGTCGTTTACGAATTTGCCCAGGAGAAGAACAACTATGGTCTCGCCACGTGCAACGACGACGGTACCGTCGATCTTATGGCCGACTACAACACCCTTCAGAACCAGTACAAGAAGGTTGACTTTGGTACTGTCCAGACCGTCAAGGCATCCACTGCGAAGGTGACCATTCCCGAGTGCAAGGCTAGCTTGATCAAGGAGGATGGATTCAACAACAACTTCACTCTCCCCGCTGTCCCTCCGGGAGCCCAAGACATCATTGATAACGGTGTTTCCCCCAAGCCCGTTGGCAAGATCGTCGATATCAGCGACTACACTGTCAAGCATGTAGTCAAGGACGCCAGTGGCAACACCCTCAGTGGCCTCGCCGTCAAGCCGCTCGCTGATGACGTGTCTAACACCCCCGGCGCCTCGGGTTCCGGTACCAGCTCCGGCTCCGGCTCCGATGAGTCGGGTAGCGCTGCACCCACATTAGCACCCCAAGGCCCTCTTTCAACTGCGGCTATGATGATCCCGGCGGTTGTCGCTCTGTGCTTCACGGCAGGATTCACCCTGATCTAGATAATCAGCTAAATAATGGCACTGAATAATGATGATTGTCCTGCTGGGGGCAGTGCAGTAGGGTATGACTGACTTGTGTTTTATTGCGCTTTATTCCCCCACCGTTGTAATTGATTTCGGGCTTGCGGCATAGGAGCGGCGGGCTTCTTTGTATCTTAGATTACATGTGCGCTTCTTGTGCAGTACATAAAAGTCAATTTGATATTTCTTTTGATAAGACAGCATCGTCTCTGCATTTATTGTATCGTGTTAGAAAGTCGGCGCCTACCCGAATATTCCCGATTTGGTATATGTAGGTTATTAAGTTCTACGGACTTCCGAGAGGACGAGGTTCGTCATAATAAGGATCAGTAACGTAGCAAAGTTCATTCTGCGCTCTGGTTTATGTAATCGTGATGTTATTTTGCGTAACCTAGGAGTGCTGAAAATTGGAAAATGAAAACCAACAGCATGACTCGGAAATGTCATCCCTCCCACCACCCAACACGATCCATTTTACAGACGAAACTCATTGGGTGCCACAATTCCTTAATTAGGTATTAAAGTACGCAGTTGAGCCTCCTTCGACGATTTCTGATTTGGCCATATTAGCTTAGAAATTCTTAACCGCTAGAGCCGTGCATGGTTCGATGCGGTAAGTGTTGGCAGTTCAACAATAATACGTGGGTCAAGGAAAGGCCAGAAAAATCAAGGTCAGATGGACGCATAGCGGCATTATATCTTCTGTCAAATTTTACTGGATTGGCCGGAGCTCTGCTACAGAAAAAAAAGAAGTGAGACAAACAAGCCGAAAAGGAAAAGAATTTGTCAACTCCTATTGGCCAGCCCAACCTCGTAAATATTGAGTTGAGCCTTTGCTTGTGCTTAAGGTGTTTTGTACTTAGTAAGGTGTCAGTCTAACTTCTATGCGTGGACCGCAGAATCCGAATTTCGAGTCACAACCATGTCATTGCTCCCTGTGGTGGAAGATGGACCTTGAAATCAGTTTGGACGGATCAAATCACCCTACAAAATCGGCTTGTGCGCATATTTAGGGTACAGCAGCCTCAAAAGTTGATGCTGCTGTCCACGGGAGACGATGAGAGTGCGACGACGAGGCGACAAGAAATGGGTGCCTGCGAACTGTCCAACATTGTTCAGACCAGGTGAACAATAGGAGCTGCAACTCCATTCAAAAATCAAAGTAAACCACACTACGACAACACGCACAACCTATGCAGACCCTATTGCGCTTCTGCCACTATTTCATGGAACGGAATGAAAAAGAGCCTCCTTACATGGTACCGGGTAGCCTCACTACTCGACACGTGGGAAGCATGTCGATCAGGATCCGGCTCGAGAATTTCATAGATGCGACGAGGGAGCACATATATACGATGGGCTCGGGCCGATACCGCGTCTCGCCTGTCGACTTCGATCAGCTCTATCAGCTGTACCAAGAGGACACCTCAAGCAAGGGGCTCTATGAGTTTATCGTGGACCGTACGTATCGGCTAGCTCGAGATATGCTTCTTACGAAACCACCCAAATAGTCTAACTTTGTTACTAGACTCGATCACACACAATATAGCGAGCAGACTCGGCTGCCGACCCGTCGACGTGCTCGCAGCCATGGTGGGTAAGACCGCAGATGCCAGCCAGCAAGAACTCGATGCTGGTAAGTGCCCCAAATGAGCTAAAACTGAAGTTTCGGGAGTATGTGTAACCAACAGATGTCTTACAGAGATTGCACTTCGCCAGGCTGCAGAAAAGAAGGTCGCGGAAGAGCTGGAAAAGGCAAAGGCCGATGCGGAGAAGCAGAAGGCCGACAAGACATGATGTCTTCTCAGACATTGCAGCGTAGAAGTTGGGAATCAGCCCATGGAATACCACGGCATAGATTTGTTGAGATGGAATCACTCAAAGACGGCTTGGGATGACTGGTAATATATAGGGAAAGACTAGAATACAAGCCTTCAACTAAGTCACGATATGCCACAAAACATGCCTTAGGTTGCAATTTGGGTTTGTTCTGCAATTCACTAAACAAGCCTTCGGACCAATACACGATCGACTAGCACGTAGAAACTTTGCATAGTTTCAAACCACGGAAAGTGAATTGCTGGAAAGTTAATGGCACCAAAATGCTAAACATGAAAAAAGTGAATGAAAGAGAGAATCAGTTTGTATATGTTTCCCCTTCTTCCCACATCTCTTCCATTCATGCGACTCACACCTAAACCACGCGTGGACACACATACATACTGTACACACACACCAACTCTCAATATACCATCAATCATTCCCGCAGCACTGATACCAACACAAATCAACAACTCCTGCAACTAGTCACCATGTCGGATCACAAGTCGTCAAAGGAGTGCGAGAAGCTTGCCTCCAAGGCAGATATCTTCGCTAGCCGACCATCCACCGAGCTGCCTCTTCAGCAAAGCTCGAAGCAATCCACAAAGCCCCGCCAGCAAGAGACTCCCACCGAGCAAACGCAGCCAGACGACATGGACGATCCTGATGTTGAGGATGCAGTGTTTGCCGCTACCGCCTCAACCCTATGCCAGCTAACATGTGACGGCGACCACGACATTGGAGACTGCCTTGTCAGCTTTTGGGGCTATTATAAGAGAGACAGAATGGTGAGTACTACCTCCTTTTCACGGCACTGGCACGTATAAACTAACACCTAATCTTAGGCCGATGTCGAGTATTATAAAAAGGATGGAAGACGCTCCTTCCGCAGTCCGGGGGCTTGTCCGGGTTCGCATTAGCGAGGCTCTTGAGGCTACCAACTGCCGTACGAGTATTCCATCGCCAACACAAGCGGCATCGATCTCGACATGTACAAGCATGTATCAACATGTACCAATGACCCTTCACTTACGATGACCAATTCGACTTTTCCTCATTTACAGATACTGTAAGGAGAAGCATGACGATTCAGATGAGAGGATGGATGGAGTAAGGACGATTCAGATGAGAGGTTCGCACGGGCATTCACCAAGTGCGACAATGCAGTGGTATATTCCTGTGTATACTAGTGGTTATCAGGGGTTTGCTTTCCTTGTTTTCTCGATCCCAACACCAGATATTATGGCGAGCACAGGAGCTTCCATGGTGGATCAGAGTTCGTTGTTCTCTTCGGTGGTTTCTATCAATCAATTCTCAGTATCACACTCTAGTAGTTTCTGGATTTCTTCGTGACAGGTAAACCTGTTCTTGAGACACTATGATACCGTAGCAATTGAGCAGTGTAGATATCACATCGTCCATGCAAAGTGCATTAGAGGTAAGTATCATGTTGAAAAAGGAGGAAGTTAGTTAGATACATGAAGCTCGTTAAGTGCATGTTTCCATTGTCTGCCCTTAGATGGCCTCACGTGATGACGTTCGCCTTTCGTGTTGCCCCGCCAATAAGTTTCAGGGAAGCCACTCTCCGGGGAATCCCCCACGTCATTCCACAATTGGAAGCATCTGATTGAAGCCTGCATATTCTAATATTTCCGCATATTTCAACGCAATTCACCATAACCCGTTTGCATAAAATACGGTATTCTTACCAATTCCAATCATTGATAGCGAGTAGACAATATCACCAGTCAATCGCAACAATGCCTACCACTAGACGCTCGAGCGGCAACGCCGCCCGCCGCACCACCGGCCGACAGGCGACGCTGTCCTTCAACCATAGAGTGACGAAGCCGGCGGGACCCAAGTCGACCAAGGACCTGGTGTCCGCCACCAAACCCGCCAAGCAGAGCCCGCTAGCGAAGCATGTCTCTTCTGCGCAGCTGGAGTCCACCGACGAGGAGGATGTCAAGAGGGAAGAGGATGACGTAGAGGAGACCAAGATAAAGGTGGAGGAAGAACCGCAGGTCGAGGTGAAGCCCGAACCCGAGGCCAAGTCGGAAGCGGAGCTGCGCGCCGAAAAGGTCCCCGGCCGCCAGATCGACCAGTATTGGAGGAAGCTCGAGCGCGAGCGCACGACCAAGAGGGTCCACCAGGAGGATCTGACGCAGGCGGAGAAGATATTGCGATATTGGGACGTCAGCTCGCAATACGGAGTAAGTAACCTGCATTTATTTCACTTTAGATTTACTAAGAAAATATTTGCTAACGGTGCGCTTCATAGCCCTGCGTTGGCATTAGCCGCATGAAGCGCTGGAAGCGCGCCAACAAGCTAGGTCTCAACCCGCCGCTAGAGGTGCTTGCAGTGTTGCTGCATGAGGAAAGCGAGGGCATGGAGATGGCCCACATGGATGATATCCTCAACTCGACCGCTATTGGCACCGTCTAAGAATTAAGGGTCATTTTTTCTTTTTGAGGGGGTAGTGGTGGATGCGTGTACGATGGACAGGGAAATGACGGGATCTTATTCCCTTGCGATGTTCATGATAGTTATGCGCCGGCGTTGGGGAGCTCCTGATATTTGCTTGGCATTTGCCCAGTCGGTATATTTGCTTATGCCTAGAAATACGATTCGGTATCATTTCCATCTATACTCATGACCATACAAGTATGACTGGGTGCTACAGTTTCGCGTATCCTATTAAATCCACCTGTTCAAGTGGCCTAGTACCAAATACTTCTCGTCCGATGATGGGGTATCGTCTCCTTTCCCTGAGCCTCCAGCTGTTTCATTGTGTCATACAAGAAAAAGTCGATTAAAATAGCGTTGACTTTTGCATCCGGATGCTCACGCTTGATCTCACGCTTGAGAAGTTCCACGCACCAAATGCTACAAGCTATGTTGCTTTCTTTTAGCACCTCGAAAATTTAGTTACAAAAGAAATGATGACTCACCCCTGAGTTGTAGCTCGTAGTTATGTCCGCTTTCCAAGATATCCCGCCTCATCACCAAAGCTTGCAGTGGCGGGCTGTATCCTATACAGCCTAATGAAGCTAGGATCTGAGGGACGCGATAGTCGGCAAACATGGTGATCTTGTCGATGTCCCTAAACTCACCGTACTCCTCTCCGTTGAAGCAGGCCCAGATATCTGCCACCAAGATCTGGGCGCGCTTGAGGAAGCGGATGGGTTTGCGTCGCCCTTCAAACTTGACTTCGTCTCTGAAGCAGTCGAAGTCGCGGGCGAGCAAGTTGACCAAACCCGCGGCGGACTTGTTGGCGGCTTCTATGCATTTCGTGAAGCTGCAGCTGTATTTCTGCGAGGAGCCGGCAGTGCGTTGGCGATGCGTTATCTCCATGTTGCAAACGTTGTGTGGATTAACCTACTTCGTATAGGACTTGTCCTGCTTCCCTCAGGCAAGCAAGCCGTGCTTCTAGCAGCGGTATCTCTTCGTCGGTACATGACCGGAAGACGTACCTCAAGGATTCAAGGTTGCATTCCTCTTCATTCTGCCAATAGTGCGGATCGGTTATGGGTATATCTTCGTGGAAGAATTAACTATGTTCGCCGTGTCCAGAGATTACCCCTTACCTTCTTCCAACGCCCTCTGCAACGAAGCAACAAGACTCCAGTATCCGGTCCAGGTCTTGTCTTTATAGGAGACGGCAAAACGCTCGTCTTCGGGGCGTAGGGACCAAAATGAGAAGTTGAGTAAGTCCATAGTAAAAATGAAGGCAACGGTAGATTCATCTTTGGCCTTCGGATGCAATTCGTGTTCGGACCAGCTGGCGGTTGAGAACTCCTTTTGTTGCATCTGCTCGTAAATGAAAGCTGCCGCATTTTTCGTTGCTCTCATGTTCAGGGCCACGTCAATGGAGTTATCATAGACATATTCGGCACCTTCTAGAACACCTGTTTCAGGTTCCTCGTTCAAGTTCAGCTTCCCTTGGAAATGCTGCCTCAGAAGGGCAAGCAGTTCTGGGTCTGCCTCATCATCTGACATGATGACCAAATCTTCTCGAGGCGTTCGAATTTCTCTATAAGTCAGTGTCGCCTGAAGTGTGGCTGTTGGGTTCCTGGACCAAGGTCTCGGAGTCTTAGACAGAGTGGGGGAAATTAGCGGCCGGTTATGGAATTTGAGCCCAACTCAAGACATCAAAACCCCAAGTCGGAATACGGAGTTTAATTCAAAAAGATTGATGTATAATTATGCGCCCTGCAAGTACCCGTATCCTGATGAAAGGCCAGCTTTTCTCTCTACCTACTTCAGGGCCTATGTATCGTGAGCTGGTAAAATTGAGAGCAGCCCATTAAAATATTCTTTAGCTTTTCGCGCTATCTTTAGAACCATCTACCATCGTTCAGGAGGGTCCTCCGCGCTGAGAGGCATAGGCCCCCAATGATGTGCGAGCTATATGCCGGCTTTGGGAATTAGTGGGGGGATAGCTAGATACGCCTAGACGAATAGCGATAGATGCCGTGAGCCCCACGATGACTGCACGAAGTACATTGCCTAGCGAGCCTAGGTACATCAGGTAGGTACATCATGAAGCAGGTGAAGCGGATGAGGTCAGTCAGCTCAGCCAGGCGTTTTTCCCTACTAACCTTATAAGGTTAAACAATCCCTGTCTCCCGATTGCCCCGAGTGTGCTATGCGCAAAGGTGCAAGGTGCTAGGTCCTTGGAGGGTGCCCAGGTGCGAGGTCATACATTTCAACGGTACATCATCTAATGGTACATGGGTACTACGCGGTAACATAACAAGGCAGGAAGTATCACACCTTCCTTCCGGCTACACCACGGTGCGAGCATTCCCCAAGGCTGGCGCTCTTTCCAAAGAGGTACAGGTAACTCGCTATCTCGTTACTGCTGCCTTTGCAACTTCATCCGATCTTTTTTTTTCTCTTTCTACTTCCCATTGCGACTCTTCATATTCGGCATACACTGCGACACGTCTTTTCATCCGTTTATTTTTACTCCTATACCACTCATTGCATCATATGTATCGACCGAGAGATACACATTGACTCGGGTAGCTAGCTATTCACGATGGCGGCCGGTCGAGATACAAATAATCGCCTATCACTAGGCCCGTCACTGAACGCGAACGTCAAGGAGGTAAGTTGCCATTCTGCATTGCAGCCTGCCTATGCATGTTACAGCTCTGTTTGCGCTTTGCTTTTTTCCCTGCAGTCATGCGCACACGAATCGATCGATCTTTCTGCCTGCGGACCTGTTTGCGATCTTACCACTTCGCCCTCAGTAACTTGCGCGACAACCACATCGTCCATACTCCCACACCAACCTACGCACCCAAAGCCTTGCCCACTCGTCCCACAATCGAGTGTATAACAAGATGGAACCATTCTCCCCGTCCGAGATCGAATTCACGCTAACCCAAGTTACTCAGGCTCGAGTCCTTATGGTTGGTGCCGGCGGAATTGGTTGCGAGCTATTAAAAAACCTGGCACTCACTGGCTTTGGCGAAATTCACATCGTCGACCTCGACACGATCGATCTAAGCAACCTGAACCGTCAGTTCCTCTTCCGGCACGAACATATCAAGAAGTCCAAAGCTCTGGTACGGACGAACCTATAGGTGGGTTGATGGCTGATGTAGGATGACGTACTGATTATGGGGACAGGTGGCCAAGGAAGCCGCAGAGAAATTCAATCCGAATGTTAAGATCGTCGCACACCATGCCAACATCAAAGATGCGCAATTCCATGTTGGATGGTTTAAAAGCTTTAAACTGGTATTCAACGCGCTAGACAACCTCGAGGCGAGGCGACATGTAAACCGAATGTGCCTCGCAGGCGACGTTCCCCTGATCGAGAGTGGTACGACAGGATTCAATGGACAGGTCCAAGTCATCAAGAGGGGTGTTACGGCTTGTTATGACTGTACTGCCAAGGAGACACCGAAGTCCTTCCCAGTATGTACTATTCGCAGCACGCCGAGTCAACCTATTCATTGTATAGTCTGGGGTAAGAGCTACCTCCTGAATGAAATCTTCGGTACGAGTGAGGACCAGGCTTCCCTCGATCTCACCGAGGATCAAGAGAATGCATCGGAGATTGCCGAGCTTAAAAGAGAAGCCGAGGCCTTAAGAAAGATCAGAGCATCCGTCGGGACGAAACCATTTCCCCAGATGTTGTTTGACAAAGTTTTCAATGCCGATATTACTCGTTTACGATCTATGAAAGATATGTGGAAGTCGAGGGAGCCGCCCAACCCTCTAGAATATGAGTCCCTAGTAGCCAAGGCGTCCGAACAGTTCGCATCTAAGGAGGAGATCCTCAAGGATGGGCAACGAATATGGAGCTTAGAGGAGAATCTCGTGGTCTTCTGTGACAGTCTAGATCGCTTGAGCAAGCGAATGATAAAATTGCTAGCGGCGGTTAGCGAAGGGATGCCACAGCCAACGATCACTTTTGACAAGGACGACCCTGACACACTCGATTTTGTTGCCGCGAGTGCGAATCTCCGATCACATGTCTTCGGAATCGAAGCCAAGTCACGATTCGACATCAAGCAGATGGCCGGTAACATTATACCTGCCATTGCGACTACGAATGCGATTGTTGCTGGCCTTTCCGTTCTTGAGTCTTTTAAAGTTCTCAAAGGGGAGTACGACAAGGCGAAAGAAGTGAGTGCTCAACGTTACGAGAGTTAGACATGTGACTAATATTTTAGGTATTTTTGACGCCATTCGCGCCACAAAGATTGCTTGCCACTGACCGTTCCCGACTGCCAAACCCCGAGTGTCCAGTGTGCGGCATCTACTACACCAGCCTTGAAGTTGATCTATCAAGGGCAAAACTCAACGATCTGGTGGAAGATTTTGTGAAATTACAATTGGGTTACGGCGAGAAGGAATTTGCAGTCAACAGCGATGCTGGGCTGGTCTATGATCCCGACTTGACAGACAATCTTGACAAGGATCTGAGCGAACTTGGTTTGTTTTCATGCTGTGATCTAAGTGGCGTCTCGGCTAACGTTTTTGTAGGTATCAAGCAGAATAGTTTTGTCACGATCGTTGATGAAGAAGATGAGGACACTTTCGTCAACGTCGTCGTCAATATTCAAGAGGCGTACGTTATTGTACTATCCTCGCTATACTTATTGCTAACCTATCTTGATAGCAAACTCGCCGATAAACCCATTAAAGGCTTTGAAGACGGCCAGGCACCGAATATCCCCCGCAAGTCTAAGAAAACACTCCCCATACATAGCAATGGGGTCAACAATGGGGTCAACTCGACCAACGGCAAGCATCAACTTGACGGACAAGTTCCTAGCGGCAAGAAACGCGCGAGATCAGACGATGCGGGACCACCACTGCAGAAGCAGAAGACAAAAGCGGACGATGACGATATAGTTGTCATTGACGATGACGCTGGCACCGGAGCTATCGAGATTCTTGACTGATCCACCTCTACCTCGAATCTGCGAAAAATGCACGCCAGTACCACGTTGCACTATGTTGCGCTCAGGCCTCCGTCAATATTCAAGACGCAATTATGGGCGTAAGAGTTCCTGGCTAGGAACAATGCGGCATCTGCCACCTCTTCGGCCAAGCCTAAGCGTCCCATGGGGATTAGAGCAGAGAGCTCGCCTTTTTTATCCATGCCTGTTGGGCATTGTATATTAGTAATCATGTACTTTGTTGTAAGACGAGGATCAAGCCAAGGAGGGTTCCAAATTTTCGGGGTCGGAGGGGAAAAGAAAAGGTTTAGGGGGGAGAAATATCACCTTCCGTCATGTCAGTCTGGATATATCCGGGCAGGAGGACATTTGCACGGACACCAAATCTGCCAACTTCCCAGGCGAGAGATCGTGTTAGAGCTGTTACAGGGGATCTTAGCTATATCCCGAGGTAGAGAAAGAGAGTAATGATTTGCTCACCGACGATGCCGGCTTTGGATGCGGCATATACACTTGCTCCCCGTCCGCCGTGAGTAGCCAGCAAGCTAGACACGTTGATGATACATCCTTGATTATGCCTTGGTTATTTGTCGTATCCTCTTCGGTATAAGTGTTAGGTGAGTGCTTGGCTTACCTTCTTTCTGCTTCATCATCTTGGGGACGAAATGCTTGCAACCCCATATAGTGCCCATAAGATTGGTCTGGACGAGGTTATCCAAATCGGGGATGCTTGCAGCAAATAAGAAGGAATTTTGCGGGATGCCGGCCGCGTTTATGAGAATGTCGCATCTTTGCTATGGGACCTTAGTACTATATCTGGGAGAGATAGATAACGTTACATACATTTTTGGTATCGGACTTCAACTTCTCCCAGCCATTCACATTTCCAACGTCGAAGCAGTATGTATCGTGCTGTAGAGGATTCTTCCGCTCTAGAGATTCCACGGCGGTAACAAGGCTTTCCCTGTTCCGACCGACGAGCGTGCACCAGGCTCCCTCGGCGGCGAAGAGCCGGGCGATGGATAGCCCGATGCCTCGGCTGCCGCCCGAGATGATGCACTGTTTGCCGGCTAGGGACATCGCGTCTCTGCTGTCTCTCCTCTCTCCTACAATTCACCCATTCAATATTAAACTTGATGGAGTTACGTCGCACATGAATTTAGCATTATATCTCGGTATACATGCTTTTTTGGAAACTAACAATGTCTTTCTAACACGGAAGCATTGAATGTCACGTGCCACGCCGGTGACCTTTGGGGGCGAGTCGTAAAAAGAAAAATACGAAATTTCCGAGTAGGACGTGTTTGCCAAGCCTCGAGCTGCGCGGGACGGTTACTACTGTAGCCTAGGCTGCCGTAACAATCTAGGACCAAGGAAAATACTAGCCGCTAATCTTACAATCTAGGTATGCAGGATTCCCCTGAAATTCAATTCGAACAGGGCTAAGTTGGAGGCTAAGGATCCCCCCTTGAAATGACCTAAAACCCTTAGATAAGGTGGCTAACGGGGGAATAAGCCCACGGTCCACCGCCCATAGCTTTCTAAGACTGACGACACGGATGTGGGGGGATTTTTAACGATACTCCGTTATGATTTGCGGTCGCGGATTTTTAAAGTTGGCATCCCTCTGAACGGGGGAGATTTGGTACAATACAGGCAGTGGAATAACAAGACGCACGATGTGGCTTAGAAAAGGTTGATCGAATCCTATTCCTGAGTCAAAATTATATTCATACTCACGTACATATGCAACATGCAACACTTGTAGATTGTTTCGACTTTAATCTTTTTTTCTTTCCCGAGGCTCTAATCTTGAACAACGTTCGGAAACATACTCCCTTCTGTAACATCGGATTCGTATCCCAGTATCTTTTCTTCCCACTTATATATAACGTTATAATCTCGAGTCGATCCGTGGACCACAAACGAACAGTAGGAGAGTAACATCTTCAATTTCGATGCGCGAACAGCTAATTCGATCACCACACTCGACTCTTCCAGTAACCGACCCGTCTATCGGGACCGGAACGCCGCCTGTACCACATAGATCCCTTCCGTTCATGCCGCTCGCCAACTTCACGAGGACAGACCCTCGGATCCGATGAATAACAATCACTCCCACGCCAATGGCGGCGCGCTTCCTGCGATCAAGATCGACACTGCTACTATCGAGAAGAAGGAGCAGGTAGTCGACGCCGGCCTACAGAGTCTAGATCATTGTATGTGTTGTTGTTTTACATGAAACAATGAGCGGGGGGTGCATATCACATTCCCCCAGCCCGCAGTATTACCCTCCTTGATGCAAGACAAGAAAGACCATTCAGGGCTGAGGTGTAGCACGTGAATAGGAATTTTTCAATTTCTATACACAAAGAGCCTGTATGCTAATCCACTACCTACCTCAGACAAGCGCGCCCTACCGAAATGGCGATACGACTTGCGACAGCGAGCCCTACCCTTAGTACGATGGGAGACGCCCTACCTCGCCTGGCTGCAGGCCACCCTACGCTCGCCGACACTCGATAGCTACTTTGCCATTACTGCCAACCTCGGCACACATACCTTCTTTATGATAGGGCTGCCCATCATGTTCTGGTGCGGGAATGCCTCCTTTGGAAAAGCGTATGCTCCCCAAACTTCGGTCTCGATAAGATATGACAGGATGGGAAGGCTAATATGACATTTCACTATCAGACTCGTGCACATGCTTGCTGCGGGCGTCTTCTTTACCGGTTTCATCAAAGACTTCTTCTCCCTCCCGCGGCCGCTGTCGCCACCCCTCCACCGTATTACGATGTCCGGCTCGGCTGCGCTCGAGTATGGTTTCCCGTCCACGCACTCTGCCAATGCCGTCTCCGTCGCCGTCTACGCCGTCCTAAGTCTGCGCGAACCCGACAATCCCTTCCAACCTAGTACCCAGACCGCGCTCGAGGCCCTCGCCTACTTCTACGCGATCAGCATCGTCTTCGGCCGCCTGTACTGCGGCATGCACGGGTTTGTCGATGTCATCGTCGGATCCGTCATGGGCGCCCTAATTTCCCTAGCCGAGTTCTACTACGGTACCGCCCTTAACAACTACCTCCTCGAGAATAGCTGGACCAGTCTTAGCGCTATGCTACTGCTGATCATCGTCCTTATCCGTGTCCACCCCGAACCCGCCGACGACTGCCCCTGCTTCGACGACAGCGTCGCTTTTGCCGGCGTTATGATCGGCCTCGAGATCGGCACGTGGCGCTTCGGTCGCTCGTCTTTCGCTAGCATCCCGTTCGACCTGACCGCCCTAGGCTGGCCTGCCGTCATCCTGCGCATCCTATTCGGGGTTCTCCTCATCTTCGCGTGGCGCGAGGTAGCCAAGCCGTCACTTCTTAGAGGCCTGCCACACTTATTCCGCCTTATTGAGACCCAGGGTCTAAATCTACCTCGTCGTTTCTTTATACCGGCATCTGAGTACAAGAAAATTCCTCTGAGGCTTAGGGTTGACAACGTCATGCCTAACGTGAGCGACCTGCCGGGACTTATCACCGCCGTGCGCGGCCCCGGTCGTGGTAGATCCGTGAGCGTGGGTCCGCAAAGCGCTGCCGATGCATATGAAACCCTAGCGTACCGCGAGCGCCGCCGTAGGGAGAGCGGCAGTGTCGGGAGCAAACCTGGCTTGCGGAACAAGGCGAGCGCGCAAGACATATCAGAAGCCACGACACCACTGGACGACAGTAACAGTAATGGCTACGTATCACCGGCGGCAGCGCGGAGCTCGGCTATCAGCAGCTCACCGCTCCACGGGCAGAAGCCGAGCGACTTCGAGAAGCTAATGGGCGAGGGCACGGTCATCGTCTCGCCGGTCGATGTAGACGGGAACCCAGACGCAGAGCCGGTCGTGTACATCGGGTCGCAGGACGAGCTTGGCCACAAGGAGGTCTTCTCGAAACTAGTCAAACCGCGTGTCAGATACGACGTCGAGGTCGTTACGAAGCTCGTTGTCTACTGTGGTAAGTTTTCCTACACTTGAGCACTATTGACTTGAACCTCGGGTTAAATGCCTATTCATGTTAAGATGGCTAACTAGATACATCGCAGGTATCGGCTGGCTAGCTGTTGAAATTATACCTGTGCTGTACGAGTTCATCCCTGGCCTAAGCGCCGGGCATCTGCGGGTGGCATGATGAGATATTTGCAGCTACATATGAGCATAACCTAATGGCGTTTCGGTGATGGTGACCGTGTCTTGTCTTATTTTATTCCTGGGTCCAGGCCTCGTGGTGTCGTGCAGGGCATTGGATGCATTTCTTCTTTGTATATAATTCATCTGGTATTGGTCTTGCTAATATCCAAACTTTCAACCTTTTATTTCATATTCGTGCCCGTAGAGAGATCTAAGGAAATAAATTGACAAAAACCATGAATCAACTTTCACATCATAAAATCACGACCCGTGCCTAAGGTATCTATATTGGGTGCCAATGATCTGCCGTGCACCGTTCTGTCTTCGCCTTGTGAGAGTGCTTGCTGGACGTCATTATCCCATCATAAAACAAAAATACAGGTGCAGTATCGCCAAGGGACCACCACCCCCACTAGGGAGGCGTACGTCGCATTTTCAATGTGAACAGTGTCAACAATGATAAGCAATTGGACTATGAAAAGAATAAGGTTATCACTACAAAAAACAAAAACAAAATGAAAGGATTGGCAGTTCTGGGAATCGAACCCAGGTTTACACGGTTTAGATGGAACGAACCACAACGTGTTGTACTAACCACTATACGAAACCACCCAGATTACACGTCTGTTGACACCCCACGTGACTAAGTGACATTAGATTGATTTAGTTAAGTATATATACGTACGCTAAGATAATTAGGTCCAACTAGAACCCTTTCTATTCCTTGGAACTCTCGGAATTTAGCTTCTCTCTACATACCCTAAACCAAGCAAACCGCAAACAATTAACTTTTTTTTTTTTCTTTATTTTTTCTTTTCAGCGGAAGAACTCAATTACCTAGGTAGATTAGGTAGTGAGCATCCCCAGGATTCAAAACCGGAGATTCTTCGCTCTACCAACCAACCAACCAAGCCACTGTGACATGCCCTAACTTTAATTCCCCTCCCCGTAACACCAAGACTCCTAACGCTTTCTTCCATCCTGTCGTAGGTCAGCAACAACTCTGGCTATGTGCGATAGTAAGCAAGGATCATGACGTACATTCTATTTGAGTTGAAAAATCGCATGCACACGCTGCTGCCGCCGCGCCGCGCCAGCTACACGTGGCCGAAGCCGTAGCTGGGGTCCGGGTGCATGACGTACGCGGGGGGCGGCAGCTCGAGGTGCGAAGGCTCCTCGAGCGGAGGATTCGGCATCAGCGCGACGCAGATGCCACTGTCGTTGCCGTTTGCAGCTGCAGCTGTTGCTGTCGCCGCTGCTGTCACCCCTTCTTCGTTCCCGTTCCTAGTGCCGAGATCCAGGCCGTTGCGGACCGCCCTATGGTGATACGGGCGCCAGTCGTAGGCCGGCACCATGTAGTTGACGTCCAATGGGCTGTAGAACGTGGTGTCCGACGGGTAGTTATACGACGGGATCCACATGTCCGGGCTGTCGAGGTTGTCGTCGCCGCCGCCCGTGAGTAGGGCGTTGCGGTTGGCTTGCTGGTTGCGCGGGTACCCGCTGTGCATGAGCTCCTGGACACGTGTAAGTATTTTCCTCCTGGTCCTTAAAGAGTCATACGAAATGATATTTTAAGCCGTGGACAGAGGTCGAAGAAATCTCGAGAGTGTCTTGGAGACCGAGGGGAGATTGATGAAACATGCAAAAACTTTAAGAAGGTATTCACTTTTGGGGGGATACTCGAGGATTTTAGGGAATGAGAGATAAGAAATGTCGACACGACAATTTTTATACTTACATGGCGAATCTTGCGTTCTTCGTGAGCGATCTTCTCGCGGAGGAGCTCTCGTCGCTTATCTACCGCCGTTTTGATTACCGAATAGATTATGCCGAAGATGACGAGAGGCACGCCGAAGATGATGAAGAAGACCGTGAACCCGACGTAGGCTAGGCAGAAGAGCGGCTTGTTGCGCCGCCGCTCTACCTGCTTCCTGGTGGCGAAGTAGGCCGCGACGGAGCAGAGGATCACGTAGACTACGACGACGATGTAGAACAGCATCAACAGCGGGTTATTAAGCGCCGCAAACGGCGACCAATCCGTAATGGGAGTGACTGTGTTGTGACGCATGTGGTTTTGTGTGTGTATAGGGTGTCCAGCTTCGTCGAAGAGCGGCATTGTGTATGCTGTTTTGTTCGGTTTCTTGATGAAGAGAACTGGTTTCTGTGATGGCTTTCCGATATGGAAGATTGATTGAGATGCGGATTGATGCAGTCGAGATGGGAGAAGATGGAAAGGTGGTGGATTTTCCCCTTCGTATCGACTTTTATTCTTTTCTCTCTTCTCGCTCCGGACTTGGCTTCTACTACCTTATATCCAAGTGAGTTTTTCTTCGTCCCAAGATCACGAGTCCTCCATATGCCCAGGTCCATGCTTTCAATGTAGCAGCAGCTTGTTACGGCCATCGTTTATCAATGGCTGCTGAGCCCGTACCAGTTGTCCAACACTAACACTATCCAAAAGTCAATTCGAAGGTTACGCTACCCACTCACGGAGCACTTCTCCGGAGCTGCCTAAGCCCTTGTTGGCATCAATCCGCTCACGAACTAAGCGGGCAAGCTCGTGTCATTATCACTATACATCGTCAAGCTTTGTCTAAGTGCGATATAGAGTTCAGCAACAAGTCGCTCACTGTGTCGTCGGGCTTGGGCATTTTAGTGCCCATTGGACTACATAGGCTTGGTTTACATACACCTTGAGGCCGCGGCGGACCTAGAAAGGGGATTGTCCTATCGCGTTCCTGCGGTATTCTCTTGTCCGTGGAATTAATGAGGATATACGTAACCCTATCCCATATGAGACGGGACACCAGAGCAACAAATCCGTATCGATGCGATGCCATTTAGTCATGGATCCCTCATTGTGTGTACATGCTAATCTCCGAGATTGATAAGGTAGATTTGGCGTAGCTGGATATTTGAACTCAGGGGTGCTGGGTAGTTCACATAAAATTTTCATATCGAAGTCAAAGACAAGAGAACCAGCTCTCGTCATTTCCGCCATGAAACGAGGCTGTGCTGTAGTAGGCTCTGTCGCTTCAAGTTTACAAACAAGAGACACTCCGAGTGTCACAGCCGGAACGAGTATCCGGCGGCCTTGGTATTGAGAGAAAGCTACAGCATGGAGTCATGAGCGCAGAGGAATGCCCTGGGTCAACTTACTGTATGGGAGATGGAAATTTGAACTATCATCGATAAAGGCGGCTGCGAAATATGGTATACCAGTCCTGTGGTAATTTGAAAAGAATGCCGTTAGAAATTCTCTCATTTCTTCGATGCCAATGTCTCCTCACGGTAAGCACATTTTCATCTAGGCTGGTATCTTCATGTACCTCTCCTGGCTATGTCCTCGGTATATTACCGCGTCACGGCCAGCATCACTGTAAGCGGGAATCGGCAAGTGTTTCTGGTAGACTTCATCAATTTATTATCCGGGTGTAGGCTAACTACCTATTCTGGGTATCTCCCTACCCCAGGCAAAGCACAAATTATGAAGCTCTTGTTCATGTGAATCAACACCCAGGACTTGCCTACTAAAACGAGTATACCTAGTTGCCTCAGGGAGAGACATCCGTTTCATTAGAAGCAATGGTAGGCCGCCATCGGCTGACACTACGTCCGGGGCGTATCGCATCAGATGCCGAGTACACTCAGTCGTCGGTGAGATCAATAAACACTGGCTCAGTACGAGAGAGCTTAGAAGGTCGATCATCCTGAGTTAAGTCTTCGATCTCGCCCGCTTCGCGTTTGACAAACTTGCGTTCCTTCTTGACCTTCTCGACCTTCTCTTCCTAAGGATAGATTAATAATCGACGTCATAAAATAAGAAGTGGGATATCCTCTGCTTACATCGATTTGGTCAAGTCTCTCCGACGCTAGGCGACGAAGTTCGGCTTCGGAATAGCCATCGAGGTTACGTGGCGCGGCTGGGATGATGAGTTCTTGCTGCAAGGCCTCTATTTGTTATGTTAGTAATGGGGCTCGAGCGGAGAGCATGGTCTGATACATCACCTTTTGATCGGTATCGAAAGAGGAAAACGGCGATCGGGCCCATGTCTTCGTCTAGAATTGGAAGGTCCAAGTACTCAGGTTCTTGGATACGTTCAGCGGCAGAAAATCTAACCAAAATTAGCAACATTATGAATAATCGACGCGACTGAGCCATCCTTACACAGTACCGTGAGAGATGGCTTTTCCCTTTACAGATTCTTCGGCACAAGTAACGGAAGCCCTAGCCTGCCTCTTGGATTCGTCATTGTTTCCTTGGACCTGTCCATCGTTGGTGACGCGAATAACGTGTACTTCGATTAGTCCTAGCTTCTCGGACATTTTATTGTCACTTTCGATACGCTCCTCGGTCGCGTTGTTAACTTGAAAACCATACGTAAGTAATTTTGTTGGTACAAACACTTGCAAAGAACGTCCGACGTACCGATTTTCACTCTAGAGAACATAGGCTTACGAGAATGCCACTGATTCGTATCTTGACAGAACTCTTCTCTTGCTGAGATATCTCGCTCTGTAACTCCGTTGTCCTTTGTAAATACATCAGAAGACATATGTAGACCGTCAGAGGCAGCTGTAACTCCCATCATGTGATTCTTGTAGCTCCAGTCGTAAGCGCTGTCTATCTTGATGTGAATGGTGTACTCGGCGTCATCGGGGGACTCGATATATTTGGACGAAGTCGGTTTATCCAGCGGCTGCTCCGACGCGTTAGGGTCATCGTACTCGACACAATCCACATCATTGACGCGAATCGTGACGGCGATGCCCGGCAATTCCTTAAGGATAGCCATGATGGCAATGCCAGATGAACGGTGCTGCAAGTGAGCAAACGAGGTGCCGAATTGAGGAAGCTAAAATTTAGCGGCGGTAGATGGGCTGCTGCAAGCACGATTGCCAAACTTGCGAAAGGCCCAGACAGCGGCTTTCGTTGCAGAGGAAATCGTTGTAGTAGTTGCCTGGAGCCGATAACAGCTAAAAACGTACCTGCACGGTGGGAGAAAACCAAACAACACAGCACAAAAACGGAAAGGATTCTAGAAAGAGAAAGTGTACGCTGGAAGCAGCTATCGTTATCACTTAGGGTAGCCATACGGTATCTCTATCGAAGGCCGTTCAATTAGATGATATGCAGGCAATACCTTCATTATCTAGGGCTCTTAGCTAACTACCTCGAAATATTAGAAATTAACACATCTGCACATATTAAGAGGATGAAGTATCATTGAGGACTTCAAGCTTCATTTATCAGAATAGAAAGCTACCTAGGTATTTATACTATGCCATGATTTCCGATTGCAGGTGAGGTTATCATATAGAATTATGTACTAGTTCACGTCACAGGAAACAGCCATACAGTTATGGAAATTAACAACTCATCTAGAGGCGTACCATGATTAAGGCTAACGTTACGAAGCTATTCATGCACATAGTTGGCTACCCAAATAAGTATTAATGAGCTTTAGGTATGATCTATGCTTTCATACCAGTCTCTGGGGATGTGAATCTTGATGGTCGTAAAAGGAAACTGGATATTTTGTTTTCACCCAGCAAGTGGATTGGCATGGATAGTGACCTTGTCAATCAGTACCTTCTCCTTTGGCCTATTCTTCTTGTCTATATCAAGTGCCTCCAGTTTCGCCAAAGTAGCCAGACTATCATCTCCGATGAGCTTGCCAAACACCGTGTTAAGACCGTCTAGATGCGGCGCCTTGTCGAAGATGACGAAGAACTGTGAGCCATTGGTCCCGGGACCCTTGTTCGCCATCGACACGATCCCACGCGAGTTATGCTTGAGGGCCGGCCGAATCTCGTCTTCAAATGTGCCGCCCCAGATCGATTGGCCCCCTTTTGGGTTATCTGGCGTGGGGTTGGCTGGGCCACCTGTCTGGACCATAAAGCCAGGGATTAGGCGGTGAAGAGGTGACTGGTCATAATAGTTGGATGCACATAGAGCAAGAAAGTTCTATCATGCTGGTCAGTTCTCCGATTTTATATGTGAGTGAAGACCAGGTAGACATACCTCCGCAGTCTTGGGCACACTTTCGCAGAAAACTTCTATCTTTAGATCACCCTGAGTTGTGTGCAGAGTGACAGACATGATGTTGATAAGCTTTTAAGGACACATGCTTGATATATGAGTCGATCGACCTTACGGGCCTGGAATTACTTGGAGCAGCCCTATCCTATGTCACGAGGTCGTATAGAATAGTGGGCAGCTTGACGTTGGAGGCTCAAATAAAAGTTGCGATTTACGATGAAGAACTGTGGGGTCATGGAGTGGAGGAGACTAAAACGCGTAGGTCCCAAATCAGGGACAGGTGCGGGGATTATTACGCCCTAAATTGATTGGACACAGGGCTGGTTAGGGCTGCTAGGTAGCACCGGAGGCCATTATATGCAGGTCCGTTTAGCGCCCTTATGGAGACCTCACGTTGCGTGCCATCGATTGGATCCTTAAGGGTAATCTTGCTGAGAAGGGCTTTTCTGGAGAACGAGACACGTGGGACCAACTCCTGCGAATCATTCTGTCGTTTCTTGGGAAACGCTTTCTTCGATTTGGGTTACCGCATAGAGATTGATGGTGCACCGAAGGGTTGCATTGCTGGGCGGCAAAGGCGCCCATATGCACATGCAACACGCAATGGACGTTGTAGGGTGGTAGGATTCATTCCGTTTTGCCCACTAGTTGTAAGCGCTAAGCGCAGCTGACAGTTGAAGAATAGCCCAATTTGTTCCGTGGAAAGACTGCTTGTTCGGTTCGTTATCGCCTTCTCCGGGACCTATTAGAGTCTTGAGCATATCAGGTATGTTGGGATTCTAGGTAGGTATGAAATGGTGGTTTATCAAGAGAAGAATTGTCTCTTGTTTAATCCTTCATATATGAGAGATTCAAGTATAACGTTATTAACTCGAAGCTGTATGTGAATGGGAGCGAATATCGTTGAGTGCTAGACCAACAAGGTCGACCGACAGGCAGGGGTCAGGCCTTTAGGATCGTCAGCCTCATCAAGGTTACCAGGTTCCCATTCCCACTCGGCCCCCAACCCAAAAACCCCCTCGTAGGACTTTTAAAAGTACATATCCGATGTGTTGCACCTTTTTCGTCTGAAAAGCTTCCATGCGCACGCACATAAGACGTTCTATCGCAACTACACGTATACCCCTGGATTCCACGTGGGCACCCCCTTTCTCTTCTACCATAGGTATATCAAATATTGTATTACCTAGGTAAACTTTCGGTATGTATGTCTTATGTGCTGAAGAATATCGAATAGATGTCACTTGGATTGAACAAGTTTGAGGGTGACAATGACTGGTCGCTCTAGTGTAGTTATGGCACCGTGACGTTGAGCTAGAGCATAACCGCTTACATCTGTCGTCATTGATAGCAGCAAGCTCGAAACCATTAGAAATCGTATTTAGAGATAGAGCTATGAATACCTTAAAAGAGGTGTTAAAGCAAGGAGTTTTGTATCTTGTAAATTAGAAATGAGTTTACCAATGTATACACGGATGCATTTCCTCAATTTGTTATCAGCATGAACATGTAAATATTTATAGGGCAGCAATATAACTAAAGACTGGGAAAAAGGGCTGTTGGTGATGGACGTATGCCCTAAAGCCGCCTAGATCCACGGGTACCTTTATCGCCGTACAGCCTCCACAATGCCCTGCCGCCCCGACTCGGAAGGGCCGTTTATTGGCTTCAAGTTCTAGTTGGAGTTCTGCTTCCTTGTGCTTGTGCCTGTGCCTTACGCCCTTGGTGGCCCTTGTGTGTCTCCTACGGCGACCTATTTCCCCATTCAGCTTCAAACTTTCAGGTTCGGGTAGGGTGGTAATCTGCCAGGTTTCCCATTCTCCATCCACTTCTGTTGTTTCTGGTCTTCTTTTTGGTTGTTACCCAAGGGCCAAATTTAATAACGAAAGAGACTGGAAGAACACGACGAAGCCCCTGTTCCCTCTTGTCCATTGGGAGCTTGTGGGGGGTTCGAAGTAGCTTTGATTTTAACAGCCCGCCGCTCTCTTTCACACAAAGCGCCTTCGATGCAAACTACGCTGGTCTACGATTTTACTCAATCCCAGCTTAGATTCACCGGATGTCGCCCAGAACCTTAACCCCTCCAATGTTGAACTGATTCGGCTGCCGCTGCCCGTCATCTGCATCTGTGTCCGAAGGTCTGTGTTGAACGTACATAGCTGGTTACCTGCCTTAGGTCCTAGGAATCGAGCTACCGAAGCTGCAAACTTACCAACTTCATACTCGCAATCGCTCCAAACACCGCCTGTTTATTGTTACTACAGCTGTCCACCCGACCTTCGTCAAAGCAGGGCTGTGACCCCTTCCGCCAGCGATCTTCGTGTCCTCACCTCAGCCACCATTCTCCAGCTGCTGCAACGCAATTCTTTGAGGAAATCTCCAACCAGACCCAAACACCGTATCCCGCCTTTTGCCCGCCTTTTGCGACCTTCGCCGACCCTTCGCCTCAATTTCACCCCGCAAGCGACACCACCTAGCTACCAGCACCCCAGACGGAATTAACTCCCGATCGCAGATTAAACTTCCATACATTCGAGTTGGGATCGGACCATAACCACGACTAAGATCTGACATGTAATACTATTGGTATCGATCGCATTGGATTACCCGAAAATCGCATTCCGCAAGAAGGCGCCGGCTTGTGGCCGTCGATGAGGAATAGATGCGCCGACCAGACGCCAAACATTTACCATTTCTTCTTCCACCGGCCGGGTACTGGCGAAGATGACGGATCGAGTACAAGCTTCCGTCCGGGTTTCTGGCCCTCCGAATAGTAGTTTTCTCGTTGGGTACCCCGGCATTTCGGCGACATTGGTGAGTTGCCCTCTTCCACATTGTGCTTGTCTGCCTTGTTGCTTTCCGCTTCTTCAATGTGGGGTGCATGGCGCCCATGACCCAATATCAAAGCCACGCGATGGGTCTGCTCAACTTGCCTAACGTGAAACTGACCAACATTCGCAGCCGCGCATAGAAGGAAAAGTTGAGATCAGACCGGGCGCAGGCTATTCGGCGTCCGTCGCTGTCTCTCTGGTGCGAATATGCCTGCAACGAAGAGAAACAATCCACCCCGCCGCCGAAAACGTAGCCAAACGCCACCTTGGTACCCCTCGACGCGATACTACCGATGTTGTTGGCAAGGAACTTTTATTATACCGGTGTACGACGGGCAGAGAAGCAGAGAACGTCATGGCGATGGACCTACCTTTTGTTCTATTCATCCCATTCGGACGCAGCGGCGAAGAGACAAATAGAAGGATACCACCGGCATCGCTACAACTATCGAGCAGGACCGCAGAGACATACTACGAGCTGGTGGTCACCGTGCAACAGGGCCAGAGTATACAGAATAAATATGCGTTCCCCGTGCCCCTGCAGCGCTACGATACCTTATCGACCTTTGGGATGTACAATCGACCCGAGAGCAAAGTTGCGACAAGCGATAATATTGTGACGCTCGGCATTTCACTCCCCAGATGGAGCTATGGGCCTATGGATCCGATTACCGTATATATAAAACTCGCGCCTAATCTGGATTGGATGTCTAAGGCAAGGAAGGTCAGCATAAAGAGTATCACATTAGCGATCGAGGAAGAGATCACCTATAATCCCGAAGGCGACGAGCCAACCAAGAAGATCAATCGGGTACAGAAGTACACCCAACCGGTCGGAGTAAAACTACCTGAGCAGGGCTATGTGACCAATATGGGCATCCTCTATCCTCAAAAGGATCTAAGAGATTCGAACGGGATCGTTCGAAGGGGGCAACCAGCCTTCCCGAACTACGAGGTTACTTCATTCACTACGACATCCACATTATACAAGATCGAATTCTTCCTTAGCATAAAGGTACGCGCCTGAAGATATTCCGGGGATGAGGACGAGCGGAGGGAAGTTAATTGGTTGCAAGTTGGTACTAACACTTTCAAATAACAGGCGCAATTAACAGCAGCCCGCGATATCATCCTTCGGCAACCTATCGTTATATGTCCCCTCGATCATCAAGCTTGTAAGGAAGAAATGGAAGCGATTGAACAAGCGGCAAAAGATGCCTCCTCCGTCGATGCGAATAATCCCATGCTTCCAGCGAGAACGATTGTCTTAGCCGATGCCCCGAACGCTCTAGCAGCATTAGGACTTTGTATGGTAGGAGGGCAAAAGAAGCCGCTGATCGAATGAGTACCCCCCTACCGAATCGACATGGGCAGTATGCCTATCCTCGCTCTCCGCATATTCTATGCGAGGCAATTTGGCCTCTCGCATCAACCCAACGCCAATATGTTCTTGTGGACTTATACGCGTTCGGCCACGTCAATTAGCCCTACGGGTTAAAAGAATCCATTTTGCCCCTAGATCCTCGTATATTCGAACGAACACGAAGGCTTTGTCAGTCTCGAGTCTCGAACCCGTATGAGCGAAGTTCGAAGCAATACTTTTGGAGGGAGTAAACATGCCGGATTAGCAGCAGAGCAGTGGATGTTTGTATCGGTTACAAGAGGATGCTTACTAGGAAATGATCGGGTTCTATCGTAACCTAGCTCGGCCTGTTTTGAGGTTTAACTAATGTGACGGCACGAAGTATATCTTCAATACTCGATCACCGACCCTCCCGACGAGTTCTGCGGATGGCTAGATGGTGGGTAGGCGGAATAATTCAATGATAATCATCATAATTCGACAGGGGATGCACGGAACGGAATTTGTGGAATAGTGGCTCGATGGTATTACTTATTTTATATTTACGGACTTTGACGCCGTCGCGACGGATTTATGGCGTTACGGTTATGGGAGATTTCCCAGGGGCGGTACGAGATCGGAAGACAGGATACCAGCGCATCGGATTCCGGGCGTTCTTGGGGAATATGGCTGTCTAGGCGGCCTCGACTTGATTTTTTTTACTCCGGCCATCGTCGTCAAAGTGCGGCCACGCGTCTCTAAATAACGAATACGTAACCATCACGACAACATCCGGCTCCACGATGGAGAAGAGCACTAGCCGGTGTACTTTATGCTGCCGGCCCGAAACGTTGATATAGCTGGTAGGGCAGGGCCTGTAACCATCGGAATTGCATATATGTGTACATATGTCGCGCCTTTTATGATTTCTGCTCTCTTAGCAGGCCATGCAGACATGACTGGAAGAAGAGACGAAAGGGCATTAAGCATTCAATGCCACGAGTAGTACTTGAACTACGTATGTACGTTATTAATGCCTTGTATTGCTCCGGCAATTTAAAATTCAATATGGATGCTTGAACATCTTGACAGATATCTATTAAGTGAACTAAGAAATAATTAATAGCACCATTGATTGATTCATGTTTTAGCAGACTCAAAGCACCTTGACTTGAAAGAACCAGATGCACAAGTAATAGGCAGATAATTTAGAACATGAATTATAAAAAGGTGATGAGATAATAAAAATTATATGAGAACGGCAAAAGTAAATGTTGAGAGCTGCAGGATTCGAACCTGCGCGGTTTCCCATCGCGGGTTATATGGTTTCCGATTCGGAAGACCTAAACACGACGCCTTAACCACTCGGCCAAACTCCCATGGTATGTGCTAGTTTGTTCGGCAGGGCTAGATTATACAGCAAACGGATGCTGGTGGAAGTAGATTTGATTGGCAGATTAAGTGGAGCTTGGCTAACTCAAAAGTGAGTGTGAGTATTGAACTTAGCTTTTTCCCTACAAGATCGAAAATACACAGACCTACCTCCTAGGTATTGAAATATATATTTTACTGGATCAATTTCTCTTTGAACAGCTCGGATTGCTACGTCCCTTGGCAGTTGTGCACTTCAAGTACGTAACGCACGAAAATATTTTACAGTAAACCATGTAATAATACCTTTATTGCCTTGCATTATCTCGTCATTATCGACCTACTTTTGAACCACCCGGATCTTTGGATACCTACGTAACTATGCCTTTCGACGATGAGGATCCCATGCCTGCGTCGGCCTTAGCGCCCGCGGCGCAGGGCGGAGACGACGCTCCGTCACTGGAGGACACACTCGGAGATGAGACGCAGGACTTCCGGCTGTTCTCATCACTCTTCACCAAGAGCCAGGCGTCGGGCAAGACGCTGCGGCGCGGCGAGAAGGACTTCGAGTCGCATGGCACCCGCGCGCAGGAGGGTGCGCTTGAGGCCAGTCGCGGTGCTATGCACGAGGTGCTGAGCTACACCCGCTCGCACAAGCCCAAAGACTACACCCGCGGCTGGTACTTTCCGGACAAGTGGGTCGACGTGCCGGCTACCGAGGAGAAGGAAGGCGAGAAGGGGGCTGGATTGTTCGCTAGAGAACGTGTGGTAGCTGTTGAGAACGAGATTAGAGGTCCATTAGGTCAGAATACGGGTCGCGTCGTTACGGGAATCGAGGGGTATAGGCAGACGCCCGGTTGGCTGAATACGTGGTTACTGCCAGAGGAGGCTTTGTACCTGGTCGAGCGAGGATCGCTGGATCTATGGTGGCCGGCCCGCGGCATCGAAGACATCTTTCCGGTGAAAAAGGACGACGACGACGAAGAGACCACCAATGAAGCTAGCCAGAAAGTTCTCGAGGACTACGAGATCGGGGTCCCGCTGAGCTTCCAGGCAGCATATGCGTTGCTCATTGGCGAGGACGGAGAGAGAGGAAAGGTCAGCCTCGAAAAGTACCAAGTCTACGCCAACCTCCGGAGAACAGGCTATAAGATTATGCGCGCAACCATAATGCCGTTACCAGACCCCAGACAATCGCAGCCACAATCACTATTGCAATGGCTATTCTCCCTCCTGCCCGCACAGAAACCGCAAGACCGCCCGCACCCTTACGCCCCCTCCGGCCCCCTCATCAAGCCGGGCCTCTACCGCTCCTACACCCCGATCTTCACGCAGCTCGCCCTAATTCAGCGACACAAACCCTCGTCGACTCCGCACCCGTCCACGCCGCCCCCGCAAGAACCCTTCGACGTCCACTTCCACGTGTGGAAGAGCAGCACCTCCTTCTCCAAGACGCGGCCCCCACCCCCGGACTTCCGAATCGCGGTGGCCGACGCGCGCGCCTCGTCGGTC
>JAOXNQ010000010.1:507457-549168 GCA_028571165.1 Hypoxylon perforatum
AGGCTCCCAAGGGCGTCTTCTTCGACCGCAACGAGCTGCCCGAGCGCTTCCGCCGCGCGCCCCTGACGGCCGCCGAGATCGACGCGGTTACCTCGGGCGGTGCTACGCTGTTCGGTTGAGCGGATCGCGGACTCAACACAAACAAAAATTCTTATTTAAATTTTATTTGAATTCAACCCGTTAGGGTTGTGTAAATGAATGCGCAAAAGGATGTGCTATGGATTTATGGAAGCATGCTGACGTCGGTGCTTTGCTTTGCTACGGATGCGGATGATTTCGGTTGGTTGATGACGAGCAACGAAGAGGCATCTAGCTGGTGCCTCTAGAGAGAAGGCGGGAGAGGAACAGCTTCGGTGATTCAACCACACCAAGCCCACCACCCTCTTCCCCTTAGATGGATATGGATACGGTCCCCTTATCTCAAACCTGCATGGCTTTTGTACGAGGAGGTGGGAGGCTCAACTGATTCTTTCCAGCATCAGAGAGGCGTCAAAATGGGACCGGTCGTTTTTATACATGTGGTCACTCCCAAAAAGTTCAGCATGAGTTCGGCGCCTCTTTATGGTTGTTTTACTTGCAAATAGCACGGGTGCAAATGTACATCCAGATGTTATGCTAGAGGGACAGGGAAAGTTGCAGTCCACGATAGACCAAGATTAGATACCCCGTGGTCGAAGTACAAAGGGGGAAAACTGTCTACTTTTTTCCTTCGTTCTCTGTATGATGCTTTAGAACGTAAATAAAAGTCAAACAAGTTATCTAAATAATTGAGTTCTTTTATGAAGTGATTCTATCATGATGTTTATCAATAGCAGGGTAATTTTCGCAATTTGGTCAATACTTTGGGTATATCTACGAAAGATACAGCTTACCTACACTGAAACTTGCTCGCAGGAAGCAAGCTTGCTGGATGGCCACGTTCGTGTAGAAAGGTTCCCCATGTTTATTATTTCAAGCTCTTGTTTAAGTATATCGTCATGATGACTCGACGAGCTATCAGCCACTAGCTAGGTATTCTATGGGCTGCAAGGGTATTGGTAGGGTATCAAGTAGTATCTCAGCACCAGTAACGGCCCCAAATAGCATATTCCTCCTTAGTCCCGCGAAACTTGAACTCGATTTCCACCACGTCCTGAAAGCCCTCTTTGACTTTTGGTTCCCTGAGGCGGGAGAAGAATCCGTTGAAAGCGAGGGCGGGGAGTGCTGTGCGGGCTTCTGGGTTCATCTATACAAATTGTGAGTATAGGAGATTGGGGGGCTATAATACGTTTGCATGTACGCAAGTATGACAATTATTAGAGTTCTGACAGGTATACATACCGGCTTATTGAGGGCCCGGACGACGTCGTTGTGTTCGCATAACGCCTTAGGTACTTTAAACCAGACACAACGTATAGGTACGCCATGCTTCTGAGCGAAATCGATCCATTCTTTGCGACCGTCTGCATCGGGGTTCGTGTTATCTTTTCCTTGGTCAGTCCTACATGTAAACTACCAACAGGACCAATCAAGTGATAGTAAGTAGACGGGGAGCAAGGCCACCTACCAATGACGATAGAGGTCCCTTCATCTAACAAATCCGCCGCCGCCTTGAAGCACTTGGCTCGGCTTTTCAAGGTGTCCTGATTCACACGTTCGTAATTAAGCCGCTTCAGATGTCTCCAGTAGAAAGTGCTCTTGCCGGCACCCGGCGGACCGCAGAACAGGACAATGTCCTGTTTATTGACCTTCTCGAGAAGGACGTCGCCGTCACCTTCGCCGTCCACGTCCGACTTCGGATACGGATAAACGGCCAGGTCAAAATCCCTTGCGAATTCTCTCGGCGGCTCCCCAAGGAAAAACTCTTCGGGTGTCTTATACGTAATGCCGACATTATGCGCTAAGTTTCTATCCGAACAACTGAAATCCTTAGCGACGGCCGCCGCACCGGTCTCGCCGTTCTTAAGTTGCGCCGTCCGGCCTCCCGCGTCGCCGACGAAGACGCTTCCCGCGAGGTCGACCTCGTCGGCGGGGATGTCGTAGTCCTGACACACCTGCTCCCACATGCCGGCGCGTGGCTTGCGGAAAATGTCGCGCGCCGTGGCCGCGTACACGGTCGTCGGCAGGTCTAGCTGCGAGAGCACGGCGTTGCACTTCTGCTTGAACTTATCGACCTTAGCCTTGCTACCGCCCTTGGGGCCCTTGGACTTTGGGTCTACGTGCAGAGTCAGGCCGCCTTGATTACTAAGGATTACAACGCAGAAACTGGGGTGCTGTGAGTACGACTGACTAACTAGAACGAGTTGTAGAATGGGCGACGGCAGTGTTGTGCAATAGGTAGGTACTTACTCTTCTTCCGCGTATAGTTTTCGCAGGCGTGACGGCACGCTAGAATCCCACCACTTCCAATCCCCCGGGTCGTCGCCGAACTTCTTGCCCGATGCCGTCGTGATCAACGTCGAGTCCTGAGGAAGTTTAGCTACCAAGTCCAAGCAATCATATCCGTCGAGCAGAAAAGAAAAATTCATACGAGATCAAACGCAGCAATCTTCCTCCTCTTCCTACGATTCGGCTCCCCCATATTCTCGGGCTCGTAGCGGCCGACGAGCAAAGTCGGAGGGGTATCATCGTCGGGGGCGCGCTCGCTCCACGTCGTGCGCTCCTTCGGCTTCTGCGACGTCGGCGTGAAGAAGCTAGCTACGGCGCCCTCTGCTCGTGAACCAGATTAGCATAGAAACCAAGTATATATAGTAGTGCAGTGCAACAAGCGGGGTGGTCATTGATAGGTTACACACGAACTTGATATACTGCTTTGAGTTTTGCGCTTCAAGGGCGGCGGCGATATCGGTTTGTCTGTTGCTTTTCGCTTGCTTATATCCGGAGATGGAGGCGCCATATCGAAAAACGTCTACTAGGGGTTGGAAGACGCTTGAAGTTGTTGTATAAGTGGAAGTTTGGAGATATTGATATCGGTAGCGATATGCATATAAAGAAGTTCGGAGTATTGCTTAACGAGCGCGACGACGCGGGGTGGACCGTGCGCTGCAGTCGCGATATCACGGGATCTACATAAAAGGGGAAGATGCCATATCGTGACGATTTAATTTAGCATCTAACTTCCGTGCAATTGAAGCTATTCTCAAGGCTCTGTCACCCGTAGATCATCACTCATACGCGTGTTATCTTGTCGGCAGGCAAAGCAAGGTGAAAGATGCTTGGATTGCTGCGAACGGAAAGTGGGCTAAATAGCACTGGCAAGTCAGGGTGGCGGTTGCCGTGGTTGCCGTGACATATCTTCACTCTTGCAATAATTGAAATCTAGGTACCTAGGTACCTAGGTAAGGACAGAGTCAATTATTTCCCAACTGCCACTGATGCGTAGGGTTATGTAATAGACATTCGTTCCGGCTGCTTAGGTACCTAGGTATTCTTAGCCAATACAACCTTCTTCCTTTTACACATCATCTTTATCACACCCATCATTGCTCTACTTGTGTCCTACCGATACTTTCCATGGAATGTCATTGGATGTCTAAGATATAGTTCAAGTCTCGCCGCACAGCCACTCATTCATACACCTAACCCTAACTTAAACCATGCTTTAGGTTATATGGAGAGAGATATATATTTACCTTTAAGCATCCGGACTTAACATAGGCCTGCGCGCCAGGTGTTCCTCTAAGAGTAGCGTGGTGTAATGGAAGCATCCTGGAAGCTGAGTACATCGGAACTATAGAGGTGCAGGTTCGAATCCTGCCGCTACTAATTGTATACCTTTTTTTCTTTTTCTCTCCTCGGATTCCTTGTCTTCTCACCTAGGCGTAGAAGGGATCCTGTCTTCTATTAACCTATCCTAGATTCTATAATGTAAGATTCATGAGACATACATTTATCAGTTTCTACATTCGCCACAGTGTACTGAATAATCGACCAAGAGTATTGCGCATTTGACTCTTCGAAGGCGTAGGTCTTTGGAGGAATGTCAGCTTGCTAACTTCTCATTATATTACTAAATAAACGACTGCTCCGCCAGGACTCTCGCTCCTTGGAAGTATTCGGTCGCTTTCGTGTACATTGCTTCCCTGTTGATAAGACAGCTTCTTGCGTCTAGCCCTGAGAATGTTAAATGAATGCGTCCATCTTGATGACTGGCCAGCGGCCATGGAAACATCAGCCTCCATCGATGGCTCCGGCATCGCACTACCCTAATGAATAGAACCGATGCCAGTGACTATGATGACTACTGAATGCGGTAGTACAGCCCATTCGGATGGTCGAATCTGGTCCGACATTGGCTACCTGCGATCCCGAGCATACGATAATTGGGGCAACTCGTAACAGTCTTGACCTTGAGTATACAGATCTTATTTCTCCGATAGATTTGCAGAGAGATTGTTTCTCAAGAAGACACCCCGTAGCCTTCGGCCTGTTGAGTAGGACATGGCGTTTTCACAGTAGGATGGCGACTGCCAGATCGCATTGAATCTAAGCAATAGGCCCAGTCACTTTAGGACCTAGTGAGAGGTAGAGATATCAACGCCGGTAAGAGTGCCGGTTTTGAAGCTAAAGGAGAATCAAACTAGAGGATCTCCCTCTTTAGTTTGTTAGGTAATTTTTGGAGAGTTCCATGGTGTTTTTCGACTTTTCAACAAGCATCACTTCAAGACATTTGTTGATTTTGTATATTCCTTGGAGTAAAAAGGCTCCTGACATTACGATCAAGCTAACGGGCCTTCCTCGACTTCCCAGAGACCCCCTAAATTGCAGTAATCGTCATATATTCCTAAGTTCTATCATATTGACCTGGTCGTCCAATGCATGACTGCAGCCGAATAAGTCACTAAGCCCAGGTCTCTAATTTTCTTTCACCACTACTAGCTGTTACATGCAATACACATTCAGTCAAGGCTTTCTTTCATGTAATAACATTTAATTTATAGCAAATTATGTATATGAACTGAAAAGCAATATAGGGGGACGTAGTTGACCCACATCATGACATTATGAAGGGACCCCACAAATCAAATCATCATCTTTCTTCAACTTTGTACTATCTACGACTGTATACACGAATCTCTGGATAAAATGATGGAAAAACCAAAAGATAAACCAAGGCGCAAGAAGCCGCCGCCCCAGAACCCAATCGAGGCTGCAATCACAGCGTGGCACCACTCCAACACTCTTGCGCAGAATCTCGACGAGCTCGTCGCGCAAGCACCAAAACGATGGACCGTGTACGAGCCGATGGTTCTGCTACCCGCAGGCTCCTTCGGGACCGCAGCGTGGTTACAGCTTCTTTCAGACCCGTCCGGCGAGCAAGTCGATGAGCTATGGGTCCAGGTCCTAGCAGAGATCTCGAAGCGGACCGGAGGGGGTACGAGATTCACACACCTCGCCGTCAACGAAGGGATTCCGGCGGCCCTTCAGCAGCACAGCAGTATACATATCGCGGAAGGGAACAGTTCCGGAAAGGGAAACGATGAGGTTTCTGGAGATGGTGGTGGTCGAGCGTCGGCGGATAATATACTGCGCAGTCCGACCGGTCTCCGGATCCTCCATGGGGACTTCGGCCCCGCTTCTCCCCTCTCCTGCGATGCAACCGCAACCGCGACGGACCCGGACGCCGACTTCGCGCGCGCGTTCTGGGTCTCGACGCGCCAGAACGGCGTCTTCCAGACGTGGGCGCCGCGGTGGACGATGTTCAGCCGGGGCAACATCAAGGAGAAAGCGCGGCTACTTGACTTCCACAACAACGACAATAAAAAGAGGACGACGACGGCAGCAACACTGAAAAATGCGTGGGTGGTCGACCTCTACGCGGGGATCGGCTACTTTACCTTCTCGTATGCGAAACTGGGCATGCGCGTCCTGTGCTGGGAGCTCAACCCTTGGAGCGTCGAGGGGTTGCGGCGCGGCGCGCTGGGGAATGGGTGGCCTGTTAGAGTCGTAAGGGGAAAAGATGAGCTCGCGATGCCTATGCGCGAACTGCTGAGCGGTGGGGAGCAGATTGTAGTTTTTCTAGAGGATAAAAATCATGCTGCGCGGAGGATTGAAGAGTTAAGTAGCCTGAATATTTTGCATGTCAATTGCGGTCTGCTGCCCACTAGCGACGCCTCTTGGAAGGACGCTTGGGGTATGGCTATACGGAGCGAAAGCGGTGAGGCATGGCTCCATCTTCACGAGAACGTGGGAGTGGCAGATATCGATGGGCGAGCGAAGGGTATCGAGCAATATTTCTTAGACTTAGCACGCGAGGACGGCAATCAAAGGACAGCCCATGTAGAACATACGGAGCTGGTGAAGACGTTTGCGCCGGGGGTCTGGCACTGCGTGTTTGATCTGCATATTACACGATCCAGTAGCATAACATAATAATAATTATTAGGCACTTCATGAATCGCATCAACATATTCTAGCACCAAGCTGTTGTAAGCCAACTCTACGCCGTGTTCGCTCGCCATGCTCCATCCTATCCAGAAATTTAAGGGGGTATCGTTATATCTCCATGCTCTCTAACCGCTTCTCCTAAACTTGCTCGGGATGTTGTCTTCTACGATGGCCATCTTATTGAGCTTCTCAAGTCGTTCTTCCTCATCCTCCAGCATCTCGTGCTTCTTGAAATGCTCGATATCTTCGGGATGTGTCAGGTCCTCGAGACGAGTGTTTTCGTCGTGGTACTTCTCCCAATGGTGGATTTCGTACTCGTATTCATCGTCGCCATGGTGCCCTGGCCCCGTCCCTACGTCCGGCAGTGTATTGCCGCCATCGATGAAGGCGACGAACTCGTCGCGCGTCACGAAGCCGTCTTTGTTGGTATCGAGTAGCTGTAACAGCTCACGCTCGATCTCATCGCGACGCGACTGTGGTACCCCTTTGTTTGACTCGTCCATCAGACCATACGTACGCAGGATCTCCTCGGCTTCCCAGTGGCCATCGGCGTCGTAGTCGTGTAGGACGAAAAATGACGAGGCGTCGAAATCGCTGATGTGGTGCTCCTCTACGAAACATACGTTAGCAACTGGGCGGTCTAAAAACATACGTACGAGCAGGTGTAACTTACCAGCCATGTGTTTCGTCATCCAGTTGGCTCCCTCACCCACCATTGGCTTTTGCGACCCGCCGCTGTGGTCGCCGTGGCCGAGGACTTGACAAACGAGGCCGGCTGCTACCAATATCACGGAATACATCTTGATTGCTCCGAAGTACTTCAATCCGATGATGGACTAGTGATTCTCAAGCAAACGGAAGTGAGGGGAATGGTAGAAAAGACGGGACGGTTCTTTGAAGAACATGAACAAGGGAGCATCCGATGTCAATAAATCACCAGGGCAATGGATGGAGATGGATAGATCTGGCCTAAGATAAGCCAATGGCATGTGGATAAGGGATAAGGGACGCCCAGATGAGATCATCGATCCCCGAGCTTCCAGGCCTGCGGGCTTCCAAGCTTTAGCTCCTGCAGGGAGCTGCAGGGGCCGTCTCCACGCTATAATTTTAGGGTCTGGGGCTGCATTCAGGGGTCCGTGTAGCAGCGTAGTGATCGTCAATTTCCTTCGTCATTCTTGAAACATCAACATTGTATAACCTTCGAGCTTGCGACTAGACATTGGCCTTTCGTGATTATATACCTAATGTATCCGCCCAAGCTCCCAATATGAGTCGCACGTTGGAGCCTACCCTCCTCTCCCTCCTCCCAACCTACTCTAAAGACCTACCGCAGCCTCTCCTCGAGCTCGCGTCCTCCCTGCTCAACCAATCCCGCCACAGCGCCGGCGCGCTGAAAGCCGACGAAGAAGTAGCCCGCAGCTATGCATGCGCCCACATCGCATGCGAACGCCTAAAGATCTCCCTCGACCTCCCGCCGATCCAGCCTAGACCTCCTGTACCGCCGCGCATATACAAGCGATTGTACACGCATCTCGACAATGTGCTACCCGCGAGCACCCTGGGGAGAACAGGCCGGGTGAGGACCCCGAGCTCGAAGATACGCGAGTCCGGCATATTCAGTGGTAGCGGCGGGCGCGTTCCCTCCCGGGGGACGCCGAATAAAGAAGAATCGTTAGCCAAGTTTAGGTCGCCTGCGACTGCGAGGGGAGACGACACGCCAACCAGGTCGACGCGCAAAGCGCCGCCTGCTACGAAGAAGAAGGGAGGGGGGCCCGTAAGCGCATTGCCTGCCTGGGTGCGTCCGACCATCCAGTTCATGTGCAAGGAACTAGAAGAAGAGCGCATCGGCCGAACCGTGCTTGCTGGCATGCAGACGATAGCCGCGCCGCATGGGAAACAGGCCAAGGACGAATGGGTCAACGGGCACCTGACGGCCTTGCTTGCGGGAGTGTATTTCCTCGTCTCGTCGCAGTTGTACGTGCTTGAGCAGGGTAAAGAATTAGACGATCCGCAGTATATACGAATACGAAAGGCGATCCTGAAGGTTCTCGGACAGGCTCAGGCTAACGTCAACGTCGTCGGCATGGATGAGGACGAGCTGTGGATTGGCTGGGCGGATATCAAGTCGAGGGATGTCGACGGTGCGGTCGCCAAGGTGGTCGAGAACGGGTGGCAGAAAGAGGAGTGGTTCGCTGGTATTAAGCATATGGTGAAGGCGAAGGACGCGGAAGTAGATGGTCGGGATGAGGAGATGGAAGATGCCGATGGAAGACCGTTCAGCGAGAGGCTTCATGTACAGAGAGGCGATACCATGCTGCAAGGCAGGTGGGATATGACGGAAGAGAAGAGAGAAGAGTATCGGGAATGGAAGGAAGACATGTTACGTCGGATCAATGAGATCGAACGATCGAGAACTTCTGGGATGGAAATCGACGTCGCGTGAAAGAACGATGCGTTGAGGTTGTTGGTTGATAGTTCAGACAGTCGTCCCTTGAGAGCAAGATCTTATATAAACTGCTGCGGCAATTTGCCCCTGGCCATCAAGTTCCGCAGTTTACGTTAGTATAGTAAGAGGAAAACACAAGGTTATCCACGCAAGAAAGCATCCACGCCGCTATTACGAGATCGACTATGCCCCAGCTCACAAGCTTTACATGTTTCCCACAGCTTCCAGTCGAATTACGGCTGCTAGTGTGGGAGCAATATGCCCTCCCAAAGGCACCTATCATATACGCCGGCAGCTACAGGCCTCCGCTGTACGGCGGACCAACAACACTTGCTGATTATACGCGAAACATAATACGTGTAAATAGAGAAGCAAGAATGGCGGTCTTGGGACATCGAGAAATTTGCGACCTTGCAGCAGGCCAAATATATTTTGAAGGACTAAGATTCCACCAAGGTCGTGCCGAGCACATTCTCTATGGAATATTTTACCGTTTCATGCTTGTAAACTGGGAAAGAGACGCTTTCTCTCTATCGATCAAGCAACTTAAATCCCTCCTTTACCAATCCTACCAATTACCAGGATTTTTGATGCGTATACAGAATCTCGTTATTCGACCTGAGACTTTTGTATTTGACGACTGGTTTCCTTCGAAATTCATACATTACATTTGTCATTATTTATTCTCAGTTCGCGATATAACTTTCGTATTCGACGATCTCGAGTTTGAAGAAGCCTGTTTTCGTAACCGCGTGCCATCCTCGATACCATTAATGAAAATCTACAACCATAAGCGCCTGAAAGGAAGCACACCATGCGCCAAGGAGTTTGAGTTTGGATTCATTCCTTTTCCCACTCGAGATGATCTTATACTGGGGTATGGACATGGCCCGCATGACCCTAAAGGGTACACCATCGCTGAGAAATGGCATTGGGATAAGCTGACAAATTGGGCCGATAACCTCGTTAAGACGATAAAAGAAGGCATTGCTGCCCGGTCTGGGATACGCGTTGGAGTCCGTTTAGCGGTATATTCTGCAATTCGGGATCCGACATACCTCATAAATTCCGCTGTATACGAGGGAATGTAGATATGACTACACGAAGGGTAATCTTTCCGCATTCTCCTAGCCAAGCTAATTTGTCTTATTTTCTTCCTTGAAAAAATTAGCACATCCACCAGCTTAGGACTAAACAGATCTTGATATTTTGGCTTGAGCAAAGGCCTACCACTGGCTTTGCTCCGCCTCAAGTCTCGTGTAGCTTCTATAACAATATCATTTCTGGGCTGCCATATGTTGTAATTGTACTCTTATGATAGACATCTATCGGTAGTGGCGCCTACTTTAGCGTAAAAGGCATACCTTCTCACATCCAAACGTTAGTCGCGTCTCTTGAAGCTATACCTTGCGTGTTTCTTCTTCAAGCCATAGCTCCAGGCTAAGAACTCGATGAAAAAAAAAAAGGGTCGTGATGAATCACCTAGAGAGTGCTTTGGTTCCAAAAATTGACATGTAGCCTTGTCCCTGCCCATGCCGTAGCAATTCGAGCGTTTTCCAAAATTGGGGGGCATGAGAGAAAAGAAAAGAGAAAGAGAGAAAGGATGGGAGGCGTGGGCTTATATAGATAGGTATTCTCCCAGACCCCGTGACCTGAGGCGTTACGGCGCAACCAAGGCAGCTGCCAGTCACTGGCCAAATGGTTTGCGAGCGGTGAATGGTCAACTGCACTATACCTTCATCCCTTAGGCAGACTAGGTAGGTACATTGTGTAGTCCGTTGCCAGGCTATTTACCTAGGTACCTAGCAAAATATCCCCTTTAGGTGGCTGTAGATAGCTGCACTTTTCGTATCAAAACTTACCAACGCCTACAGACCAGGTATCTTATAAGTCAGGTAGGTACCTACCTGCGTAAGGTCTGTCAGTTGCACGTCCTGACCGATGTTTACCTCTTACTTATTGAAGAGTCCTGCTGCTCGCTAGTTCTCAACTTGAAGAATGTAGGTGGTCTCGCTAATATAGCTTTGACGAGTGTACGGGACCGAAACAAGTAACAATTCTCCCAATTTCTCATTTACAATGCTTTGTTTTACTCACACAATACTAATTCTGTTGTAACTGCCAGTATACCTATCAAAAAAATTCAAGCCCCTTTTCTGGTAGCATCCCCATGTCCTGGTGTATCCTGAACAGTCCCTCCCACCGATCCCTTATCCGTAAACTGGCGTCCGACAGCGCCCTTCTTCGAAAACGGGCCGCCGACCTTCTGGGCTGTACCGCCTACAGCGCCCTCGGACTAGTTATAATCATCATTAGCAAAGTCACCCCTATACCCCAGTGCAACCGTTACTCACCGTAAACTGATGTCCAACCGCCCCCTCCCTATCAAACGCCGAGACCCTATCCGCCGAACCACTTCCCCCACCACTACTTCCAGCAGACCACGACCCGAACATCCCGCTGACGCTCCCGGGTTCCTTGCCGTCGCGGCCTTTGCGCCCGGGCATCGCGGAATCGAGCATGCCCCCGCCGCCACCGCCGTCAGTCCTCATGCCGTCGACGTGCGACTGCGGGCCCTCCTCCGACTCGTCGTAGTCCCGGTGGCCGCGCTTCATGACCTCCTCGATGCCGCCGTGCCGTCCGTCGTGTGTGAAGTCGCCTGCGTGGCGAGGGCTCTGCTGCTGCCGGGCGTCATTCATGTGTTCCTGCTTCTTGGAGTCGCCTGGTCGGAGGGCTTCTTTGATGGATCCCAGGAGGGATTTGTGCTGGTGTTGGTCCGGCATCTGTATCTCGCGGGTGTTGATTAGCGATGGTATCTCCTGTCTGTAAATGTGTAGGTGTGGGTATTAAGTTCGGCTGGTGGAAAGGGTTGGGTAACGTAAAGGGGAAGGGGGAGATATATACGTACGTATCCGGCTGCCGTGCCCTTGGGATCGGGGTCATCCGAGAAATCGGCGTTCTCCTGCGCCGCCGAGGCTCCGTAGTTGAGGCCCCTGACCGGGTTTCCGCCTGTGCCGCCAACGGACATAGTTGATTCTTTAGTAAACTTGTAGTATTGTATTTGATAAGTAGGATTTCAATCCCGTAAGTCGTATCTGTATGAGTTAATCATGTACACTCGAATCTTGACTGATGGTTGTGTTCTTGTGGTTATATGGTTAAAAAGGGGGGTGTTCTCATCGCGTCATTATGATGGGCGCAATGTGCCCAGAGATCTGACCACCTCACCATGAGCCGCACTTGACGCGCTACGGCAATACACGGCTCATTGTATTCATGATTCGAACCATATCGGCGATGGCCAATATATTGCATATTGACAATCGCTTAACTTTCTTGTAGACGTGATCTACAAGATGCTTATGTCCCTTTCTTGGAACCAGATAGATGGAATCATTCGTAGTAGCCTAGTGAACAGCGCAAGTAGATATCTACATATCCGAAGTAGACAATAACTCTACAATCTAGTCACGGAAGACGATTAAACTCAGCTATTACAAAAACAAGACATTGATTGTATTACAACTACCTATTATATAGAGCCAGCAAGCTCTATCCGTCTGATTCATTCTGATTCATTCTGATCCATTTTGATACAATCTGATCCATTTTGATACAATCTAATCCGTTCCGATGGCACGTACTCGCGCCCGTGTACAACAAGTTTGATAACCCCAAGAACCATCTCTTCTGGATGGGAGGTTGTAATACAAACTTTCATCATGCCAACTTTCATCTCGGAGAAGCCAAGAATGTCGTAGTCCATATCGTAAGCAACAGGTCGGCCGAACTCGAATATAATCTATCTGCCATCTGAAGCTGCTCTCTATCGACCCTGGTATCTCCAGAGCCGACTTATACAACCCGGAAATCTACTCGCCAATGGCCAGAAGATAGTTGTTCGCAATCGCCTTGAACCAGCGTCCGTCCTGAACATTCTTGTAGACTAATCCCTCTCGCTTTTTGCCATTCATTCCAACGCCCTCTGCGCGCTTCAGTAGATCGTCCTGGCTCTTGGCAATCTTGTGGATATTGACGTACCCCAGCACAGGAACATGCTTCAGGCCGAGCTCGCGCGCGCGCACCTCCACATCCTTCGGGGGCATGTACTGCTGCTTGTCGATATCATAGATAGCAAAGACGAAAAAGTCGTGCTGGCCCTTGCCGTAGCCATGTCGGTTTCGGTTCATCGTAGCACCCACGAGTTCTCCCTGGATCGCGATATTGCGGCCCAAGCGGTGGAGCTTCCACGGCAGCCCGTACCGCAGCGCGGTGATCCAGAACACGTTCTTCTTCTCGTCGGCGCAGCTGAGGTCGACCTTTCGGCTGCTGACGCCGACGCGGCCGTTCTTCAGGTCTGCCTTGCGAGCGCCCTCGGGCAGCGCGGGTACCGACTTGTAGAATTGTGAGTCGTTGCGGACGTAGTATACCGTCATCGAGGAACCGTCCATCTTCACGGACTCCTGGAACGTTGCGTTGGCATACTTGTTGGTGAACAGTGTTTTGATGTTTTGAACGCGCTCGGCATCGGTCTTGGGGAAGAAGGCCGGCGAAGGGCCTAGCGACGTGCCGGCTTCACCCGGGGCGACCTCCCACTTGCGAACGCCGAGCATCTCCGCAAAGCAAGTGTCCAGCGCCTTCTCCTTGTCGTTGTCGTAAGCGGCCTGGACCTCGGGGAAGTCGGCGAGCTTGAGGACGAGGCCCTGGGAGATGTGGCTAGATCGGTTGACCATCACCGACTTGACGTGCACGCCCCTGTTCCCGGACCATGCGGTCGCGCCATGGTGCAGGGGATGCTGGAAGCGGGGGTCCGTTGAACTTACGAAGGAGTCGATCTCGCAGAGCAATACAACCTCGTCTCTGGTGAATGCGCCGGTAGGCACGGCGCATGTCCACCCGTCGACGAGCGCCATCTGGAGCCGGGAGTTGTGGGCGATCGGGCGCAGCTCCGCCACACGGCGGATGGAAACGAGTCTGCGAGGCATCTCCGGCCAGGAAGTGGTCCGCTGTCTCGGGCCGAAGTGTCACGGAAACGCCGGTGTGGTCGCCCCAGAGGGTGAGAGTTATTACGTGTTGGTTGTCGCTATAGACCAAGACGTATGGATAGGTGCCGGACATAATCCGTCTGAGAGTAGGAATTCGTCCGAAATTGTGAGCGAGCTTGAGCTTATTTATAGATGAGACTTAGAATGGGGTGTCGTCGGCTACTCAGGGTATCCAGAGTCAGGGTTCTGATACCGAGCAAGAAGGATCTCCAAGTAGCGACGCGAAGGGAAAAGGCAAAGGCCGATACAGTAGATGACACAGAGGATTATGAAGAGGGCTTCAGTGCTTGTTTTGTAGAGCTGAAATGCCAAGTCAGTATACCCACGAAGATAGAAATAGAAAAAGTATCATGAAATAAAAGCTTACCTTTAAACGAAACCATAGAGCAATAAACTCTCGATCTTTTGCAACCTAAAGCTTGAGTGTATCAAGGCGAGTGACTCATCCACTTAGGTTTGGGTAGGTAGAGCTCAGAGTTTCGTTTCGTGGAAAGGTAGCTGGGTAGAATTTCAGCTGCTTTAGAAAAAATCCTATTTGTGGTAGGGTTTCGATTAGTCGTCTGAAGCTTGGACCGAGGGGTAGAAACGCTGGAAAGAAGGATATTCATGCGAGTAGAAGGCGTTGGGGTCATGCGAGTAAGGGACGTTGTGCTCATGCGAGTAAAAGGCGTTGTATGCGAGTGAAATACGGGGGTATCGCCAGCAACCCCGGCGAAGTAGCTGGGTGTTATGAAAGACGGGGGGCTTTCAGCAGACAGGAATTCACCAGTGATCACCCCTTAACCCATCATCCAGTGACCAATGCGCACCTAAGGGAGTTGAAGAGCGTGAAGCCGCATAAACCATTCAACCACAGCAGAAAGACACGCATTATAGCAAGCACTCGGGAGTGGGTAGAAACTTACCTGCCGTGTAGGTACGCAAGGCACTCAAGGTACACGAGGGGGTCATCACAGCACCGACTCCTACCTACACTCTGATATGCGGTGCGAGCCCTGCTATCTCCAGCCACTCATAGAACATCCGAAGAACGAAGAACGAAGAACCAAAAAAAAATCAAGTGATTTACAAACGCAATATTACCATGTCCAGTCCTCTCTAGCTGCCCGTTTTATAATACAAGGAACCGCATTGCATGTAAGCCCGGAATAAGCCTGTGATGCCGCTAAACGCCAAAATGACTGGGGATCTACCTTAGGACATCTGCCTTGGAATACAGCCTTGTGGTGATGGTACGCAGAAAACACAGGAAAACACCTCTACAACGCATCCTTAGAAATCAAACTGCACTGTAGCCCCCACGGCTCCCACTTCCCTGTACCGTGTTGAGCACTCTCCTAATCCAATCCTTGAGAAGGTACGGGAGATCGCGGATGGTGTCACCATGCGGGAGGAGATCCCATCCTCGAGCTCCGTAGCGGTTGTAGTTGAGCCAGGAACCGAAGATGAGGTAGGCCGCGGTACCAACAAACACACTACTAGCGGTTAGCACTTTGAAAAATCGATAAAATAGGGGTAAGTGCTCACAGAATAACCACCCACGTAAAGAATCCCCAATGCGAGCTGGGCTGGTCATCAGATCCCTCGTCATCCCCCCTCTTCTCGCAGGCGTACTTGGATGACCAGGTCAAGCGCAACACGTCGATGTTGGAATTCTCGTCCAAGGGTTCGTAGCTGTTGAAAATTAAGCTGGGGTCGTCCTTGATGCCTAGCTGAACTTCCTTAGGGGTCTCGTCATCCCCGTCGCCGCCGTCATCCTCGCCGTCGTCGCCCTCGGCACGGTACATTAGCGGGTTGGTCGACCGACTATCAAACGACTCTTCGCCCTCGGCCGGGTCGTCTCCGTTCTCATACTTGTCGTCCGCGGGGTTCCACTCGCCCTCGGTCCCGTTCCGCTTCTCGTCGCAGACGAATTCGATGATGGTCCTCTGCGGCCGTTTCACGTTGCTAGGTGTCTTGTAGAAGCCGCCCTTCATCACCACGCGCACGCCTTCCTTCTGGGAGTCCGAGTTCGAGTCGGATGTGCTGAGTCGCGTGACTTCGGGGTCCAAGTCAAAGCCTCCGTGATCCTTCAGCTCGCCGGCCAGTGGAAACGCTTCCTCAAAATCGTCTCCTCTGCGTCTGATAGCGCAGACTACAATATGAATACAGGTAAGCTTATTGCACAAACTGGAAAGGGGCCACTAGCGAAGCCTAGTGGGGTTCAAGTACCTCGGGAGCCATTAGGGCACTGCTCGTCTTTCTTCGCGTCGCTGCTCTTCTTCAGCGGCCGGCAGATATCCACAGTGTAGGTGGTGTTGATAGCAACCCCTCCAATCGAGTGGCTCATCACGACCGAATGCGGACCACCTAGCGAAGAGAGATCGAATTTCTGCCCGCCGGCCTGGATGTGATCGCACCACAACATCCCTGCTGTGGGAGTAGCGAGTAGCAACGACAAAAGCAATGCGGCATCTGCCGCGTGTATCGTCGGGAATCGCATTTTGGAAAAAGTTGTAGGTGGTTCGCCGACGCGATCGGGTTCGTCGGAGAGGCGCGCGGAAGTGAGACGTGTACTTTACGGTACCACCGAGGTAGAAAGATTTAGGGTAATCTTAGGTGACGGTCGATGGTTGGCGATTAAAAAAGGTGTAGGATTTCGAGACCGGATATCGCGGTCTGTTGTCGATGTTCAACGGAAGGATGATTAATGAAGGGAATGACGGAGAATGGAATGCCGTTGAAGCCTGGAGTAGAGACTCGAGTTAGAAGGAGCTTAAAGACAAACAATAGCGTCAGTTTGAAAGTTTGTGGGAGTAAGCAATCAAAGCTAAGACTTACCTATCACGACACAGGAATCATGTGCCTTGTCATGCCTCGTGTACCTCGATGCCTGGTGGGAAAGGAGGAAACGAACTCGGTTCGCTAGCTGCCGCTGAAGCTGTTCGGGTTCGGGTTCAAGCCAAGTATCGTCATAGGTCCATTGCCTACAGGGATATAAGTACCGGCCGTTACCTAATCCCGTCTGCGTGATTACTAACCCTGCATGGTACAGAATACAATCTTTCCACGTGACACCCCTTATCTTGGACACTCCCCTATTCCCCTTAAGCGGCATCTAGACACACCTCTGCCAACTTTCAGTAAAAATACATGTGTATCTTAATATATTGGGGCGAGGACTACAGTAATACCTATCAATTCTGGGTGTAACGTGGATTTTTTTCAAGATAGTTTTAATGGGTCAGATTTGCCAATCTCTTATGTGTCTAGATGCTGTTTGAGGGGATAACCAAGTCTATCGTCGCACACATATAAGTAGGCACATGCACAAGTTTACATATAGTCAAGGCCGGCATGTAAAAAACGACGCAAAGTCTTATCGCTATTTACTTAGCTACCTAAGTAGGTAATTGCCACCTCAAAGTAGCAACTATTTACAATCCGCATCCGTACTCATCGTGCCGTAAAAATCAAATAAGGGTATAACGAAACGAAACCAGAGCCAGTACCGGAACACCCGTCCGTCGTAAGGATATAACCCCCCGAAAATGCTCAAGTCTCCAGGTTCGTTATACCAGAACCATGAACGCCGGATTCCCATGCTGTGCGTCGTAAAGCTCGACACCGTAGTTCGCCCATGCCTGGTTCATGCCTCGTACGTCCCAACACGAGTAGGACGTAAGGCAGTCCGCCCAGCTGTGCCCGTCTCCCATCTCGAGACTCATTCAGGCGAATAATTAATACAACCTCTCAACCCCCAGCCTCGGTAGTTAGCTAGGATCGAAACTAGCGTAGTGGAAAATAGGAAAAGGACCGGAACAACGTCTCTTCAAGGCAAGCTCCCTACTGCATCATCCCGTTCATCCCGTTCATCCCATTCATCCCGTTCTGCATGCCCCCCTGCATCCCGTTGGGCATTCCCTGAGGCATCCCACCGTTCTGCATATTCTGCGCCTGCATGTTCTGCGCCATCTGCCGTCGCTGCATTATCTCTCGCTGGAGCGATTCCTGCGCCCTCTTAAGGCAGCCATTCTTGAACTGCTCGTGCACCTCGTGTGGGATATTCGCCGGACTGCCGTACCGGTCCGTGAGACTCGAGACATTTTGCCGATACAGCTGTTGCTGTCTCTGCCGTACCTGAGCTATGTAAGCAGCATTGGCATTTCCTGGGTGCTGGCCTTGCTGGCCTTGCTGGCCTTGCTGCTGCTGGAGCTGTTGCTGCTGCTGGAGCTGCTGCATCTGCTGTATTGCCGCCATCTGCTGTGCGGGACTCATGCCGTTGACGGCATTGACGAAGTTCTGGTTGCCCATCTGTTGTTGGTTCGGCATCTGGCCCTGCATCTGCTGTTGTTGGAAGTTGTTGAGTTGTTGCTGGTACCGCTGAGCAAATTGGGCTTGTTGCGCAGCGCTCATCATGTTGGGGTTTTGCATGCCCATATTTATCATCTGTTGACGGAGGAACTGCTGCTGGTAATTCGGGTTTTGCATCTGCGGGTTCTGTCCGTTCATCATATTGGCATTCTGCTGCATTGCCTGCATATGTTGCTGCTGCGCAATACGCTGCCTCTGCTGCTGCGCAATCTGAGCAGCCATCAACTGGCTTGACATAGGTGTGTTCATATTCTGGTTACCCATGAGCATCTGGCCCATATGCGAGTTCTGCGCCACCATGCCCGGTGGCGGGCTGGTCTGGGTCATCCGGGGCGTAGGCATGGGTCGGTTGATCGGAGTGCCGTGCTGCATCTGCGGAGTTGCGCTCGGCATGCGAGGCGTGTTCGAAGGATGACTCTGCTGGCTTCCTCTTGCAGACATGCTAACAGCCATCGGTGCGGACATCGGTCCATGGTTTTGCACCACGGAAGCTGACCTCGGAGGGCTGCCTCCCATGCCCGAGTTCGTCTGCTGCATAGGCACATTGCCAACCATAGGACTTGACATGTTTTGCGGCGTATTCTGTCGAACGACAGGTGACGATACAGGAGGTTGTGAGACTTGTTGAGGAAATCTGTGGGGGGCTTGCCCTGCCATCACGCCATTTGCCATTGCGTTTTGCGCTGGGTGTCCGTGTGAAGACGGTGGCATTTGGGGCATTTGGGTATTCTGCGGTGACTGAGCTGCTTGAGCCTGTGCCTGTGCTTGAGCCTGTGCCTGTGCCTGAGCTTGGGCTTGGGCTTGGGCGGCGGCCTGAGCCTGTTGCTGCTGCTGCTGTGCCATCGCACGGCGTTGAGCCTCTTGTTGTTGCTGCTGTTGCAGCCGAAGCTGTGCTGCTTGTCGTTGGGCTTCCTCACGACGGAGCTTCTCTTGCTCCTGTTGCTGTCGTTGCAGATTCATTTGGGCTTGTTGCTCCTGTTTCTGTATCTGTAACTTTCGCTCGTTCTCTGCTTGTCGGGCCTTCTCCTGCTCTTTTCTCTCGGCATGCTGTGTCTGAATATCGTGAAGTACCTTAAACCTCTCGAAACGAGGCACGAAAGAAGTAGCGCCAGACTGTTCATTAGTATCGGTACCATCCGTACCGGTTTGCGCACCACCGGTAGTAGTTGAACGGCGTTCATCGTACGTAAGCATGTATCTCTCTTGATCCGCGGCCAGCGCTTCATCTGCCGCTCTTTCTGCCACGGTACGCTTCCGAGTCTTCGGTTTGGGTGGTGCATCGGAGTGTTTCGGATCAGTCATGCGCTCAAGCAGCTCGATAGTTTCTTCCACGTTTTTGGTGGGCGTTAAATGCAGCGGGGGAGCGGTTGCGAGCAATATCTGTGCTTCTGCAGTATATATATCGGTCCCATCTAACTCCATCTTCTCGCGCTTCTGCTTCTTAGGCGGAGGCATGCTCGCAGCCGTCGGAGTGGGCGGTACGGTAGATACGGGCGTGGGAGGAAGAATACCCGAGTCGGCACCAGACTTGCCATCCGCAGAGCCACGCGGAGTCTGCATTTTGATCATCAAATCTACATGCAGGCTTTGGGGTGTAGGGTGAAGCACAGCTGTATAGACTCGCGCTTTCAATGGTGCCTTGCTCTTCTGTCCATCGCCAGGAGCAGGCGGTGCCGGCATATTCTCCTTGTCCGCAGATTTAGTATCGACGGGCTTTTCGTCGCTTTTGGAGGCATCGGTTTCGGCACTGTCCTTAGGAAACGGAGCGTAAGGGGATGGTGTAATGTAGGGGTTGTAGTTATGAATCGAGGATGGCTTGATCGAGTCCGCCTTAGATGCCGGACGGGCAGCATCTTTAGTTTGTGTAGCCGTCTTATGGTCGTGGATTTGCACGATGAGGCATCCTTCGTAGAAAGGAACACCAGCATCATTGAGATCTGGTAGCATGTCGTGGGGTACCGTCCGAGACTTGACGTGGTCTAGGAAGACCTTCATGGGCGACTTATACGGGAATACGCTATCTTGCTGATCAAATCGGAAGTGGTTCAGATGAAGATGTACGATGAGCGAAGGTGGATGACCGGCATATTTCTTCAAGATATAGGTATCGGTAACAGCTATTTTCCTGTAAGTACAATGGACAGTAACAGCATGATGATATTTGGGATACATACCTTCCGGGCGTGGCTCAAATGTCTGCTGCGGCAAGGTATCGGGAGCTATAGTGGCTGATCTCAAAGATGCATTATTCTTTTGACCGCGACCCGGACCTTGGTTGGAGGTATCGCGTCGTGACCGAGCCGCTCCGGGCCGATGAGAAGTGCCATTGGTACCGTTTGCGGTGATTGAATTCGCTGCTTGCTGTTGTTGCTGCTTAGCTACAGCGGAGGGAGGTTTCTTCGCCGACATGTTGGGAGAAGGTGACGACTGAGATGAAGATACGCCATTTGTCTGGATACCGGGAGGCGGCGGGCGTTTTATCTTGGGAGTAGGCGGAGGAACGATGGGGGTGACAACGGGAGCCATGGTTCCGATGGTGCGATGAGTAAGTAGCTCAAGGCTCTGCGCACCACGAAGCGACTAAGCGACACCCAAAGGGCTGCGACTTGAGACCAAAGGTATCACGAGAGCAGCGTTTGTCGTTAACATCGATCGCGATACAGTGGAGTGGAAAGGATACGAGATGCGCGCGTAAATAAGCAGGGTGCAATAGTCCAAGTCAAGTTAGCAACTTGTGCATGGGATCGCATTGACCGAGTGATTCGGATAATGCGACGATTGATTGAAGGGGAACACTCGATGATGGTCGGATTATGGGAAACGAGTGTTGAAAGTCGAAGTTCGTTGTAGTCCGGAGACTCTCTTTGTGTGTGGGGTCAATTTGGGTTAATTTTCCAAGGTGACGGAACCTTTTTCTCCAGGCGCCTTAGGCAGGTACCTCCCTGTTATAGGTGCTAGAAGCGATACCTTAGGTAGGCGGTTCAGCCTTGAATTTAAGCCTCATCAGCTGATTGCTAAACTATTGGTCGGAATTGGCTGCCGCTGCAGCAGGTACATGCGCAAGCCACAGCTAGACCCTGTCAATCCCACGTGATGGAAGGTATCTTTAGCTAAGGATTAAATCTCGGAAGACAAACATGTCAAAATAAAAATGGTGAATGAAAAGCTTATATGTTTTTCTTTCAGTTACGGTCGAAACGATGGTCCTCTATTTCAAAGGCTATCCTTTGTAAATACCCATCAGGTAAGTAAAAAGAAAGAGAGTTTTCTTCACGAAAGTATATAGGAAATATCCCATACACCTCATAGATCTCATATGATATAATTACCCTTACGGCCTGGTCACCATCAACGCCTACTCGAGGTATGTATGAGCACCGAAAACTCAGGTAGGCTAGATAGATAGGTATATTATCTGTAACGTAACCAGTCCCAAGCATGCCTATATATGTGATATATGTAAGTGGTAAAATCATACCTACATCAGCCGTTGTGAAAGACGTAATCCAACATCTCCAAACTCGATTCGAAACTTGCAAGCCAGCGCAGTCATGCATCGCCCTCATGTCCACATAACCAATTGACCCTTTCCAATGGAAGAATATCATTCCTTACCCTGGACCCGGCGGCCCCAATCGTCGCCAACCTTCATGCTATCCACAACCACCACACCTCTTCCTCGTCCAACGCGCTCTACCCGCTGCCACCAGAGGTCTTCCTTCTTCTTCTCCTTTTCTGGCTTCTCCGCCTCGGATTCGCTATCCGCAAGCCCGCCGTGTCCACCATCAGCTCCGACTATGAGGATCACGTCGTACTTGAGCCAAGTCTGCAGCTGTGTGATAACATTTCCATCCTCGCCAGCTAGAGATTCTTGAAGATAGATCACCTCGGGCTGCAAGTGGCGAAGGATATGCACGTGACCAGCAGGCGTGGTGAATGGAATGATCATTGTCTCCTTTTCCACCAAGGCCAGGGCCTGCGAATACACCGCATTGAAAGGCGTATTGGCCGTGTTAGAGCTCAACCTAAAACCCCATATTAGTAACCCTATCTACTTACTACCTTATATTCTTAGGAACTCAACGTACAATGGACTTTTCACTTCCTCGCCTGGTGTGTGAGCCTGCTCATTCCCTATATTCGAAAATGAGGAACTCAGAGACGCGGGAGGTAGGTTACCAGTTGACCCTTCGAGGGCAGTTTCTTTAATACCGGGCGCGTAGATCAGAATGAATAGCTTGATTTTAGCGAAATCGGTGTTGCGAGGTATGTGAGAAAGGACGGACTGCGAGCCAAGTTAGTAAGGTACGTAACGCCAGTATCATCTTATATCAGGCAGTGTCATACCGCATGCTCGTGGAAATCGTCAGCATTGAAATTGTCCATGTTCGTATCCGCGGAGACTACGATAGCGACCGTCTTGCGCCGTCTACTGGGGTCTTTGGCTTGAGACGGTGGCGATTTCTCCTTGCGAGCCTCGGCTTCTTCGGACCATGTTTCGTGATCAGCATACGCATTCTTGTCTTCTTCTCGTATGGCAGCTAATGCACTACCCATTGCGCTCCCAACCGCACTACCAACTCCAGCCATGCTTGCAGCTACTGTCTTGCTCGCGTTCTGGAGGAACTGCTGCGGGCTAGGGGTCCGTCGCACCGCGGCAGACACTTGCGAGCCCCATCCCGCAGAGGCGCCGGTTGCCTCCGGGTGTATTTCGCCGACGCCGTAGCTAACATCGTCGCGAGAGCCACGGTTGGCCCCGGGCGGCGGGTGCGATTCTCTCCCATACGCGCCGTAGGGAGGGTTTTCGCCGTAGTCGGCGTTTTCGTAATCGAGGTCGGCGGGTTCAGGATCGCTCTCCTCTTCTTCGTTTTCGTTGCTCCGTTGACTCCATGCCCAGGCTGCGACGCCTACTGTCGCGACGGTAAGGGTGACGACAAGAGGAACCCAGTGGCTCCAGACGCCCCTCCGGCGAGATCTGGACGACTCGTACGACGACGACATTTATTCAGGCAGGATCATCGCAATTTATGCCGAAAAGGCCGCGCAGGCGCACGGGGTGGAGTTTAAATAGAGCAATGCGAATCACGACGCAAGTAATGGGTCGCGATCGCGGTATAAATTACGTAGATTATGTAGGTCAAGGTAAGGTACCTAAGTAGTTCAAGGGAGAGAGAGGGTCGCCTAGGAGATGGGTTAGAAATGCTGCTCGGGTGGGAAAATAAACGGAATAGAAAGCAATAATACCTAAATTCGATCTGATGAATGGGGCTGGGCTACGTGTAAAAGCTCCGTAGCGGACAGCAAGTAGATTGCGGTCAAGACATCAAGAAAAAAAGAGGCCCAATGGCAAAGTGCAATGTGCAATGAGGTGGCTGGTCACAGCTTTCTCCGCCGAGGCTCCTCCAAAACAATTGGCCGGGGTAGGTACCTGGTCCTCCCTGGTCCTACCTGGTAAGGAGCCAGATCTAGTGTTTCCATTGGTTGGAGGGGAAACGCTGGCACACGCTACACCGAGGAAGGGGTACTCGAGAATGATTGGATGCTCACCGAATCTGCGAGTTCACCGAGAGCCCCACCTTCATTATCGATAATCGCTATTTCTCGTCAGTGACTCAAAGCTTCCGTTTCATCGCTGCCGAAATATCAAAGGCCTCAGAACAATTAAGCCATTGCGGCGAATCTGAACAGTCTTCTTAAGTATAGTCGAGGTATGACAAAGAACTAGTATATATAACAATAATAAACATATGCTAATATCCAGACCAGGTAGAGACCGAATAAAACATCGAGTTGTCTCTCATTGCCCCTCCATCCCTCTAAGAAACTCAGCCAGGCTTTGGGCCCCTTCAGGATGCCCCACGCCGTATCTATGCCGGCCACCGGCCTCCAGGCTCTCATCCTCTGTGGTCCGGGGTCTTCGTTCCCGACGTTTACCTCAAACCCGGATGAGAATCCCAAAGCATTATTACCTATCGCGAACCGTCCTATGGTCTGGTACCCTATTGATTTCTGCTATCGCACGGGCATCACAAGTAAGCGCACCCCCATACTTATCCTAGCCTTTCATTACTTTATCACGATGACAACCTTCTCTACTCTCATCAATAGTTATATACTAACACATATAAGACATTACTCTTGTTTGCCCCCCTTCAGCTGCCGATGCTATTACCACGGCGTTGAACACAAATCCATTTCTTACTGGCTTGCCTCATCCCCGTCCAGACCTTGTAGCGCCTCATGGTTTAGACCAGAACACAGGAACCGCGGAGATACTCCGATTACCCGAAATTCGAGAACTTATTACATCTGACTTTGTAGTACTACCATGCGATCTAGTCTGCGAGCTCGGCGGTGATAAGCTGCTACAAGCATGGATGGTCAAGGCAGTGAGTCTCCCGGATCTCCTGGGAGATGGTGAGCCCCCGTACTGCAACGGTGGTCTCGGTGTATGGTACGAAACGAAGACGGCCACCCCTATCAAAGGAGAGGAGACAGACTTCATCGCGACGACGCCAATGCCCAAGTCTGTGATACCCACGCCGAAAGACTCACTACTGCCACATCTCTCCTATCTAACTTACTCCATGCCGAAGGATTCGCTCAACGATCTCGTCGATGAGAAAAAGGGGTTCCCGATACGACATGGTTTACTACGCAATCATCCCAGAATCAAGATGCTAACCACACATCGCGACGCGCACATATACATCTTACCGAAGTGGGTTCTAGACTTCGTCCAGGAGAACGACCGCCTGGAAAGCATTGGTGAAGACGTCATAGGATGGTGGGCAAAGGCCGGTTGGGAGACGGGACTCTCCGAAAAGCTAGGGCTGAGGAAGGTACTCGAAGGTCGCACTGGGGAATCCGACGCAGACACGTCGGGAGCTAATAACGCCTCCATGACCGAAAGTGGTCTCCTGGACTCTCCGAAACTGAGAGATCTTAATATGATTTCCCCTCCCGCGGATTTCCACAAGATAACAGCGGATAGAATACTGTCCAAGCCGAAGGAACCTACCGTTCCGCCGATCTTGGCATACGTTCACCCTTCCCACGCGGACGCCCCGCTACTCCGCCGCGTGGACACCGCCCAACTTCTCCTAGCCGTGTCCTTGCAACTAGCGAAAATCCCTTCCGTCGAGGAGGCCGGCTTCGAATCGGCTTCTCCCTTCGCCCACGCCAAGAAGGTTGCGTATCCCGAAGGTGTCAAGCCCCGGACCACCATCACCAGGCAGGATTCCCTAATTGCCGATAACGTGATGGTGGAGGAGAAGACGTCGATCAAGGAGAGCGTCGTTGGAGCCAACTGCCAGATTAAGGAGGGGGCTAAGTTGTTCCAATGTCTGCTGATGGACGGCGTCGTGGTCGGCAAAGGCTGCAAGCTGACTCGCTGCATCATGGGTAAGAGAAGTGAGGTCGGAGAAGGATCGACGCTCACGGACTGCGAGGTGCAAGAGAATCTGTTGGTGGAGCCGAGAAGTAAGTTTTGCTTTCCTGTCCCCTCTCTTTCCCTATCGCTACGGCGTCGTGTGGTCTGTATACTAATTGCGCTACAGCTGAGGACAAGGACAACAAGCTCATGAGCTCTTCTGGACTAGAAGCCAGCGAGCAAGAGATGCAAGAGGTGCTGGAGGACTTTGAGGATGATGGAGATGATGCTATGCTAGGATAGCTGCCTACATAGGTAAATAAACAAACAGACCTTCCATAACTGAAACTTTCTAGATGACTTTATACTTGTGACCGCTCCCCAGATTTCTCTACTGAGAAAATTTCGAAGTTTTTAACACGATTAGCAGTTTATTATATGGTAACGCCGCAGGTGTTAATGGTGTTAGTTCAAATGGAATGAGGATGGCGAGCTCCAGCAGCTATCATCGTCTTCAGTTCGAGCCATATTGGTAAGCCGGCTTTTAACCAAATTTTCACCGCTGAGCACGTCTACGGAAAAGGGCAAAACGCACGAAAAGACCTCTTGGCCTTCCAACCTAGCACTGGACCCTAATGCTCCTAATCCCAATCCCCGGCGAGTCCCAGCAAATCGCCGCCTGCAGCGCCGAGTCGGACGTCCCCGCGCACCCGTACTCCGTGTACACGCTCACCGTGCACCGGCTTCCTAGCCACTTCACCGCGTGCACGGGCTGCGACGCGCCGCTCGCATCCTTGTACTCGAGGCAGTCGGGCGCCGGCGAGATCCACCGCCAGTCCGCTGGTGTCCCGTTGTCGCAGAGCGGGGTGGCGGCTTTCCAGACGGAGAGCGTGCCGCTTGAGCGGTTTGAGCTGGTAACGAATGAGTTATATGGACGGAGGCTTGACAGTATCTATTGATTATACGTACAGAGGATTGGCTAGCTTCGGAGATGTTGGGGAAGCTAGAGCTGGAGCGGCGGCAGCAAAGAGTGCCCCGAGAAGAGCCAAGGATCGCATGTTGAGTTTCGGCGTCGGTGACTTTTGAATTTCTAACCAGTGATAGAGAAAGAACAAGGACGCGGCCAGTTCCATTTAAATGCCTATCTTCAACGTCTGAGCACACTGACTGGTTGCAGACAACAATAGGGAGTTGGTCTTCGATACTATGGATTACATAAGACAGGGGCTTATTGTCTTAGGTAATCCTTCCCCCTTGGCAAGATCTGGAACCTCAAGCTAGAAAGCTTCACAAGTTCAAAATCCTTGGTTTCGGAAGGCAGCTCATCTGGCAGGATTGTACTTTCGATGTGGGTGCTTCTAAGTCTCCAGCAATTACTTATTTTCATGCTTCTCCTGTGGTTAATTACATGTGATGGTTATGGGTCTTTTTCTGGTAGTTATTGAGAATCCTCATCCCACCATGAACATCCTTCCTTTTCTCCCCCTTAGGGGGGTGGCTGGACACTGGTATCCTGAAGAATCCCGGTGAGTTTAACGCCATCTACTTGCTTCCCTTTGACGACAGGATATCTGACGATGGCTGACCTACGGACTGAAGTCATAAAGAAGGTCCCATGTTCCGTTGAAGAAGCCCGCTGAATACTTCTATAGCGCAATTTAGATGGCCCTCCCCGATATAACTTGCTTAAGAACATGCATGAAGGACAACAGAGGACCAAACATCGGAATTGTCAAAGTGTGCTGCGAGGGCCTCCCGCTTGGCTTTTTTCAATCTCCTATTATGCCTCATCTCTTCGGATAACCTCAATGCTTTCGCGTGCTCGTCCCTCTCCTGAGTGAGTGCTCTGCATTTTTCACGGAGCTGGTAACACACCTGCCTCTGCGACTGGATCATGTCGATTAGCTCATCTCGATCGATTGATTCAAACTCTCCTTCATCGATAGGGGGTATAGCTCGCTTTTGGGTCAGGATGGCGTTTTTAACAGACTTAGCCGTTGAGTTTCTACCACGAACGTGTTCGTTTATGTCTGGATCCGGTAGATGTTGCGTTCCAACGTCCCGTGATTCATCTGCTGGTGAGCTTGAGCGGCCCAGCATTGGCGATGACTCAGAGCGCCGATTAGCAGGACTTCTATCGAGGAGGAAGCGTGTCCGAGCTTCGCGACTCGATATCACCATCTCATGAGCGTTCTTCATGTGCAGTTTGAACTGATCTACACGGCCGTAGGGTTTGAACTCTTTCTCGCAGCCTGGCTGCTGGCAATACCAGCCGGCCCATGCCGTGCCTGCTCTTGAGGTGTCTGTTTAGGGCATTCGCGCAACTGAGACCTTTGCCGCACTCCGAACAGAGAAAAGACTGTTCCGTTTGAGCTGTGCGACTAGGACGTATTCCAGTTAGCGATTTGCTAGATATTAGCATTGGAAATACGATAGCACTCGTGCAAAGGTAACCAACTCACCTCCATCTATCTTGTGCAGTCATCATTGATGTTCTGTTACTCTGTAACTAGGACGCGTGCCAGGCTAGCTATTTGGAGTAGCCATCATCAGAATCTTCATCATCGCCATTGTCATCATCCATAAATCCCTCCGAAGATGCAATCTTAGCCACGTCGGGTTCATCCGAAGCTTTCATCAAACCCTCAATTTTTGGAGTCATGATTCTCTTCAACAGAGAAGAATTAGATATTCACTCGTAATCGACCATTTGAGCCACCCGCTGACCTAAAAGGCATTAAGGGACGAATTAAAATTTTCATTTAGAAATAGACTGGTTGAGCTTCTTATAACTATGGGCGGTTGGTCTGAGCACCGTAATCCTGTGGATTGAAATTTGAGCCAAGCCGCCCCTGAACCATGAGCTGAGGTTTGGTACCGTTCAGTGTCATTGTCGGGGTGCTTAATGTCGTGACAATCGCACGAACGCGGCTCCATTTACCTTTATATCATGGCTTGCCTGACTCTTACACTTTATAAGCCGATACCATTGCTTCTTTATCGGTCTTTTTATTTACTAAATCCGTTGACGGCCGAGAGCCGTCTGCAGATCGGAACCTTTTCAGCTTACTCCACCTACCGCGGTTGCGTGCTACGACTGGCAAGACTAAAATAGCAGGCATCGCGCTTGGAATTAGACAATGTAACGCTATGGGCCTCCACCTCTAAAAGTAGATGTGGGCGATCTCACCTTGGTCTTATGTAGGTAGGGAAATATCCCGCCATCCGAAAACAGATAAAGTTCGCGAGCTCGGCTAACTGCGATCGATGTGAGATATTGGTATCGTGAAGCCGAAAATTAAACAACAACATATACTGACTGTTTCCTCTCAAGAATGATGATGCAAGTGAAGTGTTTATCTCAATTTTAGACGCCGTATGTTCAATATGCAAGCTAACCAAGATTCGGCTAGGAAGTCGAGCGGCCCTACGGGTTTGATGCGGCGTGGCAGCGCGCCCACCAATGACATGAGGTCATTTCCGTGGCACAGTTAAGCATATCAATGTGGGAGCCGGGGTGTTTGATCTCTTACGGGACTAGATCGAATCCTTAGCAATTCAGCGATGCAGCGCGATGCAACATGATGCCCTCCTCTCGAGGATCTAGAGGAACGGCAGGCCTTTCGAAACGACCTGAATTCAGCGGAGGGGGCCTCGTGGTAGACAGGGGTTGTTATTGCTACTGCTACCCAAAAACCAAGGAAGATACCCCAAAAATGAAAAGAGGTAGGGAGGAGGTTTATCTCTCTTGTCTTCCACACTCTTTTTTTACTCTTCACTCCTTAGAATTTGGTGCGCCGAACGGGGACCTCAGGTTATTCGGGAATGTATCTCGTCGACTCGGAACAGCGTATCATCTCGGGCTCCCTAGTCGCTTCGCGTGTGCGACTGCTCTAACTCGCAGACAATGATCGACCGCAACACGACAGGAGAGCCGAATAAAGGAAGCCCATGTCCACATTCGGACGGAAAGAATACGGTGGTGTGCTGGATCTGTGCTGAGAATGGCTTCTCGCCCCAGAGCGCAAGAGGCTCGTCGAGCCCGGTGAGCCCGGTGGACTTCGAGAAGGATACGTTCATCGTGCTTGACGATTCGCCGTTAGAGGTACTTCCGCCGGGCGAAGGCATTGAAGTTGGCGCTCAAAGTCCATATCCCGGCATAGAGGCCATCTCCGGGCCGATCATACAAAAGGGTAGATGGAGTGACGGACCGGAACAAAAAGAATTCGCTCCTAGCCGCCCTACCATATTCGGTGTCCAGAGGAGGTGGTTCTGGATAGTTTTAATAGGGTTGCTGGTGGTACTGCTCATAGGAGTAGCTATTGGCGCGGCAGTTGGAGTGACGCAGAGTAAACACTCGACTGACACATCGTAAGTAATCCTTATGAGCTCTCGATGTTATAAGAGACTTACTAACGAAATGACTCCTCTCATAGAGCGGCAATAATAACACCAGAGGCATCAACGGCAACGTCGGCATTATCACCAACGACATCATCAGCAATGTCAACACCAGCAGCAGCATCATTATCATCACCAACATCAACTTCATCATCAATACCGTCAACGTCAGCATTGGGAACATCGTCGACATTAGAAAAGACATCAGCAACTTCACCAACGGCTTCACCAGCAACTTCATCGACGGCAATAGTAGACGAAGAAAAACCGAGTAGCACTACCATATCGCCAACCTCGACGCCAAATAAACCCGATCCCACCGGTACGACTGCTACGACGACTGTTCTTGTGACTGTAAGTTGAATATATCACAAGCAAAGCTTCATGGACGATGAGCGCCAGGCATAGCTAGAATCACCTGCTAACCCGACTCTAGCCTCCTGTCTCATCCCCAGATACAGTCACGCTCATCGCCACTCCTACGCCTACTCCTTCGCCCCCCACAACCATAACCACAACCGAAAAAGCGACGCCAGCATCAACGAGCGAGAAAACCTCGTCGACCCTGTTCCCCGCGCAGTCCAACGGCTACTGCCTAGGCTACGACGGCAGCACGTACACGGACCCTAACACGGGTTCGCAATTCCGGATCGAGTGCGACGTAGCGCACCAGGGGAAAGACATCGCGAACCCGGAGGCCGAGACCATGGAGGACTGCGTGTCGCTATGCGCGGACAACTCGCGGTGCGTGGGCGCCATCTGGTACAACGTGGGGCCCCAGGGAACCGACCTGAATTACTGCTGGCTCAAGAGCTCGCTGGACGATAGTGATATACGAGATACGCCGGACGCGCAATCGGTCGTAAGGTTGTAATAATGTTAATACATGTTAATTCTATATAGGTAATTGAAACAACTGTACATGGAAGTCTTGAAGCTTTGGTATCAACTTATTATAATTGAGTAAATATAACCAGGTAGAACTCCGCTCGCTGCCGCTATGTGCAGCGTAGACTACTATAAGACATAATACCTCTATCCTGCTAAATACCTAGGTAGGTACATATGCTGTGCTACCTCAGGGCTAATTTCCTCACCCAATCGTTTCCATGCGGTGACAACAGCAGGCTAGCGATACATTCAGTACCTTAGGATTCTACAATGCTCCCGCTGCTTTAACAAGGAGACTGAGTGGAAGGTCATTCTTCGCTTCCCATAGGAGAGAAATGCATTATGCGGTGCCTGGAGCATCGTGGCGTGGGCGCGAGACGGTGAACCGCAGAGGTTGGTTAGGTTAGTTGGAGCTTACCTGGGAGGTAACTAAGCTCGATTTACCTAGTACAGATTCATCCTCCGGAACCCCCCCTTGCTCATAGTTTTACCTTATAAAAGTGCGTGATAGAGGCGGAAGAAAGATACAAAAAGAGCCTTTTGCCGATCCTTGTGGTATCTGATTGAAAATCTAGCCTCGTAAACTCCGGACTGCTATGCCGCCCACAAGGATAGCTTTAAAAATTTTTGGGAAATTCGCTCTGTCATGCCCGCCTCTATGATGATACTTACCTGCTACATACCTAAAGCATTTGATAAGTTTTATTTACTGGAATCTAGCAGAGGAAAGCCTGTCGGCGTCTACCTAGGAAGACCCAAAGAAGTAAGGATTACTCCTCATTAAAAGGTGACTGGCTGAAACTATGCATGTAATGCGCGTTATATCACAGATTGGCTGATGAATTCCGCTGATATCTTGGTCATTTGGTCGGGTAAGCTGAAATGATAAGTGGCGTTCGGGGAGGAAAGACTTTAGAAGGTGTGACAAGATAGGGGTAGGTATCGGTAGAACCTGGTGGCGGCTCGGTCTTTGGGATCTGAGTTTTCTGATAAGGCTCGCACTGTATGGACCTCGCTCGTATAATGATATATCAGGCGTATTTGAGATTTTGTATCCTATGTGTTTTTCAATCTAAATCCAAAGAACTCAAACTTCTGCAAAATGCCTTGGGGAAATAACATAACAAGGCAGCGCACGGAGCGCAAATCATCTACTGCTACATTTCGTGCCAGACAAAGATATCAAAATCATAATTTTCTAAGGATTCCAACAGTAGGAACTAGAACAGGAGTCAAAAGGCGTGCCCAGAAATTTCGGATTAAAAGAAATATCGCTACAGGGGGTAGCTCGATGGTGAATGCGCCCATTACTAATGATAATCGGTCTTATTTTAGATTTGTAACATCAAAAGCTTTAAACTTAATGCTTCATACTAATAACAGCGTTCATCTCCAGGGGTTCTCTAGTATGTATCATGAGCCTTTTTCAATTTACCTCTAGGATGCCTAGTCTCTAATATTACTACTAGCAATCGGATTTGCCCGCGAGTCACGGCCACCGCACACTTCTAGCGATGTGCACAGCCCAACGGAATACAGAGCAAGTTCTACCTCGTTCTCTTCAGCCTCGAATAATTACATAGAATCCCACGGGAACGAGATGTATCCAGATCTCGATCACAACCCTAGGAAGATAATAGAGAACGCCAAGGGAATATCCTTAGCTACAAAAATCCGGAAAGGACTGAATATTCATAAGTACTATCGACAGAAAGCCATGACCGACCTAGAGTCATGTAAAGATCATATACATTTCTACAAAAAAGAAATAAATAGTGTTCTAATATGCCTACGACGGCAAAGGACTCAGGCCTTTCCAATTACTCAACATGATTTCAATTTGCTGAATATACAAGGACTCGATGGCAGCCATGAATCAAACGTTGAAGCAGAGAACAAGATAAAAGAATTGAAAAGGCGCCTTGGAACCATACAGAAGCAGTCCGAGTCTGTGAAAGAATGCGCAGAGAAAATACATCTAGTAAGTCACATAGGTATTCGTAATGACCCTTTGCTAACCAAAATGTGTAAATAGATGATATGCTTCGAAGAAAATGACACGGAATCCGAGGTTCGGCGTGTGCGTCTTGAGATACAAAATTGCAAAGAAATAGCCACCTCCACCATGGAAGAGATTTCAAATTTCCAGAGTCTATTTCACGGGATTCGTGCTCTGGGACAGAGTGACCAGCCTTACTTACGAAGGGAAAACTCTGAAGTTTCTAAGACTTTCTTACTTCATCTCGACAAAAGCCGAGATGCTTCCAAGTCCCTCTATCTAAACCTCAGTCGCATTTGTAAAGAGCACAAAATGCATAGGCTATGCTTCAATCTCGATGTGCGTAGTGAGGAAATTGAGCACCGATACGCATGTGAATTCCGCTTTGCCTTTCAACGAACCGACTATGAACACGACGGCTGGGTATGGATGAGATCGCGATTTTTATTAAATAAAAGATCCCCCAGGAACAACACACGGCCTCGCTTTTGTCCTGCACAACTCCCTCAGAACGCAGAGTTCAAGATGGAATTAGAGGGAGATCTTGTCCTCGAAAAAACGCAGAACGATAATTTGGAGCGACCTCAAATCCAGCTATCTTGCTTCTTGAAATCCTTTAGACAGCGAAGCCACAGATTGAGATTAGCACGACTAGTTTCGGAGACTGTCTTGAGGCTAGACCCGAAATTTTGGCTTCAAAGAAGTTTGCAAAGCAGTAATATATTTGTAATTGCTCCGCTAAAATACGAGAAGGTGGAATCTCTTCAATCTCATATTCGAGTTCGCCTCAGGCGGCAAGACACCAAGCACATTAGAGATGATCACCAAAGCCAAGCCCATGCTCACGATGTTCTTTTTAGTCTAGGGCTGACGCTACTCGAACTAGCATTATCGGAATGCATTCCAAGACCAGAAATGGCAGATGGAACTGGGGTCGAACAAATGTTACAAGAGGTCACTCGGAAGTTCAATCTCGTGGAGAATGATATGGGGAGCTACTATGCAGAAGCTGTTAAGTTTTGCTTATTCGATTGTACACATGATGGCAGCTTTTATGATGAAGCAGTTCAAAGGGACTTCTACAAAGTAGTGATTCGGGGCTTAGAGTCACAGGAAGCTGAATATAGCAAAGGCAAAGCTCTAGCCGATGAGGGACTTAGTGAAGTGGTAGCCAGACTGAAGCCTCATGTCTAATATACACGTTTGTCACGAGCTTAATTATTTAATTTACTGATGATGATTTACTAGTAAGTCTTAGAAAAGCCGTTTGTTTAAATTATCAGTGTATGAATTGATTAAAGAGTTTATATACGGGCATACAATGCTCTCTTAATACCTAAAAAAACCTAATAGCTTTAGGATTTTTTACCCAGCGAGCTAAATAAGCATTTGACTCTGCTATTTTAACTTAAGATTTGGTATTTATTGATCGCGATGAAACTATTTCTTTTATCTAACCCTAACCTTAACCGTGAGAATTATTAGAGTTAAATATACCTTAGCTGTACCTAGTTAAGTCGTTCTATCAATGATAACCTCTTCGTTTTCATCGACGTCTTATGTCTGCCAACTTTCACTGGGTCGTGATGAATGTGAAGTAACTTGATTGTGGAGCTTTTCTTCAACTCTCTCGATATGCTCGAGTCAGACCTCAGAGAGAAACGGAAACTCGAATCCAGATCATCCTGTTGACGGGGCATATCAATCTACTTCTCGGCTGCATGGATAAGAAAGTAAATTGGAGGTAAAGGGCAGATATCGTCTAAGCCTTGGTCTTTTAGAAGGGTGGTGGCCGTTGCGTTGCCGTATAATAATGATTCTTCTAAGTATCGAGAAAGGAATCCGTACTCTGTAGCAAGCGATTGGAATAACGGAATAAGGCCAGACCAAAGAGGCATAAGCCGATCCGAGATCTGGACACGCGAGAGCTGCAATACACTTCTTTCTAAGGCATTGACCGGTATGCGCAAATGCAAGCTGACATCACCAGTGTTTAGGTATGTCGATAACTTGGTCGATATATTTGAAACCGAAAGTATGATTCTTTCAATCAAATCCTCTTGGACTTGATCAAAAATGATTCGTATCAGCCCATCGTGGGCTTCTTTTGAATGAACTTCCCACTTTGGGGTTGCTTGCAGAAGGGAGCGAGCCGCGTGAAGCTCCCGCAGAGGTTTTGTGAACCACGAAGTAGGGGAAAACAGAGCAAGCGGTCCTTCATTGGTGGGCATCGCTGTAATCAAGGTCGTGACAATATCTTGAGGGAGATTGCAACTGGTGAGGTTTAACTTGAGACGATCGAACTTACTCCGCAATGATTCGTTTGCTGGAGGAAGGTTTTCATGATCAGTGGTACTTTTCTTAAGTTGTTCAAACTCAATAGAAAGCTTTTGAGGTGCGATAATAGATGGGTCGGTTGATAAAAGTACACCGATAGAGGAAGACGAATGTATATCTATCGAATGGATCGCATCTTTCTTGTGTTGCCAGTGTTCCTTGATCCAGATTGTGGTATGATCAATGTTTTTCATATGACCATCCAAGAGCGTACTCTTTAAGGTGTATCTCTTATCTCTGGTGAGTCTTTTCTGTAGATCATAGGGGTCCGATTGGGATAAACTTTGCAACCTTCTGAGCTTGGCCGGGGTATAGTTCTGATGATTACTATCGGCTTCGCCAGTTGGGGATATTTCTTGGCTTGGCGCAGCATTGCTTTCGAAGCTAGCTAAATTAATGTCAGCTATTATAACATCTTTGAATCGGCTGCCATATAAATAAACTAATACAAACCTTTTTTATGATACGACTCTCTGTTCTCTTGCTGGAAGATTGCAAACTCTCTAGTTGCTGACTTATCGCTAAGTACAGCCCGTTTTTGCCAGTCTCGTCGCCTCAAAGCTAGTTGGAGTGGCTCAGAATCCTCTTCAAGGTTAATTACAAGATCCTCGAGTTGATCCATATAATCTGCTCGATGAATTTCGGACGAGGAAGAAATAGGTGAGTCGTCTATCATGTTGCATTGTGGGCAGTAGTCGTAGGCTTCAGAGCCCTCTTCATTCGATTCGTTTAATCTCAGCTGGAGATCACTTGTAATCTGACGCAATACTTCATCTACTACCACTTGGGATCCGGAATCCTCTAAGCTCACCACTATTAATGCGTAGATGTCAGCGAACAACAAAGAATTATAACCTATTTTCATACGCACAGTTGTCGATATAGGACTAGAAGGGCAGAGAACATACTGTGTGTAAGACGATGCGCAATTGCTTCCAAGGAAGGGAAAATTCCATCTAGTACTGATATAGTGGCAGCATCATCGTCAAATATACGCAGCCTTTCGTAACTGAACCCTTTACTCCATGCTGATAATTTATGGAGGATATGATCTAGTCGACGTCTCACGGAATCCCAAGTAGCCACTGGCAGCGATGTGACTTCGATGGTGCTTATGGTAATTTAGTACAAAACTAAAAGCCAATGGATAGTACTAATAATGCAAAATATACTCACGTTCTAACAACAGGAGTTATATTCAATGCAAGATCGGGAGGAAGTGGATTTTCATCTTGTTGAATAATACAAACCAGGAAGGCTAGCATATCCTTTAGTAGTAGATCAAGCTTCCTAGAAGCTATGATTAATTCGAATCGCATCTTGGGGTAGGTGTCAAGGAGCTGAAACTTGGGTTTGCTATGACGAGGAAGATTCACAAATGGCTTTTTACTGTGTGATTTGACAAAATTAGATCGACTTGTATGAGTAGGCGGAGCAAAGTCCATTTCGGTTTTGAGAGTGATTGGGAGATCGACAAATGACTCGGCTCAGCCATCCTAATATAAAGTAATATTAGGCTTAAATAAATAAAGCCACAAAACGCCTAGATGCTACAGTATCTCTGCACTGGTGTAAGAATGACACAAGTCGGTAGGGGACCACCCAAATCGGGGATCGGACAAATCGGGAATGCCGCAGGGCAGCACAGGGCAGCGCAAGGCAGCGCAGGGCAGACATGCATATTGTGTAACGCATACTAATTAATAGCACGTCGACCTCGAATAAGTACCTGAGTAGGTGGTAAAAACTTGGAACCTTTATTAGCTGAATCCAATTTTCATGTTAAGCATATATCAATTTTGAAAAAATGCTAAGTTTAATTTCATTACATAATATCGAACTTCCGTAATCTGCTGGAATAAGAAATATCGCACCGGGCTGAACGGTGGTTTGGGCCGGCTAACCGGGCACCTTTCATTGACAAGTCAACCTATCATATGAAGCCACGTCCTTTAGACTCGCTATAACTACCTATGCACAGTAACCGGGAGTTTATAAAGTCAGGTTCTTTATTAGATACCCTTATTCGTAAGCTTAATGCGCAAGTCGGCAAAGGGCTGCTTTTTTATTCCTCGGCTCGCTACGCTCGCATCCGCCGCGGAAAAGACGACCCTCCGCCTCCCACACGCACCCGAGGCCAGCCTTTCAGGCTCTCCAGCAACGCCATTCAGGCTCTCCAGCAACGCCATTCAGGCTCTCCAACAACGCCAGACTTTCAGGCTCTCCAGCAACGCCGGACCAAATCACCCAAAAAATCCAAAAAAGGGAAATATACGCTAGCTATACACAGTAATTTTTAAGCCCTCTGAACTGTTCGACACAAGAACCCTCCATAAACTCCGGGCGTTGATAAGACCTCGGGTTTCGATAATTTTCCAGCCTCGTTATAAATAACCCATTGAGTTGATGGTCAGTATTGATTTCTATAATGATCATCTACTGAAATATTAACTAACGATATGGCTGAAGTCTTTGCCATTCTCACTGGCGTTGCGGCTACAATACAACAAAGTATAAGCCTCTTCCAATCAATTCGAAGTGCAATCCATAGTCGGGAGGATCTACATAATTTTATCACTCAACATTACAAAGAAGCCACGCGAACGAGTCGATTAATCGACATAGTGAAAAGGGAGGAAGCTTTGCAAACGTCGACTGTTGTCTCTTCGCTTCAGGACGTGGACGAAGCTGGGAAAAAGTTGAACGCTCAGCTTACAGCCGCGAAGACCAAGTTGGAAAAATCCAACATTAGACTCATAGGAAACGCCCTGTTTGCCGACCCTGAAGAGGAGAAAAAGCTTCAAGCTGACTTAAGGGAGCTTAAGCTTGCCAAAGAAAACCTTAACAGCTACATATTATTATACAACGTCCGCTTAACTCGAGATATCAGTAATAACATACAAACCCAGACAACCTCAATCGACAAGTTAAACCTCACGGTTACGGAGGCACTAAACACAAGAGGTATGCTTCTTGCTCTTGCAACCTATTCAGGTGTACTGACGACTAGTCGTTAGCTGACAATATGTCTGGCGCTCATGTGAACTACTACCCAACCTACTCGACCAGGAACCCAAATGATGGCCACGGACGCTCTCAGAGGCGTTCGGCCGAGTACGAAGTTGATGACTATGAACGCTCTCAGGGGCCGTCGGCCGAGTACGTAACTGATGACTATGAACGCTCTCAGGGGCGTTCGGCCGAGGACCGAGTCGACCACATCCAGGGTCGCTCGAGGCGTGTCAACCCGTATGGGCGCACGACGCACTACAGCGATGAACCCTGCCCAGGCGCCCGATCGCACAGATCCCAACATCCCGCAGCCCCAAGAAATCAATCCTATCAATCCACCGACTCATCTAGTGCATATTCGCCTACGACTTCCTTGAGGGGGGAAATGAGGCCAGCCTCTGCAACTTCCACGGCTACCCCTTCGTCGCAATATAGCCGTAGACCGCAAAAGAATGTCACAAGTAACAAATCCCATCATGGTTCTTTTATGACCAATACGGGCATAGTAGAATATGATGATTGGAAACATGCCGATGTAACCATCAGCAGCAATGAATCTTTTGATCAATCTACCATGGTGAATCATCCTTTACCAAAGGACGTGTATCTTAAGGTCGTCAAGACAAGAACACCCCGACTAGCGTGGCCTTGGAGGGGATCACGACCCGAGTAATGGCTTCTCGTAAGAGAAAAGGGGCTGCCTAAGGCATGGAAAGGGTCTGGACAATAACGAGTCTTATGAACAATTTCCTAAGTCGTCTGTTCAATTCGAGAAGATCCAGGTGATCAACGAACTATAGCCAGCAAGGTTTCCTATTTTCTCCTATTCCTTTTGACTAGGTACTTTGAATTATATGCTGAAGTTTCCTTCAAATCTCAAATACAGTCTAGGGTTGAAATACAAGCTTTTATCACTCATTTGGTCCCAAGGGCCACAAGCGAGACACCTGTCAGATTGCCTATCCTAGCCACTCCAATTGGAATGGGCTAGTATCGGAGTCTAGATATCAGAAATGTCTGGAAGCAGGTGTTGGTCTGAGGCGAAATGGCTGCTTGTAATGCTCAATGTTTTACCTCAATCAGACCATCTCCTAATTCAATACTGAGAATCTATAACTACTCTCTTCTCCTCCTTTGTCTAGATGGCCCCGCCACATCTGACCATCTCCCGGGCACCCGAAACCTGTGCCGCCCATGGGCGATCTCAGGCTCGTTCTGGCAGAACCAGAAGCAGAACGTCGCTGTTACCCGCTCACCAGCCAGCAATGACGCAAGCACAGACACTGCCGCCGCTCTTCCAACCAAGCTTTTTCAAAGGTATTCTTGCTAGTACAGTACCTAGTTAAAGATCAGTACAGCGACTAGGTCTACCTGACCGTTAGCACCCGACTCGCCATCGGTTAATCTTTACCTGATTATTGCGATGCCTTATATATTCGAAGCTGCCAACTGCATTGTATCTAGCCAGATCGCCGATCCAGTACATCTGTGGAAGTCTTGAGGATATATAGCCTCTACGGATTGCGGCCTAACGCGGCTGAGAAATATGATACTGCTATCTGACTTTGAATGTTAGCATAGCCCCGAGATACCCGCGATACACTCCAGCTCTCTGCCGCAATCTCTTCCCACGGGGCCAACAGATACGAGCCCAGCACGTCGGTGCTCAAGTCTTCGTTACCGCAGGTACGCCGGAGAAGAGACAGTTCATTGAGGTTTCAAGCATTCCAGCCGGCCATATCTTCTCTAGCCGAGACTCAGAATTCAAGGACGCCGTGTTGCAAGCTACTGACAATCATGGAGTTAACGTGGTAGTCAACTGTCTAAGTGGTTGCCTGCTTCAGCACATATGGGACATGATCGCGGAAAGGGGGCGTGTTGTTGAAATCGGCAAGAGAGACTTCCTCAACAATAGTTACCTCCCTATGAAGCACTTTACTAAAAATGTGAGTTTCAATGTTATCGACTTGCGAAGAATTATCAGCACGACACCCACCGCAGTCCAAGAATGGCTATCAGCCATCGCTCGCATAGTTGAGGACGGGACGATAACGCATGCAATCCCAATCATCACGGCCTCCCTTTCCAAAATCTTCAGAAATTGCAAGACAGACAAAACATTGGCAAAATCGTTGTCAAGCTGGAAGAGAACAATGTCGTGCTCGCTGAAAGTTTGTCTCCTTTAAAGAAAGGCCTTCTGACATCGATGCTACTCCGACCGGACGCGACCTACAACAAAACACGTATATCATCAGATCAGTAGTAATATTAAAACATATCAACTTCATAATTTTTCTAATTAAGTATTCTCTACCCCCTTTACTAGGATCGCTGGTCAGATATTAGCGGTGGCCCCCTGTGTTTGGATCCCGTTTTCGTAGTCGATTTTCAGCGACACGACGACCTGGGAATCGAAGAGTGGTGTCATGAAATGCACTTTATATCGTCCTATACCATTCTTAGTCTTGTTCACGTGGGATCAGATTCGTCGAACTGAACTCAGCTGTATCATCTAATCGGTGTTTTACTAGGTAGTTATACCCTATTTAACAAGCACGAATGATTTCTCATCGAGCCATGAACGTAACCCCTTATAAGATACTAGACATGCCTTGACGCAGACCAGAGTCTTCAAGCCGCCTTTACATGTTACCAACACAGCGAGCAGCTTCCCCGGTGAGAAGAACCAAAATACGGACTATCCCACGCAAAAACGTCAAAAAACATACAACACCAGGGATTCGCTGGTCGTCACCGACCCAACTACTAGTCCGGCGGTATCTGGTTTATCCTGTGGGAGAGCGGACGGGATCCCGAGTTTTCCAGATCCTATGGTCGTATGTGCTAGTATCATGTCTTGTTCTAGTATATCTACCGCCCTGGTGATCTAGTGACCTGGTATAGGTGGGGCGACAGGGAAATAGGGGCTAGGCACAAGAAACACGCGAAAGATCACAATGCAGAATATAAGTAAAGGCATTCTCTCGACCGCCGAAACCGCGATACCGGCAATATACCTGATATTCTCTCTTCACCGATCGGCCATCTACTCATTCCTACCCTCCATCTCACTCCCCTCCACCCCACTCCAACACCGCCTGGGCACCCTTCACGCCCCCGGCCGACTAGGCAGCGGCCGCGGCCCCACGATCTGTCTCCTTCCGGCACCGATCCCCGCACCCCCCTTATTCTGGCTATCGCCGCCCGTATACCCGCTCCACTGGCTGACGTCCCAACGACCACCAACGCCACCACCAATCCCGTCGACGCCGTCACCGGACCTAGCCGCCTGCGCCGTCTCCTTCTGAGACTCCTCCCACTCGCGCTGGCGCTGCCGCTCCATTTCCATCTCGCGCTCCAGCAGGGACTTGCCGGCCCAGCCGCCGGCTTTGGTCTTAGTTTGCGACTCGGCGCGCCGTCGCCTGAGCCGCAACCAGACGAACCCTGTGGAAGAAACGCAGAAGGATATAGAAGAACGGGAAGAGGCCA
>JAOXNQ010000010.1:549268-583232 GCA_028571165.1 Hypoxylon perforatum
GGTGGATGGGTAGCTCTGCTATTCAGGGGCCATGGCTTGAAGAGCACTGGCCGGTACTTAGCACCTCTGATACAAGTAAGAAGAGCGGGGCGGTCGCGGTGCGCCGTGCTTACAGCCGGAAACCCGACGCGGAGTGCAAGTACGTGCAGGATGCGCTGCGGGCTGCCGATGATGAAGTGACGAAGTTATGGCGTGATGGGGCTAAGTTGTATATCTGCGGGAGCCGCGCCGTGGGCGAGGGCGTCAAGGCGGCGGTTGTGGAGCTCGCGAAGAAGGAGGCGCAGAGGGCGGATGGGAGGGATGTGAGCGATGAGCAGGCGGCGAAGTGGTGGGAGGGGTTGAGGAATACTAGGTATGCTACGGATGTGTTTGATTAAGCTGAGGGAGGTGGAGGGGTTTGCTCAGGTTAGGTAATGGGTTGAAATTGCACCTTTAGATATAGAACTGTATGTAGCACTGGAAAGGTTAGATATTGGGAGGATGGAAATAGTGTTTATTTTGTGAATACCTGTTTATAATAGATTGATGATATGTTAATGGACAGATGCTAGAAAATGGTTTGCGTTGTGGAAATTTCTGATATTGCGAGTTGGTTTCTTGGTGATGAGCTCCCTTGCTTGTAAGCGATGTGAGGGTGGGGAGGAGGGGCAAAATGACAAAGTAGAAAAGGGGGGAAATTAGAGAGGAAAGAAGAAAAGAGAGAGGAAGAGGAAAAGACAGGAAAAAGTAGAAAGATATTTGAGTCTATTCGCAACCTTACCATCTTACCGGCTGAATTAGGTATTTATGTTGATATTGGCCAGTATCATGATCCGATCATAGGCATAGCCACGAGCCAGTGGTTTTTGAGAGGTGCTCAAGCAGCTTTGGATTTAGTCCTTAAACTAATGAGAAGCTAAACAGGTAATTATTATCATTCTTATGACTGAAACTTATGTATGAGGTTGAGATAATGACTATGACTACATGGTAAATGACCTGACCTGATCTTTCCCTCACGAATTAATAGCCAATCATAAGTGACATCGAAAGTAGTTCAAGACACCTGCCCCTTTTGACCAGTGCAGCTTGGCGCCCGGTTCTACCCACTGTCTAGGCCTTGGTGATGGGATACTGCGTGTCACGGAAGGCCCAAATCAAGAAGCTGTTCTTCAGCGGCTGCCTAAGGTGACGCAACATTTGCCGCTATCGATGATTCAGAATCAGACATTAATTGAGTATACATACGAGAGCCAAATGTTCTAATATTCCACCTACTTAAACTCTCGCGCAATTAAATTTTTACTTCATAAGGCCGTGATACAGAGCCCGATCCTTGGCAAGATTCAATCCGAAGACCTAATAATTGGAAAAGGAATTGACAACGAGAACACTATTACGTCGGCAGTTCATCATATACCTAGAACTCAACGAAGCGACATCTATGGGCGTCCAACGATCGAGTCAAAGCAGAAACCTACCTCTGCTATTCCTCTTAATTGTCGTCATATTCTTCTTCTTCCGGTATACGGGCATCACTACTGGGATTTCCGACCAAGTCGCCGTCAACGAGAAGATGTCTGAATCGGGCAACGTCATTCCGAAGCTCCAGGTGTCGGTGCGCCAAGTCAGCACCTCCCCGCCGAAGCTGGGGGTCGCTGTTACCAATACGGGCGCTGAACCCGTTACGGTTCTGACATGGAACTCCCCACTCGACCCTCTGGCCCTGCAGTTGGGCCTCCTGTCCTTTATGAGTGACGGTAGTCCCATAGACATCCCGACGATCCAGGTCAGGCGCAAGATGCCACCTGGGGCGGATTCACTCGCGACGATCGGGGCGGGCCAGACTAAAGAGCAGGAGCTGGAGCTCAAGGAGCCTATCGTACCGCTGGGCAGGCTACGTGGCACCACGGTCAGCGTCGTCTGCAGAGGCGAGTGGATGAGCGTCTGGCCATTCGAGGCCGACGCGATTAGTCAGGCTTCGCTGGAGAGTGCTGGTGCCGGCGAGGATGCATTTAGAGGTGCTTTCGAAAGTGAGGCGGTTGGTATCGAATTATGATGGGAACCCCCGGAGATGTGATTATCGACATGTTGCAAGATGGTTTGCTTCGGTTTATGATAAGGAGGCCAGACGTAATATTTTAATCAAAATAAGATTCCCTAATTCCTATCAAGACATGCAAGATTTATAGGTATTTAATACGTGTACCTGGTTTTGTGAATGGATATAGACACGCAAGGGATCACCCAGAGCTTAAGGTGACATTTATCAGGTATCATTTTGAGCTTTGTTCATTAAAGCTGTGACCTGCAGCTCAGTAACAGCAAACAAACCCCACCTGTACGGCGGGGCACGGAGGGGGATACAGGGCACTCAGCTGGAGCCCAACGATACCGCCGTTAGGTACATTAGGTACAACCCACCTCCCTACCTCTAGCTTTATCTCCTCCTTACGTCCTTCCTTTTAACAGCGATTCCAAGGTAGCTTTCAGCCTCATCTTTTGTGTCCTCTTAGAACTTGCCTTGACAGTTCCAGTCTCATTGGCTCGCTACACACATACATGTAGATGTATGCAGCTGCATATTGCATACACGTATGACACTGATCACGGTAGCAGGTACAGCTGTATCACTGTACCTGCGCAGGACCTACAATGCTGGACGTACCTTCCGGTGTCTCCCCAAGTGAATCTTACCAGTGCTCTTTGCTCGTGCTTCGAACTTAGAGCTTATCGTACCCTTTTGACCTGTTTCATTCTCCCACCGTTTATCGTTTTTCCTACTCTTCCCTTACATCCGTAACATCCAATTCCTCCTGTACAACACAGCTCCCATCGTCGTCCATCCTTTCAACCCAAGCCATAGGCCATTGATACACCTGCATGTCGTCACCCAACTCTGATTCATTGGTCGTACGTCAACCACATGGACCTTTGCTGCTATAGTTGGGCGTCCATTCTATTGTAACCTGGTCAGCCTGCCAACGGTGGTCTCCGGTAGTAAAACCAGCACGTCACTTTCAGCCACCACTGTTCATATTCGAGGAACACCTACTTCAGTCGAGCCCTCAAGCTCCAGTCTTCTTCCAACTGCAGATCTACCGCCATCATGTCGTCCCCCCTCCATCTGGCCCTGCCAGCAAGCCTCCAGCGCTTCGACCGCTTCTCGGATTTTCCGTTCGAGCTACGCCTACAGGTCTGGGAGGATATCATCTACACGCCCGGCATCCACTTCCTCAAGTTCGAGCGTCGCAATGAGCTAGCACATGACAACTCGGGTTACAGGGCAGAAAGCAGAGCCGAGAGCGGTAGTCATACGAATCGACGGCCGTCCACCCCGAACGGACAAGATATTAAACGGCCGAGATACACCAGTGTTCTCGAACCTGTCTTCCCCTTTCCAGCTGCCGACAAATCCTACTATCTCACCATGAACAAGACCTTCACCCAGCTATCATTGACCTGCAATGAGGCAAAGACGATGGTCGACAAACTCATCTCCCGTCCGGGGAATCTAACCCTCAACAGCGGCCGACTGGTCCTCCTGGAACGCTCCTCTGATATTGTCTGCTTCGATTATCCGGGCGCAACCTGGTCTCGATCCTTGGGGCATTGGGCCAGTCAAGTAGATCTCGAGCAGCTTGCCAAGGTTCGTCGGGTTGCTATTCGCTACAGCACGAAGTGGGATGAGGACTGCCGAATCTGTCGTACCTGCGGTGTCATGCACGACTTCCATCGAGACCACAGCAGCATGCGCCCGCGGCACGTTTTCGAGTTCGCCGCCCTATTCAAGAATCTCGAATCTTTCTATTTTATGGACTGTCTCGCAATCCGTAAGCAGCGCGATAAGTCCGTGCCGTCTCAGTGCATTGAAGCACAGCAAGGTATGAGCAGGAAATTATCCAGCCGGTAGCCAGAACTGACACTAAAGCAAGATTACGGAGACCAAGGCGAGCGCTTCGCCAGCGGCGAAGGGGGTCGCACATACTACGAAGTTGATCCTCAACTGTGCAAGGTCAATACACACGTCTTCCGAACCCTGGCGTGGGTTCGTGATAACTACATCACATTCTGCAAGAAGACGAGCAAGGGCCCGGCAGATCCGGAGAGCGTCAAGTTTAGGGTCCTAACTTGCGAATGGGACACGGAAGAACTGGTCCCCGCCAAGCGTCAAGAACCGAAGTCGAATCGATCTAGCCACAAGCGACAGGGGAGTCGAATTGCAAGCCTGACTAAGGGTATGAGGAAGCTTAGCCTCGGCGCTGCCACGACTCCGGATTCCAACTTATACGACGGGCTTCCTGTGGTCTTCGGTGATGGCGGCCGGTCGAACTTCGAATTCACCTTCCAGGTGTCTCCTTCGGCATTGCGTACGTAGCATAGTGTATGCTAGTGGTGATTTTATTTACGGTGGAAACATGGGACGACCGGGAGGCTTCGAAGAGAACGGTTGAACGAATTCCTAAGAATGCTCCTTTTCTACTCTAACGGTTACTGGTGTTGATACCCAAAATGGCTTTCTGGCGTTCGGTCGGCGAGGTTGCAAAGGACGGCGTTTGAGTTAGTGCATAGCTTTACGAGTAAATACGAATAATAAGAATCGATACGATATCGGTATATAGGAGGCCAATTACACGCTTCTGGTCTCGAGTCATGCCAAGTGATGTCAGTAATGGAAACAGCCAATATCATGAGGGGAGAGTGAGGACTCGGTACATAACTTTTAGCCTGCTAGGAAACCAATACGAGGTCATGCCACCCAGTCCTCCTCAACTCTTCGAAGGTTCGAATCCGTTCAGCCAAAACTTTGACGGTATGAGGGTATTATATACAGCATTAGACCCCTCACATGTATGAGTCTGAATATATTTAGTTTAAGAAGTTAGCTTTGAGTGACCTATAGAGAGCATGATATCGTTCTTGTGATCTGGCTTAATCACCACTTCTATTGCAGCAAAATGAGAAGAGCTGAATAGCCCCCTAAGCATTCAATGATTCTCCAGTGTGGTTACAGAATATAGTTTTTCTCTCGAGCAAAATATTCCCCCCTCCGGGAAAGTAAAGTAAACCCCGAATGTTCCCCTCGAATCTCGAAGGATATCTCTCTTCTCATCTTTCTAACTTTTTTTACTTTACTCTCGGCTAGTCATCACCAGCTCGAGTCCAGCCCACGATCTACCCCTTTCCCGCTTTCCTACTTTGCCTTCAAGTTCGTCTGCAGCTTCGATTGCAGAAGAGGACGAGGAAAAGTCTTACGGTTGGTCTAGTTCTACCTAATTCATCATATGCCCTCAACGACTACTGTCACGGTGGATCTCGAGGGCTAAACATCGGCTTATCCGCACCAGTAATTGGGTTTGGGCCCAGGAGGCTCAACTCCCACGTGATTGCTGAGCTGCCTCCTACCGGTTGTTGTCGAAAGGGTTAAATGGCAAAGTAGCAGTACTAGTTTTCACCGACTCAAAACCATGTCATAGGCTGGGGTGGTCTAGTGGTAAGATTCCTGGGACAGCAGGCCGTGAGGCAAAACGTGCACAACGAGGGTGACGTAATGGGATGCCCACCACCTGCTCGAACGGAGACGCCAGTTCGAATCTGGCCCCCGGCCATTATTTTCCTTTTTTTTTTACTTTCTTTTTTTCGCTATCTAGGTATCTGTTAGTAAACAGGTTCAAGAGATCTCATTCACAGGGGTACACTGGCAGCAATACGCCGCGGAACCTGACATGTCCGTGTCTGCTTGATCGTACTGCAGCGATGTGCACGACTGAAGTAGTTCCCTGTGAAAGTTGGATCGATCAACTTTCACCTCAATCCACTTCTTCACCGCCGCAATAAAGTTGAAATCTTCCTCTATTCATAGAAATCTTTCGCTATTAGTTCTAAGCAGTTACATCGTTGAAATTCGAAGCCCTCAAAGACTTTCATGAATGGAACTCATAGAGAAAACATGATCGTAGAGGGAACATAGAATAGGGGCTTTCAACTAACCTGTAAGATAACTTAGCTGTGAGTTTTCCACCTTTAGAAAGATTGATTATATGTCTTTATACTTTTGTGTGTTAATAGGGGTAAGCATTTTTGATAGGCGACACCGGGACAGCACCACAGCAACAACGCGAAGAGAAATTAGATCATAGAATCAGGTCTTCTAGAAAGACCCAGCTTGATTGACTAGCTCAATAGCCGTCGAATACTTCACGCCACGTTGTTCTCGTAGAACAGCAGGCCAAAGTAGTAACGAGGTAGGTATATACAGCTTTATTTAAACGTATGTCTCCTAGCTCCGCCAGCTCGCCAACTGGCACCTCCGCTCGTCCTCGATGCAAGCACCCCTTAACCCCTTAGCCCCAGCCCCTCCCAATATTTCCTCTTTATGATGCCTTGGTTGACCTATTTATCTCTATCCTGGCCTTATCCCTATCCTTATCCCGGTCCTTGTTCTCCCGCTCCTTATTATGCCTGTCGCGCTCACGCTCGCGTTCCCGCTCCCTCTCGTTCTTCTCCCGGCTTGGCACCGGGCTGCTGGCCCGCGTCGGCATGTAGAAGTCGTAGCGGTCCGGAAACAGGATGATGTTCGCGAGCCGCACGACCTCGGCCTGCGCGTGCGTGCCGCTGCTCGTGCTGCTGCTCCGGCTGTCCCGGCTGCTGCTCCGGCTCGGCGCGTCCACGTCCATGGTATCTGCCGCACCACGCGCGTCCTTCTTCTCTTTTGAGGAGGAGGACGACGACGCGTGGTGCTTGTGGTGGTGAGAACTGCTGCTGCTGCTGTTGGGCGCGCTGGCCACGTTAATATTCCATGGCGCGAGGCCCATCGCTTGCAGCCCTTCCTCGCCGCCTACCTCGCGGATGTCTTTCTCGCTCAGACGCCCCGTGTGCGGTGCTTCGCTACCGAGACCCGTGCCGGTCGAGTCGAAATCCGGGCCGGGGTGTCCGCGCAGGAAGGCCTTGCGCTGGCGTGCGAGGAATAATGCATTGGTCTGCGTTAGAGGTGCCGCGGGCGTGTACACGAGCATCGACGTCATGTCGGTTGCGGGTCCGCTTCCGGTTGACGAGGAAGTCTGTGGCCGGCTGTTGCTACGGTAGTTGGTGTTAGAGAACTGGTACGCTTGATCCGGGTGCCAGATGATGTAGTCGCCGGCCTGCAGGGTGGGCGGCGTCACGAGGCTCTTGTCGAGCTGCAAATGCGGGTGCCAGGCCGCCGTTACTCGCTGGGCGTGACCCGGCACGGCACCGTGTATTATAGTCGACTGCTCCTTTTCGACTGTCCAGTTAGACGCATCCAAATACGCATCCCACTCCTCCGCGCTAGCGCCCTGCTCCGGCGGGCCCTCTAGCGGCGTGAAGAACGGTCGCAGCAGGAAATAAGCCGTAGATAGCTTCGGTGACGGTAGCAGTCGGATCATGCCCGGCTCTACCACTGTCAATGCGAGAATGCCTTGAAATAGACGCATCATCGAACATGCACCCGCGCCATTGTACAGATCCGACGTCGCGTTGATGCGACCCGCCGGGTCCCACGCATCGTACGACTCCCAATCGCCCTTAAATATGGCATCATACAAACCGCCGCGCCCGTACCCGTCCTGCTCCCAGCGCTCCAGACTGCCGTTGTCGACCTGCGCGATCTGCGCGGACGACGTCGCCGCGGCCGCCGCGATCAGGCTGTCCTCGTGCGTGGGCTGCGCGGCGCCGTTGACCGTCAGGTGGCCGTTCGACACGGACTCGATGCGGATGCGGTCGGCGTACGTGATGGGGAAGCGCGTGGCGAGGCGGTCGTCGTTATTCGTGTTCCAGAGCGACATGGCGAAGCGCTGGGCCTGCAGCACGTTGGGGTGCGCGCGCGACCGCACCTGCGCGGGCGTCCAGAAGAAGTCGAAGCACGTCGGGTCCTGCGCCGGCGGCGGCTTGTACTCGTGCTTGGTCTCGAGGTAGCTCTTGGTCTCCTCGACCCAGCGGGCCGCGTCTTGCGAAGGGACCACGCCGCGCACGACGCCGATGCCGTAGCGTTTTAGCTGCGCGCCGAACGGCGCTACTAACGCCGGGTCGTCGATGTCGGTGAAGTCGAGCGACGGGATCAGACTCGAGCCCTGCGCCTCGATGTGCTTGACCTCGTCGCGCAGCGCGTCTAATAGTCGGCCCCAGGACGCCTGCAGCGCGGGCTCGTGGCCGGCGACGAGGCGCTTTTTGAGACTGCCGAAGCGCGAGGGCAGCGGCACGGGCTGCGTGCCGTAGAACGAGAGTACCGGGGGCTCCATGCTCTTCGGGATCGTCCGCTGCCTGCTTTTTGTTATTCGCCCTTCCTTGTGGTCGCCGTTTCTCGTCCTCTTGATGCCGATAACTCCAATCTGCGGTATAGTGGTAGAATTTGATATGTGGTTGGTGGTGTTAATTGTGGTCGTCGCTGTTGTCGCTGTCGTGGATGTTGCTGTCGTCCCTACATTTCCTAGCGACGTGGAGGAGGAAATTGTTGTGGGTTTCGTAGTCGCCGCCATTGCGAGAATACTAGCGGGCGTTCCAGCGTGCGTTGGGGCTGTCACAGCGGATGCGGTAGCGGTGGCAGCGGCCATTGCGCTCTCGAATGGTGAGGGGACAGCGGCTGTGCGCTGTACCACATCAACGTTGGACATCCTCAGCCTTTTCCTTTTTCCCTGGTGCGTGCCCCGTGTCTTGTGATCTCTCCAGTGCGCTGTAGCTCGGCCATTCAGATTCCGTCTTCTCACTCTTTTCGCCCACCCGCGGCACCGCGGGGTCGAGCAGGGTCTAAATAAGGCAAAGCAACCAGGTTGAGGAAACGTCTATCCCAAGGACCCGAGACCCCTAGAGGGGGGGTAACGGTGGTGCTATGGTGCTTGAATGGAGCTGGCTGGCTGGGGCTGGCCGCAATGGGAATATGGGGACATGGGAGACATGGGAGACATGGGAGACATGGGGAAGAGACGAGGGGCAGCGGAGGGAAAACAAGGGTTGGATTCGCCCCCATCCTTCATCTCTGCCATCTTTCCCATCTTCTGCCATGCGGCAGCCCGGGCCGAACAGGCATGGGGCTGCGGCGCACCCTTTTTAGATTGACGAGCCGGCACGCAGCTCCGTGGGCCAACGGGGGTCTAGCCTCTAAGGCTCCTTAGCTCCTTAGCCCCAGACCCATGGATTGAGATGGGCAGATACTTCGTAACCATTGAGGAAACAGAATCGCTTGACGGTCCGCCTCACTCGATCCAAAACAAGACTATCAAAAAAAAGAGCTGACAAGTGAAGATGAATGGATCGTTGAACTGACAGGCTCACAGGCAAATAGATTGATTTTCTAGGATCTCAGGCTTTCTTTTCCCTATTCCCTAACACATGCTTGCAATGCTTGTTGTTTCTGGCGTTCCTTAAACGCTCTTCTTCCAGACGACTCCGAGTCTCCGAAACCACTACAGTACTCTATTCCGCCTAGAGCAGCCGGCTCTCCCATCTCTTCCACCATCAAAAGCTTCTCATTGGTCGGGAATTTCCAACTTGGAATTTTCCGTCGAATCTCAATCCGGTTCATCTACTTTGCATGATCCATCCAAGATTGAGATGTACTTATTGAACGACAGTCCGAAGCGGACCATTAGGGAAAGAGAATCGTGACTTACCAAGACGGGACAGCTTGAATATTGCTTTCTCTCCCTTATTATTATTTGTTCTTTCTTGTCCACCCTCACTTCCGATAGATTTTTTATTTTTTTCAGTCTCAGGCTCGCAACAGAATTCTACCGGGCCACGTGCCGTTCGCCACCGTGAGCTTGCGACACTTTACCCCGAAAATATCCCTTGCTCAAGACGGATACTATGTACAAGTGTATAGGACCCTCAGACCCTGCACATAATCACAAGCAAATAAACAGCAGGGCAAGGCCATTTTACCGGTCGAGAGGCTTGAAACTCGGTTTCTCTTTTGCCTAGCTCCAGCCGCGTTTCCCAAGCCCCAGACACCCAAACACCCAAACCTAAAGAGGCTCTCTCGAATCCCCGGTTTTTTTTTTTTCACTCGTAGATCGGCCCAATCCGGAAACTGAATCGTAGGAAACGCAACCTGTGCGACGGGTAGCGGGAGAGAAGAAGCAGTTTTCCCTAGTGCTTCCGACCTGCTGGGAACTGGGTAACGTTACTAACTCGCACTACTCACTACTCGGCGTTTCTTCTTTAGTGGTTTTATAACCCGAAAATACGCGGGGGGGCCGTTGTTGCGCGATCGTGGTCGCCGAGATCTCTTGTCTCGTTTTTTTATCGCCACCGCGCTTGGTCGTTTAGAGTTAAACGCGATGCAGGGCGGCATTCCAGAAGCTCTCGTGGAACATCAGATTGATGAAGCATCACATCGTTCTTCGGCTCTTGCTTACCAGGTAAAGGCCCGTTCGGCGACCACTGAGGAGGGGAATTCTGCCGGCGCATGAATAGTCGGTAAGCTTCGCCGACAGCTGCAAGGAAGTATATGTTCGCTTGCTTACCAACCATGCGGGTTTGCTATAGCTACCTACGAACCTCCTACCTAGGTTGGAAAATCGCCATGTGACTTGCGTCGTTGATCAAGCCATGAACCGCGCACGCATATCCGAAGAAATCATGTGTATAACCGTCGATCCAACAGCACCATGCATGATAGATGACAGCACGTAGGAGATAGGCAATGCTCCCAAGTCCACCGGTGTAAGCTGTCATGCAATGCGCTTCAGTATATGAAGTAATACAGCTAGCTACCAGGAACTGTCGAAAGTTGGTTACCACTACTCATATGGAAACTAATGCAGCTGTACCTGGAAAACAGCCAGTAGTAGTGACCGCGCGTGCATTGGTGAAGGAGAGAGGGATTACTCGCAGGCGGCTCCGGGCCTTGTCCCCTACATACCTGGCTCCCCGACCAGGAGCCTGGATATCCCACACGAGAAGCCGCAAGTATAGTAGCGGACCCGGAGTTTGAATCGTGATATGGTGTTATCGACGACGACGACGGGATTCCGCGCGTGGGGGGCCATTTACATATCAGCCCACCAGCAAAGAGAGACCCAATTTCCAAATGGCCCATACATATACAAGACGCAACCTTGCCCGCTTGCCGGTAACACGACGATGCGGTTATAGATTGCCCAAGGTCAATCTAATAGATGAAGTTTGCGTCCCGACTGGCCCACGCCCCCCCTAGCCCCTAGCTTGCGTCATCTCGAAGCTTGCCGCATGCAGTAACACAATCATCACCCATCACCCCCCAAACTAATCCTCCCCCCCCTTACCCCCCTTCCGTCATGCCGGCGGCTGACAGGCCCAGTTCCTCGCCAAGGTGGGGGTCGCGTTTTCCGAACGTTTGTGATATATTTTCGGAACCTGCTTCCTTCCCTAGCTCTTCTCACGTGATTGTTCAACCTCTCTCTTCCCCGTTCGATATAATTCTAGAGTCGATGCCTCGGAGCCCAGTGTTGTTGCTTTTGATGAATAACATGCGATGACGACGCTCTAGAAGGATCATTGTGCCCCCTCGTGCCCCTCCGTAGTGCTACGGTGGATACGCGAGCCAGTCGTCTAATATGCAAGGCACTGACTGATTAGAAACCGAGGTCATCACAACGGAGCCCGCCTACGTAGATGTATCTATTGCTACTCTTATCAAGGATCTGGACTTCGGTTCTCCGTGTTGACCTTGATTCCTGCTACCATAAGGCCACTTTTCTGTGCCGAAAATCATAAGATGAGAAAATGCCACTGGGAAATAGATTCATAAGCATTCAGTAAGACCGCTTTGGGATATCATTGGACGGTACGTTATGCTACCCAGTTAATATAACGCCATCCCGCGATTTCTTATTACAAGGGCACCAGATCTTGATTGATTGTGCTGCTGAACGGTATTTAATGATAAGCCATGAGATCGATCTATGTATAGCTGAGGCTCTACAGAGACCCCTATGTAAGGAACTGCCGATGCTTGTTTATGCGTTCTGCCAAGTCGTACCTCATATGTGATAGTATGTAAGTTTTACAAGGCACACGTGAGACCCTGAATAATCGAGTTCAATCAATTATTAATTTTGTGTACGCACCTAAATACTCAAAAGCTTGATTTAGTACTACTTATCGATTTAAGTGTATATATCAATGTGTGCCTTTCAAGATCGACTGGCTGTTATGTAAATTGTATGCGTAGAAATTCTAAGTTATAGACTTAGGAAACCGAACCCCTAGCTCTCACTGCTCTCCCTTTTTTCTTGCTATTACCCTTCTTCTCCTTTCTCCCTTTTATTACTGTGCCTGCTTCTTTACATATAGTATGATTCGAATAGTCGGGTCTATATAACATCCTTAGTTATCAAGATATTATTAACAAATCGGTACTTCGAATTAATACCGTTGTGTATAAGGTAAATGTAGAACTACCATAGAATATTGAGAAAGCTCTTTGGTCAACTTACCTCTTACATTGAATATGATGAGACTCACATCAAAATGCCTAATCCAGTAAATGAATAGATGTTTGGAACTCTATGCGAGAGGGAATCTTCGTATAGAAGCTGTATCTTGTCTGTGAAACGTAATCCTAAGTAGTGACTCCCGGAGTTTGACCTAGAACTTACGTTTGCTGCTTACAACTAGGCCTCTAAATAGATAAATCAGTTTATTTTTACTAAATTCAATCATTTATATCGCATCTAGCTAGCCAGGTGCTCAACGATGCTTTATTGCCTGCCTATAGGAACTCTTTAACCGCGTCCCAAAAGCCCTCCGGATTCTCACACATCGGCAAGTGCCCAGCCTCCGGCACAACCGCCAACTTCGCCCCTCCCGACCCGAGCGACCTCTTAAACCCCTCCATCGCCTTAACCAGCGCCCCCTTCCCATCGCCCTCGCCCACGACCAGCAGCCCCGGGACCTCGCACCCTCCCATCTGGGCCTTCATATCATAGTCCCAGAGCGCCTGGCACCCGTACCTGAACCCCTCAACATCATTAGCAGCTACCATATCCACCATCCACGTCACCGTCTCCGGCTTCCGCTGCATGGTCGAGGGGTGGAACCACCGCTCCACGGTCTGCCCCGCCAGCTTCTCGATCCCCGGCTTCCCATCCTCCGCCACCGGTGTCTCCGCGACCGCGATGCGATCCTTCCACGCGCTCGTGTTCGCGGCGCTGGACGCCACGTTGAAGTCGCACGCGACGAACCGGCGCAACAACTCCGGGTGCGCGAGCGCGAAGTTGAGGCTCGTGGCGCCGCCCATGGACACCCCGATCAGGGTGTCGAGCTTGGGGATGCGGAGCGCAGTTAACAAACTGCTGAGGTCGGAGGATAGCATGGCTAGGGTCGCGGGGACGGGGGGTGATGGGATGGCGTGTCGGCCGCGGTGGTCGTACTGCAGGATGCGGTATTGGGGGCGCTGCGTCTTGAGGATTGCGACGAAGGGGTCCCACATGTGGAGGGATGTGAGTAGGGAGTTGCAGAAGGCGATGGTAGGGGCCTTGGGATCTGGGTTGCCTTCTAGCCTGTACGGGATTGAGAGCCCGTCAGATGTGGTCACGTAAGAGGTGATTATGGCGGCAGGATCGTTTGAAGTGGTTGTTGTCGAATCAGCGGACTTGAAGACGGAGTCTACCGGCGGAAGTTGAGACAGGTTGTACAAGTCCCGCAGTGCTGGACCGAAGACGTAGAACAGCGAGTATAACCGCTGCGAAGTCAACGTAGCATATTTGTCCTCAACGTCTTGCCACCCATCAGTACGAGATGCAGATTGATGAGCTTCGCCAAGTTCGTTGTCCTTGGCGAATTCATGAAGCGCTATGAAGGATATCGGCACTCCAGTTTCTAGACTTGAAGTCTTTAAGACCCGTGACCGCAACCAACCAGGTACTTTTGATAGCATGTTTACGTGCTCATCATACCATTTGATGGTTTCGGCTTCTGCATTGGCAGTATCCTTGAGCTTGCGCTCTACTATCAGCAGGACGATCCCTTCGGCCTCATCGTCTGTCAATTGCTCGATAGAGATGAAGAGGGGCGATTCCTTGGTGGATACTAGATCCCAGAAGTATCTCTTCACGTCTACCTGACCGATGGTCTCGGCCTCGCGAGGCGATCGGTTTGCGCGGAGAGATGTATAAGTCTCGGTTTCCAAGTGCGACATAGACGTCACGTCGTAGGCGGCCAGGAAGGTCGGCTCCTTCGCGTCCACTGCCCGGTAGCGCAGGCCGTTCGAGAAGATCTGGGGCAGCCGAAGCCGAGTCGGGCCATGCTCGTTATTGTACCACTCGTGAAACTTCTCGATTGGCAAACCCGGCTTGGGCTGCATAGTCACGTAAAGCATCCCCGGATTGGCCATGGCTTTCGTTTGCTGGTGTTGCTATCGTCGTCATCGTTAATTATGCAATAAGACACATGAGTGTAGCTATAGAGGTTCTTACAGTTTCAATTGTTAAATGCTCGCTTACAACGATGTGGGGGATAAATTCTGGTGGGTTGTTTTTTTCTACTGCGATCGAATCGATAAATCACTTCTCGCGAGTCAGAGTCTTTTCCAATCCCTCTGAGCTGGCAACAACCAGGTCCGCTCAGATGAGATGACGAATATTTGCCAAGTACGCGTGCGGATAGTAGCTGGACACCACTTCGGCAGAGCCTCAGCAAATGAGTCTAAATCTACGGCAATCTCGTCGGCAAATCTGATCTAAGTGGAGAGAGCGCCGTCACAGATCTAGAACATCGAGAACCCGACCTAGATATTATTGGACCGTTCTCATGCCAAAATTGGTAAATTCGTTAATGCTAGGATTTAACTAGGTACCAGGTAGGTTATAACGTAATGTAGGCCTAAGTTACGGTAGTTGTTACTATCGAGCATCGGGCTATACATACCTATACCCTTTTTCTGACGCGAGCTGCCTTAGCAGGGTCTCAGGACAACTTCCTGTCGGCCGCCGAAGTGCTAAGCGCCCTGCGAGTGCCGCTTGAAGCTATCACGGCTGGTCTGGGTCATGTCATCCGCCTCGGGATGCAGTTTGGCTCTGCCGCCCATTCCCAGGCTCAGTGGCTCCTCAAGCGGGACCGCTTTTGGAAGTGGTTCGCGTCGGCGATGTCGGACCTGATCTTCATCGAAGGATTCCCATCGCCGGGCGGCATGGCCCCGGACCACATATCCCCGTTCTCGTCCGTCTGCGCGAACATCATGGCGAGTGTCATCAAGGACTACCCGAGCGCCGTTCCCCTGTACTTTTTCTGCAGGCTCCACGCAGCGTCGAGCGACGACTTGAGGGGCCCGCAGGGGATGATATGGCGCCTGGTCACGAAGCTTCTGCTAGAGCTGCAGCGCCGGCACCCCACGAAAGCTGCCAGTCTCCAATTCACCAATGAAGGCTTGCCGACGGATGCTCTCGTACACGGTGACATGAAGAGCCTATGCTCGCTTTTCAGGCACGTGGCTGCGCAGTTCCCGTCGCAGGCAACTACCTAATCTACTGTGTTATCGATGGCGTATTCTACTACGAGAAGTCGGAGATGGTCCGCAATGCTTGCCTCCTCGTGAAGCACCTCGTCGACCTCGTGGAGTCTCCGGGGCCGTCGTCCAGTGCTTTTGGCGAGCCCATGCTACTCTCCGCGCATCGCTTCCCGCCTATCGAGGCAGCGGCGCATCTCCTTGCGGGCTGGGCTAGTGGCAGGGGATGTGCTTCCCGGGAGGACGGGGCTCCCGCCTTTCAGGCCTCCAGCTCAGCGGCTGTCGGCGCCCGGGGCGGTGGGCGTTAGCAACAGCAACTTAGCTGTTTTAGAAGGTCAGGAGGCATGGACATAGAAATATCGGTTCCGAGATTCATCGCACCAAGTCATTTTCTACACGGCTGGGGAAAGATAGACGATAACTAAAGGCTATAATACGCTTTGGGGAAACTGGGGCGACGGTGCCGTAAGGACGTAGCGTTTCGGTCTGTTTGCGTCCATATACCGTATAGACTATCATGGCGCATCGTGCACGAGAAAGGTAGGTTAACCTCTCCTCCGGAGATAAGTTACGTGGCCTCATAACTGCTTCGAGATGTTCTCACTTGGGAGCTCTTGTATTCGGATCAGTGGTCGAAGGTCCGCTAGTGGGTAGTTTATGGGGAGGCTGTGGTGGCTTCAGCTGGCCGAGTCCTGGTTGCTCGGTCACCGTGCTGATTCGCTGCTTTTTCCATGATGCCGGTTCCCCGTCTTCAGGGGTCATCTCGTCCGCCGAAGGTCGCTTCTTGGTCGCGGCAAGAACTTTGGAGGTATCTTTTCTAGGGGCGCGCCGCTGAGCTCACATCGTGAAGAGGCCGTTTGAGAAACAGACTGCAAGTCATCTGGCTATTCACCTCTCAGCTACATTGGCATGACACCTCTGCAGCTACGTTACTCCCTTTCCTCCACCACCTCGCACGTCTCGCCTAAAACTAAAAGGTGACAGGCACTTAAGGTGCCAATACGAGTATGTTCAAACGCTTACACGTAGCTAAGATTACGGCTGCATCACTCGAGATAGCTTGATTGATATCTTTGAGTAGGTCCACCAACATGCGAGAGCGGCAAAAATGCAACTCTGAGGCGTGTCGCGTCTGCTGCTATGTCTGGTTGGCTATCAGGGGTGGGACTATCTTTAGCCATTGGCTTGATTTCTGGCGTCCGTTTCTTCAAAACCCCATCCAAAACTGACTAGTTCCATGCATCTATACTCGCAATAAATACGACGATGCACGGTTGATGAGTTCTTTGGGCGAAATCGATTTTATCCGGTTGTCCCGCAGATATTAAGGTGAAAAGTCAAACGTTCTTTGGGTACCTGTTTGGCAGGTAACTAGGGATCTAGCCTCACGACCGCAACGTTACGAAATCAAATGTTGCGATGAAGTGATTTTTAGAAGATAATTTCGAATTACTTCCAGGTATAAGTTGCGCCCTAGGAGGCCAGTAAACTGTCAAAACAGGCAATCATTCTCGCCCAAGACGCATACCCCTAACTTGCTAGATTCTATCCAACCATCTACAATATGCGCTTGGCAACTATTGGCCTGGCTCTGTCGAGCTTAGTACCATCTATCTCTTCTCAAACCGTATACCCGGGAGAGCTCGGCTACTGGGACGTCAACATCACCTCTATCAGATCTGCGGCCGGGTACGAGGGAGAAGAGGTCACAGCCGTACATTCGATGACTCCAGACAACATCATCACTTCCACCTGGCAATACGACCCAAGTACTGGAAAATATTCCTCCGAACGGACGGGTCGCTCCTTTAATTATGAGATCAAAGGCGGATGTGGTGTTGGGTTCTCAGGTAAGTCGGGATTTCCGCCCTGCGTAACCAAGAACCAAAGCTAAGCCACTGTTCGCCAGTAATCACTCTGAAGCACGCGACCGAGTGGAAGCTCAATGATAGATGGCAGGCCTATTGGTTGACCGGTACAGCAAATTTCACTATGAAGGTCAATCCTGTGACGGGTCGTGGCGGTACAGGCTCTGTTCGTGTAAATGCGACTTTGGATGAACAAGCTGTGGATTCATGCGGCCGACCGTTGAACTATCTTTATAGCTAGGTACCTAGATAGATACTAGCATAGTCAGTTAAAGCTACTAACAAGTTCTTAAGCCTACAAATAAGTCACTAAAGGTCTTAAAATTACAATATCTCCTATTCGAAAGATAGGTAGCGCAGCTAGTGGTAATAATTTATGAAATTGGCTTATGAATCACCGTCAATGGTTACACTACGGTAGGCGCAGTACTGTAAGCATCATACAGCCGGTAACTAGGTGCATTAGAGACGAAGTATGTGATTCGCTCATTGGCTGCTAGCAAGGCAGGCTGTGTAAAGATTCATTATGACTGGTTACAGTCTGAGACACTACGATTATGCCTCAAAGTATGGCGTTATCCTAATATCGAATCAGATGGTAACAGGTCGTAAAGTGCATAAATCCTTTTGCAAGCCACGGCCAACTTTCCAACCAAGCCCCTTAGTAGCCCAGATCCGTCACTCCACATCTACTTTTAAGGTAAACCTGTCCCCCCAAAGGAAAAAGGTTTTCTCCCGTTTTTCCCAGATGGCACTTCTACACCCCTAGGAGATGGCTGAACCCATAGGTATCACGGGGACGGCGGTTGGCATTGTGTCGCTTTGCCTCCAGATTTACGGAAGTCTCAACAACTACATTCACGACTACAAGGAAAGAGATGTCTATGTCGGTAAATTGTTTCTCCACCTGGACCGTCTACGAGAGATCACAAGGATCGTGCAGTTGGTGATTCCAGCCTTCCAGACAGAGCATTATGTTCCAGTCCAGGCAGTGGAAGTTTGCCTACAAGATTGCGAGGCCGAATTGAAATCGCTAGACGCCGCGATTCGAAAATACGATGCCGTTCCGGCTACCGACCTAAAGGGGAAGCTCAAGGAAACAAGGCGGAAGCTTGGGTTTCCGCTTGCTCGCCCTGAAATGGAGAAACTGACTTCTCATCTTGAACGTGTCAATAACCTACTCTCACTTGCTCTTCGGGGGCTCGATCTGTGGGTCATTGCTAGCTACTATCGTACTTCTACATGAGGCTCTGGTACTAATCAAATTCATCTCTAGGAATGTTCAGAATAGCAACAGAAATAAGCTCGCGGATCTAAACAACTCAACTCGCACAGCTCTAGTCGACTTGGCAACTATTCGCAGTAGACTAGACGAAGTCTACTCGAAAGGGGTTGATCTAGAAGCGAGGATCGATAGCGACCGAGTTATCGTCGAAGGTGTATCGAAAGATATACGAGAACTATCACTTATCACCTCAGAGATTCGATCCTCTGTACCAGAGATCAATCGGATTCAGACCAATACCTCTTCGAGTGTAGTTCTACTACGTGACCTGGTTGCAAACCAACAAATACGCCAACAAAACACTGCAAGGCTGGAAGCAAGGATGGAAGAGCTGAAGGATATTGTCATGCAGGCTGGCCAGAATTCGCCTGGCGAGAGATTCTTTCGAATGCTTATGTCAAAGCCTGACTTTCTTAGGGCCTGGAAGGATGACTTAGCAACGCTTCAATCGGATTCATCAAATCATGCAATTGAAAGTCTGCATGAGCCACGGTTTCGTTCCCCCCGACGTCAATATCATCATACCAATGTCAGTTGTGGCTGTCGTTTCCGTCAACAAATCACTCAGAGATCCTCTGACTGGCTCGTCTTCAGGCGTTTCGACGAAACAATGGTTGAACTTTACCACGAACCTTGGTGTCCAAAATTTCAAAACCAAATAACAAGCTGGAAGTACACAGTTGGGGCAATCTATACTGGTCTGCATCGTATACTCAACATTGCACTTAAGACTAGTCTTACCCTAACTAAGGGCGCTGGAGGATATGGCATCAGCCTAGTATTCCGATACTACGCAACCGTAGATGGCCATAAATCACCTGCATTCCGCATCGCAGATCTGATGCTACGGGGTTTTATATGCACAATTGGCGAGAAACCGCGAAGTAAAGAAGATTATGAAGAACAAGAAATCGCTTATCAGCATGTCATTCATGTTGGGATATCAAAGTTACAACAAATTTTTACTAGCCGAGCCTCACTACCAACAGATTATGACCAATACGGGGTTACGATATTTGAAGCAATCCTATCTTCTGTAGGTTTATCAGACATATATGGATACGAATTTAGAACTAATAGTCACAGCGCTTTGGCTATCCTTCCAGAATTGGTAGAGAAGTGGTCAGGCCGACAATGGGTACTCTGATTCAAAAATCCTTCGATCTCGACATACCATGCGTGAACAACGAGACTGGACGACAACATCAGTAAGCAGCTCCTCTACTCTAGACATGCACACCAAACAACTAACACCGTAGACCCGCATTCATTCGATATATAAAAATCGCCTACTTTCCACACAAAAAAGGCCTTGCCAAGGATGATTCATCTTTGGCTCTTATTCCACAATTGATACAACAATTACCCGAAGATTACGTCTGGCAGGCAGAGCTGCGTGACTTGCTCAATCCTGGTATTCGAGATTGTCTTGCGAAGATTGGCGGGGTTTACGAAAGTAAGCCAATCTATTCTAGTATGGTTATAGATATTAACAACAATGCCTAACAACTATCGGCAGTATTAGGCCTAGATTACCCACTCTTCACGGCCTTGCTAAAACAGGATGAACCTCTACTGAGACATATTATTGCAGCTCTCAAGACATCACCCAGCGCCTTCGTGCATAACGGTATATCTGCAGTTCATCTGGCTGTTTTCTGGCCAAAGGGGCTCAGAATACTCCTCGACTCACAGCCGGGGCTCGACATAAACATGGAATGTGATGGGTACACACCATTACAAATTGCAGTCTTCTCAAGCGGGCAGCTTTGTACATCGCCGTACGAAGATAAACTCTGCAATGATTGTCCATGTGCAGAAGCTATCGAAGTCCTGCTTAACAGAAGGTGCCGCCTTGGCTCTCTCGAAAATTATTTCAACGAAGAGATAGCTATGGGTCCTAGAAAATCTAGCCCAAGCTTTGGAGGGTTCTCCTTTGTAGCCTGGATAAATTCTGGGTCCACAAAGGCTATTCACGTTATACTCAACCATATGAGATTATGGCGTGAGAGACTGTTTGAATTGGCAGGAAGTGAGCTCAGCGAGACCGATAAGCAACAGCTGGGTTTGAAGGCTTCATCGATTCTAGATCACACAGCGTTTGATGTTATTCAGATGCTCGAATCTAAGGGTATCTTCCCGTGCGAATACTTTCAGCTAGAACCGAACGACCATCGTCTAGCACCACCTTCAAGTCCCCAAGGATCCCTGTCGGTTTACCATTCCATCGACAGTCCTCACGCTGCAGAAATAGCCTTCCAACTAGGATTCAAGGATATCGATACACCCTATATGGGGAAAACACCAATAATGTATGAAAAATTTGATAAGGGTTATGTAGATTGGCTTCTTTCCCATGGGGCTTGTGCCACCCGCTTGATGCCGTTAGCTATCAGTAGATCTTCTGACCCCGTCTACATCAATTGTCCACGGCGGCTAATTGCACACTTCCTCATATCTGCCTTCGGACGCCTGATACCTGTGGAAGATTACAAACTCGAGTATCTTGCAGCACTATCCCGAAGACCCTCTTTGAGAAAGCTAGCTTATTTGCAGACAAAAGATGGGTGCGAATGCGGATGCTCCGTTTCAAGAGAAGGGTGTATCCCCATAGCAATATTCCTTCGTTCAACCCCCGCAAAGGAGTGTTATCAAGGACCGAAATCAACATATGTGCTCTTGAATAATATTTGCTCACTTATTGGGGTATTTGAGATGGATGGAAACCTCCCCCTTGTCATCGCGGAAGCAACCATAAGATGGATCACCTTCCGTGAGCTAGGCATAAGGCATACATGTTGCAAAACCATAAAAGACTGGAATAAGGAAAATTTCGACTGCTACGGAGAAGACTTTGCTCATATCCGCGAAGAGGATGAATCGCTACTAGTCGAGCTTGAGGAACTTGTAACTGAGTTTCAGGAAGAGTTCGATTCTCAAGGACAGCCCCTTGCCGATTTCATAAGGGGTTACTGGGTGCAGCGTATGGATGAAGTCAGACGGGAAAAGGAGGCCAGGCGCTTGACCCGGGAAGAAATAGAAGGCGCAGAGAGGTTGGGCGTGAAACTTGTCGAGCACGGTCCAGAGAAACCTCCGAGTCCTCCAAGTTCTCCGCTAAAAAAGGATGAGAAAACGGCGGAGTATTGGATTCGGGAGATGAACAAAATTTTCCCCTGAGCACTATCACATCACTTACCTTCTTCCTCCGGATCAATTCACACTCGAAGCTCTCATCTCCTCTCATTTTCCTATTATACACGCGTTTATATATGAAGATCAGATATAATTGCACTTACGTTGTTACCACAGAGTTTTGCCATAAACGAAAAGGGGGGTTTGGGAGATATTGAAAGTTACAGGTGGATGAGGGTCAAGATAGGTACAAGGTACTCTAGATATTGAGTGCGAGTATGCGGCCACTCGTATTACCCCTTAGCACCATAGTATATTCTGCTATCGGTAAATAGTTCTTCGGTTGAATTCGATTAGAAACACTCATTTCACATTGGTTATCCTGTTATGCGGACTTTTTCTCATAGCGCACCAGTTTGCCGCGTTCTACATACGTTAAGATAGCATCCTGGCTAGGAACCTACTAGAACACAGACATGACCAGCCGGCCTCGTGCGTTTCGACACAAATTTGTCAGCTTGTAAAAGCACCCTTATAAGGTAATGCATTTAGGCGATCAAGATAATGAAAATTCAGACGACTTCAACGGTATTAAATTTAATTAAGTGCGACCGTAGTATGTCAATAAAGAATCAATAAAAACTGTTGATCTTTGCCATCGGCATCACGGGGCTAAGCGCGGGCCATCTAACTTGCTTATCGCGTCTTTTGACTGCATCGATTGCATCGATAACGTTATGAATTTCACGTAAGAACAAGTTGTATGCATTTGAAATTCATCCGGCCATGCCAGTAAAGAATAAGATAGGATCAACGTCCCTATTAGCTAGCTGCCCCTGAATTAACAGAGTTCAGATGGGAAGTCATCTCGGGATCAGAAAACATCTGACGAGTTCGCGCCCAAGATATATGCAAGGGTTTGGCACGGTGCCGCAGCGCACCTAGAAAACCTTCCGACGCGGCCGTCTAGGTCTTGAAAACCTTCCGAGCGGATCTGACTTCGCCTCGTAATCAGCGGTTCACCCCGGAGAACATCAAAGGCGACCGGGTTTGCATTTTCTTGCGAGTTATCTGTCAATCGTCACATTTTTGTCTCTTTTTGTCTTTATAAAAACAGAATGGAATCCGCTGCGATTTTCTGTGTTGCTGTTCGTAGCAAGTGTGATGGCTTCCGAGCGCGATCTAGAAGAATATGCAAACCAACTTAGCCGCACCCGCCAACTTGAACCAACAAGCCCAACCCTCTAAAGCTGCAGAGGGATATACCGATGCACATACCCCGGGTAGCCTTAGCGAAAGTCCACGAAGGGACTACCGGTTCTGGGCCATCATCGTCGCGCTCTGTACGGTGTCTCTTCTCTCCGCAGCTGAGAACACCGTCGTCGTCACATCCCTGCCCACGATCGTCGAGAGATTAGGCGTCGGTCAGAACTATGTTTGGATCAGCAATGTGTTCTTCTTGACTAGGTAAGTAAGTCTCATATAGCTGAAAAGACTCGATCTCGCCTCACTAACTAAAGGGCTGGATAAAGCGCGGCAGTGCAGCCTCTATTCGGGCAGCTGTCCAACCTCTTCGGAAGGAGACATCTGGCTCTGTCCATCGTGTCCATATATATACTTGGCAGTGGAATATGCGGCGGTGCTAGAAACCCGGCAATGCTTATTGCTGGGAGAGCAGTGCAAGGAATCGGTTCTGGTGGTAAGCTTAAACATTGTCCACTCCACTCCGCGTTCAAGTCTCACGGATGTTGACCAGGAATTAACATGATTATCGATGTTATCGTATCCGACCTTGTCCCTCTACGACAACGAGGCAACTTCGTCGCCATCATCCTAGCAGTGTATGGTATTGGAACAACCCTAGGCCCGTTTATCGGTGGGGTCATTATCGAAAACACCTCGTGGCGATGGATCTTCTATATCAATCTACCGGTCGGAGGAGTAGCATTCATCCTCCTATTTCTATTTCTCCGCGTTAAATGGGATAGGTCAACCACGGCTTACGAAAAGCTGCGGCGACTCGACTACATTGGCAATGGAATATTGATCGCATCCACGGTGTCTATTCTGATCGCCTTGACCTGGGCAGATGTCTTCTATCCTTGGGGTTCGTGGCATATACTCGTGCCCCTCCTTGTCGGGGCCGGTGGCCTAGTGCTATTTGTCGGTTACGAAGGATTGCCCGCCGTCACGGAGCCGGTCATGCCGCTTCGGATATTTAGCAATCGCACGGCGGTCATCGTATACGCGGTTAGCTTCTTGAACTCGCTTCAGAACTATTGGTCGTTCTTCTTCGTTCCGATCTACTTCCAAGCCGTCCGTTTAGCTTCACCGGCGGAGTCTGGAGTAGACTTACTAGTGTTCAGTCTCGTAGGTATACCGGCGGCGGCCATTTCGCTGGTGGTCTTGTCCAAATGGGGTCGGTACAAGATCATCCATGTCGTCGGATCTGCTCTATTCGCCCTTGGAATTGGTCTCTTCAGTATTATGGATCAGAACACAAGCACGGCTGCCTGGGTTTGGATCAATATCGTGGCGGCGCTTGGGACAAGCATCCTTAACAACACGCAGCTTCCTGCCTTTCAAGCTTCGATCAAAGAAGCCGACCAGGCGGCTGCTACGGCGAGCTGGACCTTCATTCGTAGCTTTGGGAACATCTGGGGTGTGGCAATCTCGGCAGCCATTTTCAATAGTTTTACCGCCACCTACGCGCCCACGGTCGATGATGCCAGGGCTAGAGAATCCTTGACATCTGGCAATTCATACTCGAGTGCGACGAAGGCTTTCATAGAATCGTTCGAAGAGCCAGTGAGGCAGCAGATCCGAACCGTCTTCACCAAGGCGCTCCAGAAGGTGTTTCTCATCGGTGTGCCATTTGCTGGGTTCATCTTCCTATTGACCCTCTTCGAAAAGGAGATCAAGTTGAGGACGGAGCTGAAGACCGAGTTTGGCCTTGAAGAGCGGAAGACGAATGATAGGACACCTCGGAATATGTAACATGCCTATGTAGATAGAGCCCAACCATTAGATAGGAATGAGTCACTGTTTCCCGGGTCAATCCCGTTTCAATTTCCGGAAAGGGGCTGTGCGAAACATGCGTAATCGCCGTCTTGATGTATGGTTTCACGTACGCGTATTTCCAATTTTACGAGAATCCAATTGCTGGGCCTCAAGTATCAACGCGAGCTACGGTACATTAGGCAGCAGAACAGGGAAAGGTTGGGTGAAGCTTGGGATCGTGGCTCAGCCAGCGGGTTTAGCGGGAAGTCGGACTTGAATCAACCCGCCTCGGATTCGTTACCGTCGGGGTTACATAATAAAATTTCTCCTTTTTACTTTTTGTATAATGAATGGGTTTAGCTCTCGATTAATTTCCCTCATTCTATCTAGTAACGCAACCTCATGTAATTCATCGAGATACAGGCAATTGCTAAGTCCGACTCACGCTGCCAAAATGGCGACGGCTACTCCCCACGCGAGATCGAGCTTGCGGCGCACCGCGTGTGACCGGTACGTTCAGAGATTGATAGCGATCACCATCTAGATCTGTCGTTTATCTTACAGCCCATTTTTAACAGTTTATGAAATAGATGTCGGCATTCGAAACTAAAATGCTACCGTGACGAGAACCAGCAGAAATGCGCTCGTTGCTTGCGGCTGGAGCTGCGCTGTGAAGTCGCGCCGGCGAAACCACCCGGGAGGCCTCGCAAAGTAGTAGCGCCGCCTACCCCTGTAGGTGAATCGGTAGACCACGTAGAGATACCTTCTCCTCAACTTAGAGACCGAGACTTCGGTTCTCCAGAATTCCAGAACGGCGAGCCACTGGCTCAAGATCCCGAGGAAATGTTACCGGGCCATGACGACTATCAACAGATCAACACCATATTTGGCCAGAAACCATTGCCATCACATAGCAATATCAATGGTTGGACTCTGACTTCAGTCGCACCCCTACCCGATTTCAGGGTTCCCGAATGGTACGAAATGAGCTGCTTTGATGCCGGCTTCCTCCCGATCAGGGATCCGCTAGATGTGCACTCTCTCTTTTCGGCGAGGTTGGATCGAAACGAGTGCATCAAGGAGCTATCTCAACTCAATGTCGACCTCCACGCCCAGTGCCAAAATCTTCGGGAGCTGATAGATACCGGTAGGATCAAGTTCTCGACCTTCACCGACCATTTACCTCCCCCGGCAGGCGACGGGGTCTCGCTCGCCGAGAAGCTGCTCATCATGTCGCAGAGGTTCCAGCAGGCGGTCACGAATCTCGGCTGGGTCGTCAAAAACGAGCCCCGGCCGCCGTCCACGACAGCGCCCGTCGCCATCGACGACGACCCCGCGGTCGACCCCCTGCTAAACAATCCAAATTCCTCAGTCGGACAGGCGGCTGGCGGCAACGATTTCGTAACCGAACAGGACGACGGTCTGCTCGAAACGCCCTTCGTGTTCCTGCTCGTGAGCTGCTACGTGCAGATGATCCACCTGTGGGAGATCATGTACTTCCACGTGCACCGGCGGATCCTCGGCGTCGACCACGACCAGCTGACGCTGTCGGACCCGGGCAAGGGCATCCAGATGGGCGCCTTTTATATTTTTAGCGGCAGGCTGCAGAGCATGTTCTTCTGCCAGGCCGTGCTGTACTTCGTCGAGAACATCGACCGCGGGCTGGGCATCCTGCCGGAGCAGAGGGCGCAGGGAGCAGAGGGGCTGCTGGGCCACCCTCAGCATTTTGGTCTGCTCCAGAGGGAGCTCGGCGGGCCGATGATTCAGGGGGTCAACGAGCGTGTTCGTGCGTTAAGGGATTCGGTTGAGAGGGCGAGGATTTGCTCCCTGCAGGACGTGGGCTGGTAGAACATGTGGACCGATGCAGCTCCAGCCACAGCTGAGCTACAGCAGTAACCTCCCCTAAGGACGTATCGGACCTCGATGTCACTAGCACCTCGCAATGCACAGCCAGGGCTATTATCGCTATACGCCTGAACCTTTCGCAGATGTCATAAGTACCGTGGCTTCGGCACTATCGCCTACACGTGTTGGAAGACCAAGAAGCGAGCCTTGTTCGATAGCGTGAAGCGGCTACCGATGCTTCTCCTGGACCCCCCCTAACGGAATCGCGTGGCATATAGTAACAGTGCATCTTGCGGGGCTAAGGCATTTCACGAAGCTCAACGAACATGAGCCATGGTTGTCGGTACCTTGCCTGATTCCTACGCGGCACATGGTCGAACCGGACGACTGATTAGATATCCTACCAAACAAGCCGAGTGAAAGTGAGAGAAAGGAAGAAGAGAATAGAGAAGATCAAAGTCATGTTGGATTACACTTCAAGTATTATGCGACCGTGGGAAGGAGGCAAAAGGGGCTAAGATAGTCCTATGAGTGTTACCTCTAACGTCGTTAGTGCAACAACATACCAAGGCTCTCTAATAGAAGTACAATACAACTTGACAATCTAACAATCTGTGTTATACCTCATTTAGACTCCTAAGCAATCACTTGAAAACCAATCAAAGGGTATCGCCGCCAGCCGGACTCATTCAGGTCTTCGATGCTACAGCTTCTCGGGCTTCGCGGGCGCGAACAGATGCGCGACGCCCCCGACTATCGTGAGAAACTTGAAACTCAGGTCAGCAGATGATGAACACGACGTACTCAGTTCGAAGACTCACCAACTCGTCAATAAACTGGACGTGCAAAGGAAGCGCAGCGTATGTGTCCCCATCGTAAAACGCCCTCATGATATGGAAGAAGCCTTGAAATTTCCCCGTCGAGAAAATATCGTTGAAGAACCTGCGGTAACGCCCAATATGGTAAGCGCCTATCCATGCGGGATCCCTCAAGTGTTCGGCAAGCCGCATACGGATGAGCAAACTCACATGGCCTTGTACATGCCCGCTGGATTAGGTCTCTCGCGGAAAATAAACTTCTCGCCCTCGAAGCTCCTGATGCTGTGGACAGCCCGCCGCGGCACGAGGATCGCGGGATCGCCCGCGTTCAGAATGACCTTTTCTCCGCTGAGGGTCACCTCTATCCTGCCCTCAATGGCACTCAGATACTCTGAGTGGTTCTGAGGAGATGATGCATAGTCAATAGCTGTACGTCATGGTTTCGTCTCAGTCGAGGCATCCCTTGACTAACCTTGTGCCAATGTGGCGGGATATCGAGAACTTCTTCACCAGTAGATCTCGTGTCCATGGCGTATCTATTGATCGAATCCTCCGGCTCAGCCTCGTCGATGGTGATGTCCATTGTTATACCCTATGAAAGTCAGCCGTCCGTTAGTTGACTCATTTACCTCTGACCCAGGTTGTTATCATGCTGTTCAACATACCTTTCCAACGCCAAGGGTTTTGAGGACTCTAACGGAACTCATGTTGACCAAAGCCTTGGTAGGTACTTGCCCGATATTGATACTTTAGGTATATAACTGGTAGCGCTCTCTTCTACCGAGATTATAAATCATATGACCGGCCCAGTTAGAAGATGAGTTTGAAATATGAATGCGGATCGGTACGCAAAGAATATGAGGAAGGGATGGATGTTGGATGTTGGATGTTGGTTCAGCCTTAAGAGCCAACGGGATATACAGTGCCCTACAGTGCGTATTAGCACTACCGCAATTTCCAAAGGTTCCCTTCGGGCCCAGCACGCTAACTATACCCGATCGGCTTATTGATAGAATGCGCAGCCGACACTGCGTAAACATCTTCATAGTTCTTAAAGAACTTTCTACTAATACATCTAATATGATATCAGTGATTTCCAAAAGTTCCGATTAATACGGCAGGGATTGTTATACTTGTATCGGCAGTCGAACATCGGTGAAATAGCGGGCACATACGTCCGTACGTATTCTTCCACGGGCGAGTTCCTTATATAAGTAGCTGGACTGTTGTTACGAGACTATAATAGGAAGAGTTCGAGGACTTGATCGCAAGCCTGCTAATTGTTTTTTTCCGCCAGCAATAATCTCACGGCGGCGTGATAAATCGTGAAGATCTACACTGTAGTGAAGCTTGAGGCTATAGAGTTTGTCTCCCAGTAGTGTCATCGTATAAGACTAGGAAGTATATTTTCTTGTCGTAATTTCTTAGAAGGCGAGAATCAAGAATTTGAAGGTACCTTCAGTCAAGATGTCTTAACGAGCATTCGAGAGATATCGTCAGAAATCTCCAATTTGATTCCCTTTCTTACAGAAGAGTAATCCGGGCTATTCAGTGGTTCCTATGCCAGCGTGTCTTTAGGCGCCTTTACGCGGTCTTTGAGCACTGTATCTTGCTTTTCATTCCGCACGGAGCCTGATTCGGGCATATCTCGTGTTCCTGTGACATAATATTTGACATTTGTCAAGCCCTACTCGGCTTCACCTGTGTAGCTCTCCTGCTGGTCTTGACGCTGTCTAAATAATTCATCGCTGTTTTGAGCTTGTCAGGTATAGCCGGAACAGGATCATAGAAATTACAGAACTAATAAGTCATACCACTGAGAAAGCTATCAAATATCCAAAGGTATACGGGTTCGAGATTGTTATCTCATCGGTTCGCGCCAGGTCGATGAGTTAGACATCCTTACAAAGATAGCTCAAAATGAGTATTCGTCGGAATAACTAAGAGTCTTCTTTCTTAATTTCCGTATGGATTATGATATAAGCTGTCTAACCTAGATGATAGATAAGGGGTGCACCGAGATCGTCGCGTAAGAAGAGCCGCAAATATAGATGATAATTGAATGGAAAGTTCTTGATTCAAGAGTCATTTCTAAACTATCGAGCATGAAACATAGAAATTGGTACCACATGATGTACATATCTCCGTAGGTGGGCAAAGCAGCGTAACGCGAAGTCTTGCAGCGAAGATATGACAATTCAATTTATCTAATTCATATAAGTTTTCTAGTCGTCAGTAACCTAGAATAGATAGCAGAAGTAGAGATTCCGCTTATCTCTTAGGTATAGATTTGTCACTCTTAAAACCCATCGAACGACATATTGGTACTGCCAAGATCGTCTTATCTGTTGTGGCACCGCCACATGGAAGTCTCTTCCACAACATGTGCATTTGAGAAGTAGAAGTAAGGGGATCAACACTCAAGATCGAGTAGTACTCTTCCAAATGATCGCCAAATTCGACACCGTAGACTTCCTTAGGCCCGAGGTGAACGTAGATAGTTGAAGCTAAGACGGTCGAGATCGGTCTTATTTGAATTCTCTAACGAGGCCAGCCTTTCTTAAAACAGGAATGGGGCACGAGTGGATAGATTTATATTCCAATGGCTCGCTGTCTTATCAGGGGAGGCTGAAGACCCGCTGGGTCATGCTACGCAAGCTCAGCTGGGCGATCGTTAATGAGGCCGTCAAACCTCCGAATATCCACCTCACTACGTAGTGCGACTATTGCCTCAACTCCGCATTCTTCAGTGGGGTTGGCTGAATTGCGACAGGTTGCTCCGCATCTCCAACTGAGTTCACCGTCGGGGGAGCCGGGGTCCTGTGCGAGCTAAGCTTTTACGAAACACCGGCCATCGACATGATTTTCTGCACGATAATATACGAATTTTCGGCTTCTAGTACCTGCAACAAATTGGAACACGTTCCGAGGGTCAGGTGAAGGATATGTCGAGTATTACCCGCATGCTTATGACTGATGCGAGGGAGGACGATTATCTGCATATGTCTGCAGTTCAGTCTTTCGACCGAAATAAGAAGCTGTTGCCCCAAGCTGCGAGGCACAGATCTAGGAACCGCATCCAATATAACCATCCTTTCCATCCTTTTCTCTCAATGGATATGAGTGTTGGATCTCTCGCCACGGAGCTTACCGAGTGTGTGCAATTCGGACGGATCCTTCCCTAGAGCTCGAAGCCTTCTGGTCGGCGGTCAGGGATATGGGTGGTACAGCATGAGACAACGGTAGGATCGGGAGCCAATGAGGTCCCGAAGTCGCACAAAGGATCGACTGTGCGCGTTAGCCATTATGACGAACTTTCTCGTTATAATAACTACCCTACTCTCCTAGCTTCTTCTACCCCCAGGAAACGGGGCGCCCTAGACAGCTTAAGTAGCCCAAGTGCCGCCTCTACTAAACCGCGACGAGAAACTTGGGGGGCTCTCGGGCTAATTGCGGCCACTCCACCACTCCGCAATCCCCAACCCAAGTTACCCAGCTTTCCCCCACAATCTGGCCGGTATCTGACCTGGAATCGGGACTAGACGAGTGGACTAGACTGCTACACTAAACCCCAGATTCCCTGGTCACTTACCTAGTAACATTGGTATGTGGATGTGGGAGCGGTTCTTACGCACACCCATTCAACCGTAGTCGCGTGGGCAGCGCAGCGTCGCAAAGCAGACTGCTTGGACCCAGCATAGGAGGATCTGATCAATTCCGATTCCTACTTAATTAAATAGCAGGGCCCTGCCTCCGATAGACCCCAATCTGCGAATCTCGGCCAGTCGCGCATTCCTACCGTGACATAATCGCAACGTCCACTCTTCCAGAATCGTTCGCCGTTGGGCTCGCCTATAAACATCTTGTGTCAGTTTAGCGAGTACCTAGACAAGATGGGCGTCAAAGAGTTCATGCAGAGGCGGTCTCTCAAGGCCCGGGACGACAAGCGCACGCGGGCCGCCGAACTCACACTGAGAGAATCGCTCTACCCGATATGTCTCGTCACCATTCTCTTCTTCCTCTGGGGCTTTAGTTATGGTACGTACTTGAAGAGCTGTGATATGCGGCAGGAATTGCATATATGCGACGATGAAGAAGAAGCACCAGCTAACCTGTTCTAGGCTTGCTCGACACGCTGAACAAGCACTTTCAGAACACGTTAGATATAACCAAGTCGCGTTCTTCCGGCCTGCAAGCCGCATACTTTGGGTTCGTCTCGTTCACCTAATATCCTTTATATCGAGCAGCTGTTAACGATCTGATCCAGTGCCTATCCTCTTGCCGCTCTCGGCCACGCGAACTGGATCTTGCGCCACTATGGGTATCGAGCAACTTTCATATGGGGTCTCTGTCTATATGGTATGTAGTATTCACATGAAAGAGAAAGAAAAGAAATATTGGCTGACCGGAAGTAATATAGGCGTTGGTGCATTAGTCGCAATTCCTTGCATTCTGGCGAAGTCCTTCGCCGGATTTTGCATGGCCATCTTCATCATTGGCAATGGACTCGGATCCCTAGAAACAGCGGCAAATCCGTACATAACAGGTAAGCCAGAACCGTCGCTCGCGGAAAAACTGCGTTGCGTGCGTATGCTAACAGAGGACGTAAAAAGTGTGCGGGCCGCCTCGATACTCCGAAATCCGCATCAACATCTCGCAGGCCTTCAACGGCATCGGCACCGTGGTAGCGCCCGTGCTGGGCTCGTACGTCTTCTTCGCCTTCGACGACGCCAAGGCGCTGCAAAACGTGCAGTGGGTGTACCTGGCCATCGCCGTCTTCGTCTTTGTCCTTGCCGTCGTCTTCTACCTCTCAGTAATCCCCGAGATCACCGACGCCGACATGGCCTTCCAGGCAACCGAGACGCACGCCAACGCCGACGACAAGCCCTTCTGGAAGCAGTACCGGCTGTTCCACGCCGCCTTCGCGCAGTTCTGCTACACGGGCGCCCAGATCGCCATCGCATCCTACTTCATCAACTACGTGCGGGACACGCAGCCGGGCGCCGACGACGCTTTGGCCTCGCAGCTCCTAGCCGGCGCGCAGGGCGGGTTCGCAGCCGGCCGCTTCTTCGGCGTGCTCGTCATGCGGTACGTGCGCCCGCGCAAGGTGTTCCTCGCGTTCCTGACGCTGTGCGTGGTGTTCGTGGCGCCGTCCATCACGCAGCGCGGCTGGACGGGCATGTCCATGCTGTACGTGACGCTCTTCTTCGAGTCCATCTGCTTCCCGACGATAGTCGCGCTCGGCATGCGCGGGCTCGGCCGCCACACCAAGCGCGGGAGCGGCTGGATCGTCGCGGGTGTCATGGGCGGCGCCGCCGTGCCCCCGCTCACCGGCGTCGCTGCCGACGCCCGCAACACCGCCTTCGCCATGGTTGTGCCGTTATGTTTTTTCGTGGCGGCTTCGTCGTACGCGCTCGCTGTTAACTTTGTCCCTGCTTATCGTGATGCTTCCGACGCCTTCTCGACGACTGAGATTGGGTTGACGCCACGTCATGCAGACGAGGAGACGGGGGATACTCCGATGAGTAGCGAGGACAAGGCTGCTCTTGCTGAGATTGAGAAGTAGGGGTTCGGGGTTGGAAAGGAATTGTGGTCGGTGTTAACATTTTTGGAACGGGAGGAGGAGGGGGGAGAACAAGCTCTTGCCTCAAATGAGGGCATGCTAGCTTAAGGACTGCTTGCATTCGTGTTTTCTTTTATATCAATGGCTTACTACCTACCTCCTACCTTAGGTACCTAGATGACTAGGCAGTTCAAGTGGTATTTAGCAAATGAAATGCGATGTCCTTGATTTATATGGCTTTGCGTGAGAGTAGAAGAATCAGGTGGAGAAAGAAAAGAGGAGATGGAAGCAGAAGACGAGGAAGAGAAGCAATGACCAAGTCTACGAATCTCACGAGCACGGGCACTGAGAGCAAAGATCATCGGGAATGAACGTAGTGTGAATATTCCCCTGCGCGCTATGCTATTTATTGCCCGCATCTAATTCTCCTTCCCATTCCCATTGAGGCCCATTATATTTCCGGCCGCTATCGTCGGGAATTCCACCTGCTGACGCCAGCACGACATAATAGAAAAAAGCCAAATATGCGGGTATACCTGCCGATTGCGACCACCAACTCCTTGCATCAATATAACGAAAGCAGAATGATCAAGAAGTCGCAAACTTATATTTTCCCTTACAGAAGAACCCTCATGAGTCATGATGACGGACCGCCGTCTGTTCCAGGATGCGGAAGAGAGCCCATAGACGAATTGGCCGCGCGTAACCTCGCAGCCGTCTGCCCAACCGCAAGATCCGTCGGACCATAGTGTCCATGTAATTCCATCACTTCATCCAACGTACCCAGCGGCATCCCGACCGGGACCGCAGCCGCAGCCCCCTCGCCTCCCCGTCCCTTCCGCGTAATACTACTAGACCGCCGCCGCGCCGCCGCCTCGGCAGCAGCAGCATCCGGGGTTTCCAGTTCGGACACGCCGCTGCCGTCCAGCTCGCTCGCGTTGCTGTACTGGCGCGCGTGGCCGTAGCTATACGCGCGCGACGCCTGGGACTCGACGCTGGGGCGCGTCGTGCTCGCGGCGTCGGTGTAGCGCG